>OX030951.1:58750006-58958652 GCA_943735915.1 Pherbina coryleti
TAACACATTAGGTGTTTGCCTGAAAAAATTTACAGTGTTTGATTAAGTTTTAATGTGAACTTCTTAATTTAATTATTGAGACTTATTGTTAAGCTCGAAGTCAAGCATGTTCATTACGAACGCTTTCCTTATTTGATTTAGTATTGCTAATTGTTGTGTTAAATTGTTGTTTAAAGCAGTGTGAACAAAAACCAAGACTCGACTTTCATCTCTATTCATCTAGCTCAGTACTTCCTCTTAATGCTTCTGAGTGTACGAAACCTTTTAGTGCAGTTTGAATTAACTGAATGTTGACAATATTTAGAAACATTTCTAAGTCTATATTTCCATCCACGTCGCGATCAATATCACAATATCCTAGATCCTAGGACCTACAAATTAGAATATCGTGATATTGATCGCAACATGGATAGGAATGGAGGCTTAGAATTATTTCCAAATATTGTCGAAAAAATTCATTTTATTTTTAAACTGCTAAAGACGATTTTATAACATTTATTGCTTTAACGTAGAATACGTTATACGGGGGTGTTGATCTGGAGTTCAAAATTTTGAGAAAATGTTTGTCACTTTCATTATAAGTTTTTAATACTTTATGCATGCATTGAAGAAAATTCAAGTATGGTCGTAACATATTTAATCAGCCCTACCCTATGAGTCGTCGTCGACAGTTATCGTCGACGTCTTCTGTCGTCATCTTGAAATTGGCACCACCGGAGTCGTTATCGATAAATTTTGACAGCTGACGACGAGTATGCGGTACTCGCCAAGTCGTTTTGAAAAACATGTCGTGTCGACAGGACTCAATACTACTCGTTGAGTTTTTCCTGAACGAGTTGCAACGACTTAAAGCAAAGTGTTTGATTTTTTCTTCGTTACTGTAATTTTTTGAATAAAGTGTGATTGAAAATGGAAAAAAAATTAAAAATAACAAACGTTCGTCAATTTGAACATCTGGTGCGCGAGCTGGAGAAGAATTCAAACCTGGCAAAAGGATTTACCAGAGGGAACGTCCCAGCCAATTTTAAAACAAAATGGGAAGAAATAATCAAACAGCTAAATTATTTTGGTCCACCGCCTAGGGACAGTGATGGTTGGCAGAAGGTAAGGAACAATACCACTTGTAATACTGGACATAAACAACGAAATAATTTTACTTTGTTTTATATTTGGTCTGGAGAGACTTAAAATTTAGTGTGAAGAAGATGTGCGCCATCAAATTCTGATAATGAGCGTCCGAGACCTTCAACTGCTTCCAGAAAAAAAAGCAAAGAGCAAAGGAACGCTAACAAAATTAGTCGGGATTGTTTGCTGGAAATGCATAACCATATGCAGGAAAAAGTGTTCAACGAAGTTTCTCGAACATTGATATCAATGAAAAATAATTTAAAAGACAAAAAAAAAATCGAAGAAGAGAAATTAAAATTGCTGAAAAGAGGAAATGAAAGAGAGCAATTGCAACATGAAAGTGATATGCAAATAAAAAAAATTGTACTAGAAATTAAGAAAAAAAAAATCACTTGAACTTGTATCCGTCATAAAATACATATTAAATCAAAATGAAAATAAATGAAATATATTTTAACACGAAATTTTTGTACTTTGACAGTTAACATTCAAGCCAAATTTGAAGATGGTATTAAATTATCGATAAAATGTCGTCTCGTCTTGTCATTGGATGAAACGACGTAGCGAGTGCCGATTTAGCATTGAGGTGACGACGACGTCGATAGCAAGTGACAACGACAACGAGTCGACGACGACTTTGACAACGACTCATAGGGTAGGGCTGAATATGTCTTCTTTTGATTTGTATTTAAATAATCATATTGCTACATATCGACTCATAACCGCCAAAATATCTTAAGCGCCAAAAAGAAAATTTTACAGGAGAAGGTTTTTTTTAATTATCTTTGCTATTAATTTTATCTTTTATCTCTTATCTCTTTGCTATTAATTTTATTTTAATAATTTTATCTCTTATTGATAAATTGATAAATTTCTTTTAGAGAATTTCATCTTAGGCGACACTTTGCTGTCATGAAAAATGTAAACAAACATGTAGTGTGTACTTAAGCTAAAATTGCTTTTGGTTTAAATTCATAATCTAATTTCGTACACCTATGAAATTTTGACAGACGATGTAAACCATCGCAAATTATCGATTTTCATCAAAAAACATAAATCGGATATTATGTCGCTTAAGATATTTTGGCGGTTATGAGTCGATATAATTTTTTTGATTCTATAAGTAAATCAAAATTTAACTCCTTCAAATTTTGTATTAATTTTCATATGCTTTGTATTTTATGTATTATAACTTCATGTGTAAGAGCAGTACGATTAGCTGTGTGTACATCACAGAACCAGTGTGAGAAAGAGAAGAAGTATAATGACCAAGTAGCGAACGATGTGTACATACACAACATTGATAAGCGAAGCAGAGAAACAAAATTGTGCTTACCCAGTTGGCCACGTCTTTAAGACATCCTCAATGTCTTACAGCCTTATTCATAAACACATTTTAGAGGCAGCGTAACTTTAAACGGGCTTTAAACAAGAAAACGTTATTCATAAACATTTTTCGTAGTTGTTTAAGAGCTGCGTAACTTAAACGCCGAAATTGGCGTTTAAAGGTTACGTAAATACAACCATGATTTTTGTTTGTCTTTTCTTTTAATATCAAAGACATGCTCCATATGCGCCCTTTGCAGCATTTTTTTATGCGGCGGCCATTGTAAATCCATAGGAATTCTTAATTTTTGTAGAGATTTTCTATAGTTCAGACACAAACCTTACAATCATAAGCAGAAAATGAAAAAATGTTTATGAATAACAATGTTAGCAAGGTTGAACAGAAGCTGCGTAAAGCCTTAAACAGTGCGTAACTAAACAAGCGTTTAAAGGTTGTTTGAGGAAATCTATTGAATAAGGCTGTTAATGACTAACGTATTCTACGTCTGACCTATGCGCCCGTGTTATCTAACACAGGCTTGAGCTTTTTTTTTAATTGTTTGAATTTAAATGTATGTTATAGTCATAAAATGATAGAATCTGATAATGGTTTGATGCGTTGCTGTTAAAATCAGCACACATTCTTAGTGGAAGCCACTGTTGCCAGATTGGGCGCTTTTTTTCTTGTTTTTGCGCTTAAATTTTTAAGAAATCGCCTGGCGATTTTTTGGGCGATTTTTGTGAAAATCAAGCTTTTTCATAAACTCTTCTAATGTGTGTGGGAAAAATGTTTGGCAATATTTGTACGTTGGCATTCATCTTTCTTTCCTTGCCACATTCTAATGCAATTGTGGAACGTATTTTCTCCGTCAACAGAATGAAATCAGATATGCTAATTTTAATCATTCGAGAAAAATGCTTCATGAAGGCTAAAAACTGTTGTTGCAAGTCGCTGCCAAAATCCGATGATACAATGATTTCAAAAATGAATAAATCATTGTATGAACTTAACAATACTTCAAGAATTGACAAAACGGAGGAAGAGTCTAATATGGCTGAAATATTTAATAGAATGGAACTACGTTTTTTGTAAAAAGTTTTTATTAACCGACTTCAAAAAGGAGGAGGTTCTCAAGTTCGTTGGTTTGTCCGCTTTTTTTTTTTTTTTTTTTAAATGTATGTACATCGATAACTCGTACAGCTCTTGCCCGACTTCCGTAATTTTTTGTCAAGAGATAGATACCATGAACGCGGAGGTCCTTTTTTAAAAAAGTGGGCGATACTCGACAAAGGGGCGTGTCAATATAAGAAAAACAATGTATTTCAGTTAATATTGACACTAGGGTACTGAAATGTACAGTAAAAATACTGGGGTAGGCAAAATTATCAAAAATTACGGTCAATAAAGTGGGCGTTATTTGACAAAGGGTACTGAAATTTAGAACAGGGGTATACACAATTTTAAAAAATTACTGTAAAGAAAGTGGGCGTTATTTGACAAATGGGTGTGGCAATATTAGAAAAATACTATATATCGAATAATATTGACACTAGGGTGCTGAAATTTAGTACATGGGTAGGTACAGTTACTAAAAATTAAGGCCAAAAAAGTGGGAGTTATTCAACGAAGGGGCGTGTCAATATTATAAAAATACTATATCTTAGTTAATATTGACACTAGCTTACTAATATTTGGTATGCAGGTAGGTGGGTAGGTAGAATCATTAAAAAAGTGAGCGGGATTGTACACAGGGTGTGGCATTTTAAGAAAAGTACTATATTACGGTTAATATTGATACTTGGAATCTGAAATTTGGCACAGGGTTAAGTAGAATCGTTATAAGGTACGGTAAATAAAGTGGGCTGGATTAGAGAAAGGGCGTCGCACTAAAAATTGTAAAGAAGCTGAAATGAAAAATATCCAACAAACTTTCAGGAATTAACAAAACAAATTTTTTAAGAACAAAGTTTCATGTTTGAAATTTTCCTCAAGAATACTATTACATAAAATATTTCATATTCTTTAAAAAGGAAGAAATAAAAACTTTTTAACAAAAAAAAAACCGACTTCAAATTCACTACAAAGTAAAAAATAATTTTAAATAACTTTTCCCATTCATTTCTTGGTCATATTTTAAAAGCTATTTATATGTATTATAATATTGGAAATCTTATCATTTTCATTTTTTCTATTTTGTTTTATTATCACCAATATATTAATTGCTTTATGAACATAAAAGCTTTGAAGTCGGCGCTCATCTTTGACACACAATCATAATCTTTTACCATCCGTGCACTATTTGGTGCCTTGGTGGCACTGTAGTAATTTTAAAAGCTTTGTACACATTAAAATTCTCACTAAACTGGTTTGGGTGAGCTTTTAAAGCTCATATTAAATATGATATAGTGTGTAACAGCTGCACAAATAATGCATGGCTACATAATACATTGGCTACATTCAGCGTACTCAAAAATTGCCAAATGAAAGAAAAAAAATCACTAAGAAGGTTTTATATTTATAAAGCTAATAATATTTTTATGATAAAACAAATTAGAAAAAATTGAAATAAAAAGATTTCGACATAATAAGATAAGCGCCGACTTTAAAGCTTTTATGTACATAAAGCAATTAATATATTGATGATAATAAAACAAAATAGAAAAAAATGAAAATGATAAGATTTCCAATATTATAATACATATAAATAGCTTTTAAAATATGACCAAGAAATGAATGGGAAAAGTTATTTAAAATTATTTTTTACTTTGTAGTGATTTTGAAGCCGGTTTTTTTTTTGTTAAAAAGTTTTTTTTCAAAGTTGCATATTGAAAAATTCTAAATAGTTAGTCTCTAAAAAATGTTCTTTAACAATAAAAATTCTCGTATAAAATGAAGTATCTTTTTTATAATTTTTAACAGATCTCAATATTATTTCAATAAATATGAAAATAAGAACTTTTATATATATAATACTATTAACAGCGCCCAATATTATTTGAAAAAAATTTATATAATTTTTTTTTGTTTTTTCTAATATAATAAATTTCTTAGAAAAAAATTAAGATTTTGGCGATTTTTTTTTTTCATTTGGCGATTTTGGGCGATATTTTGAAGCGAAGCTTTTTACGCCTCGTTCTGCGATTTGCTAGAGTGAAATCAGAAAAAACGCCACTTTTTTCCGACACCTTTTTTCTTAGAATTGATATTGTTTCTTGCTTGCATCAATTGAACAAGAAAATGTTAAATTAAAAATAATTTCTTGCCCGCTGCAGGAATTGATCCCATGCCCGTTGACTGATAGTTTTAAGCTTAAGCCATCGAACCAAAACCCTTTGTTACTACATTTCGCTGATTCAATATTAAAAATTAACTAAAGCTATGTTGCAGTTGATTACAATAATCTATTTATAGAATTGTGTATGTATTGGCTACGTATCCTTCAT
The DNA here is from genome assembly GCA_943735915.1 of Pherbina coryleti. Classification (NCBI taxonomy): domain Eukaryota; kingdom Metazoa; phylum Arthropoda; class Insecta; order Diptera; family Sciomyzidae; genus Pherbina; species Pherbina coryleti. Next base: position 58,755,905 of record OX030951.1, read on the forward strand.
ATCTGACAATAACTATTAGCCAATACACAATATTCACTAAGGATTGTGTATTGGATGTTGTTTCTACTTACTACTAGAGGTCGTTGGGAACAGTGTGATTTAAGGGAGGGTCGGAGAGGGTAAATGTGTATGATCAACCCACATTATTTTTGCAAAAGGAACATTTTGTTAATTAGTTACATATGTTGTTGGTACATGGTCTTGTTTTTTTTTGTTTTTGCATAGCATGAAGAAAATTAACAATTGACCAAAAGTCCGTTGACAAGTGCGTTTTCTAAGTGACAGAAAAAAAATTATTAAGATTTATAATAAAACTTACTGGTGTGAAAATAAACGTGTGTGTTTTTTAGTTTACTTTGTTATTTTAAAATATTAAATTTAAAAATTATTTTAATCGAAAAAAAGCCCTTAAATTATCAAATCTATGATATTGCGAAAATGCTTCGCTTCTCTCGTGTGTCCAGTGACGCACCTGTGTTTTTTTTTTAAATCTCGCGCTTTTCTCAAAAAAGTTCTAGCAACACTGGTAAGCCTGATAAGCCACTGGTCACTGATAAGCCTACCAGTCCAAATTTCTTTTATTTTAGAGGGTTCACCAACACATGCAAATAAAAACATCAAACAATTAAATCTTTATGTATTTGCATCTATTTACAAACTTCATCATAGCAGTTATTTATTTTAGTTAGTAATAAACAGCTGTTGCAGCGAACAATATTCGCCTTAATGTTTTTGTTGTTGTTAGATGCCAGGGTTGATAAATGAGTTTTTCAATTTGGTATAGAAATACAGAGTAAAGTGTACTAAATGAAAAAAAATAGTATCGAATAAAATTTAAAAAAAGTATTTATTTTAACATAAGGTTTTAATTTTTATATTAAATCACAAATATTTTTTATAAGGTAATCAATATGTCTTATAAGATTCTTAAAACTTTAATTCATTAAGGGCCTACTAAAGTTTTTCGGCGACCAAAAATCAAAAAATTTTACATTTTTCGAATGTATAACATCTTAAAAATATTCTCAGAAAGATTTAAGTCAATTGAGTAGTAGAAAATTGTTGTAGTAATAAGCACAATTGTCCGAAGAGAAGACAATAAAAAATATATGTACTTGCCTTAATCATACCAGCTGCTACAAAAACTCTTTTCTTTAATATGTGTTTTATTTTTTCAAAAAACAAGCTCTGAAAAATCGTGTCCACCGCATATTTAAGGTACGTAACTAAACTACGGATTCCTGCTATATGGTTGAATATTTGTTATCGAAAAATTCACAAACTTTTCTTCAAAACATATATAATTATAATGTAAAAAAAATTTACCTAAAATAAACAGTAGCTTAAAAATAAAACTTTTAATACAAGATTTTTTTTAGCTTAAAAAACTTAAGTAGGCCCTTAAGATCAATAAAGCTTAGAAGTAAAGACTAAGTATTTAAAGGGGAAAACGCAGTCAGACCTTTTTTTTCCAAAAATATTTTTTGCATTTTCTTAAAGCCTAAGTCTTCAGAATATGTGGTGAAAATTTCAAGTTGATATCTCAAAAAATAACAAAGTTATAGCCTAGTGAGTGAACCGCCTTCTAGAGCGCGCAGTGTTGGCGCTTATTTTCAAACGCGTTTTTCTCGAAACCATGTTTTCAAAGTCGGTGACCAAGATTTCTCGAAGCTCAGTGAACCGATCGTTTTGATTTTTTTTGCAGGCCTTTGTTATTTATAATAATCTCGTACTTGTCATAGGATTTTTTTTTTTAGCTTCGTTCATTTTTTTATAGGCAAAACTATGACGAATTTTTGGTCGAAAATCGTTTTTTTACGTTCGAAAGTCCGATATTTTGTGAAAAATCAATATTTTCAAAATTGGCTATGACAGGTATGAGTTTTAAGTATCTACTTTAATAATATATTTCATTTTTTTGTTTCAGATGAATTTGGGAGGAGCAATCAAAGGATAATATTAAATTTTTTTTAATAAAAAAAAAAAACTGAAAATACTCTTGAATGTGTATATTTTTAGGTATAAAAATCGTCATTTAAAAATATCCCATAGGTTTTCTTAAAAAAATTCACAAACATGATCTTGTTTTTTCGGCCTCTGGCTGCGTTTCCCCCCTTAAATTAATAAACAAACTAATAAGTAAAAAACAAACTGAACTAATAAACAACAAGTAAAGAGCTCTTCTTATAGTTAAAAAACAAATTAATAAAAAAAAACAACGTATAAGTTTTTGGTAAAATCTTTCAGTCCAGCAATTCTTAACTGTCAGTTAAATTGTTTTCCATTATATTTGAGAAAACTCTTTTGTTTTTATTAAAGATGAAACTGTTACTATATAAGTCTGTTTCATTGGTTTTAATTAAATTTTTAATAGAAAATATTCTTAAAACGTTTGCTAAAGAATTAAGTTATATATGCGCAAGGCCACCAGCGTGCACTTCTGACCTTTATAGCGAATTTTCTTTTCCCTCCAAGGAAACTGTGACCTCCATTCTTGAAGGAAAGCTACTTCATATTTTTCGCTTGATGTTTAAGTGATCGTTAGAATTGTAAATAAATTATATTCTTATAATAATATACAATTATAACTTTTGCAAACATTTGAAACAAATCTCCATCTTTCTTAACATTTTCCAAAGATTGTTGCGGCTTCTCTGTGCATCTTCAAACACACAAAAAAAAAAACCAGATTGCTATCAAAATTTTTGTTCTTAAATTTTAGTTACTTCTTTATAAATGTATCCCTTTTGCGTTCAGCGCGTTTCTTTAATGACTGCGTTTAAAGTATTCAATTTGCGTGTGCACAAAACTGATCACTTTTAAGGAAACTTTTAACTCAAAGGAAACCTTTGCACTGAATGCTCGCCTGAATTCACAATCAAGCAATGAACAAATTTTATTCGGTATTCGTTAAATAAAAACACAGGAACAGCATGGATTTTAGAAAATAATTTATATATGAATTTGATTGATTTCTAAGAATATCATCAGGTGTGCAATAATAAAAAAAATAGCTAATTTTTTAAGTGTTGCATTTTATAAAAATTTCAAAATTGGCAATTTAATGTTTTAAATTTTAAAATTGGCAATGTGGCAATTTAAAAACGTAACCAATTTCATTGAGCGAAAAAAAATGTATCGAAAACGCTTCGGTAGTATGAAAGTAGGAAAGGTGTAAAATTGTACCAAAATAGTACATTTGTACCGAAGAAATCATGCCTGTTCCATGCTATTCGGTTATTTATAGCGATCGAGCGAAGCGAACGACGCACAGTGGGTTCAGAGACCCCAAAAATGGAGATCAATTCACAGGGGCTACGTATCGAGACAAAAATGGTCACTAAGGGGGTTTTTGGGGTCGCTGATTACGAATCTGAAGTCAAAATTTTCAAATTCAAAATGGCGGCTTCAAAATGGCGTCCATGAGCAGGCTATCTTCTAAACTAAAGGGCTTAGGAACTTCAAATTTAGTATACAGGGGTTTTTGGGGTCGCTGATTACGAATCTGAAGTCAAAATTTATTTTATCTAAAAAAAAATCAAAGACATTAAATGAAAAATTAACAAGAATTTTATTTTTTTTTTATAAACAAAAATTCACAAAGTTTTATAATAAGAAGCCTCATCCTCATCATAACTTGAATCGCTATCATCGTAATAGTAAACATCTTCATCGTGTTCTACAATATCATTCTCGGTATGATCAACACCTTGATTATATATTTGCGTATTAACAATTCTGTTGCTAATTTTGGTAAACAATCTAATTTTCGTTTAGGCAACGGCCTCATACTGGAAATTAGAGGATCTGAAGTTATGAGAAACCTATGTAAGATGTCTTCAATCGTATTTTCTCTGCTGCATTTTCGAGCAAAATTCTCTCTAAAATATTTGGAGTCTTTGTTGCGAGCCTCTTGCGCTTCCTCAGATAGATTTCCGATCGGTAATAAAGCATGCGCTATAATTTCTGGTCCATGAATAAAAAACTTATGTAAAGTTGGAGACATGTTATACCAAGGATATTTTGCAACGAAATACCTTGCAGTGTCGTGACAAAAATCCCTAAACTTCTTCACATGGACTTCATGGCCAGAAGAAGTAACTATTAGAATTATATGCATCTTTTTTATCAAATCTACATCAATCCTTGTTATTTCGGCTGAAATCTCAGCATTCTTAAAAAAACGTCTGGCAGTGTTACCATCATTTGAATTTCCAAATCCCGGTTTAGGCTGATCAACAATTAAACCAGTTTTTTCTTTAAATTCTTTTTGTATACGTATTTTATTGTCAGCAACAATTTTTTTATCATTTTCGCCTCTAGCTTGCCATTTTTGTAATGGAAGTTTGTACGATAGGTGAAGCAGGCATTCAAAGAACCTTATCCAGCCATGTAATATGGATAAGCCAAATTGGAAGTTTTCAGTTCTCACTTCCTTTTCAATCATTATATTGACTAAATTGAACTCTGAACTTTTGGCCCCACACAAATAGCAACTTTGTGTAGACCCTGTTTCGGTTAAAGCGTTTCAAACTTTACCATCGATCATAACTAACATTAATATATGTTTAACACTCAAATATATATAACCGAATATTGCTTCAGAATTGGTTAAATTATTTATTTCTTCTTGTACTCTTTCTTTTTCTTGTTTTGAAATACTTGCAGATTCTTTTACAAATTCAATTTGTAAAGGCCTGCAGAATCTATATGAACTTGGGCGAGGATTTTGCCAAATTATTTTATCGAGACAAGTTAATCGAAGCGGCACAATTGAAGTTATAAAAACTGCGGAGTCACTCGACCCTAATCCATGAAAAGCCTGCTTGTATGAGCTATGACCGGAGCTTCCATCAAATCCCCACTTAGTATACAAACACAGATTAGACAATTGGTTTTTCGCCAAAGACTCAATCACGCATTTCTGAACTGAGATAAGACGTTCCACTGTGTGATTAAGAAGACCTTGCAAACTTATTTGTGCGGAAGTTTCACTTATTTTAATATGCTCACGATTGGGATAACATTCTTTCTTGGCTAATTGAACGACAGTATATGAAGGAAACTTATCTGGATCTGCATGTCTTACAACATTATACTGATGTCGTGTTAGGTTGCCCTCTACCAATACAGAAAGTGCTTTTTCTGAGATCAATTGCTTTTGTTTGCCCGATTCCTTAAAACAATTTCTGTATTTAGCTGCTCTTGATGGTGTTGATGTTGTTACTCTGTGAACCAATTTCGAGGCCTCAATTTGGCCTGATGCTCGCAAACTCATTTGAGTGGCATGAGCTAAAAGCGGCAGAGGTGTTTTATCCCTTAACTCCTTACATTTCTTGGTTTTTGTTCGCTTACTACTATCCTCAAAAGCTATTTCTTTTCTTCCTTTTCTTTTTTGTGGTGAGGAATGGAAAGAAATTGAAGAATCCAACCATTTTTAATTAAGTTGCAAAAAACGTTCTTCTTTTCTGCCACATTTTGTCCAACGATTTTTGAAAAAAGAAATGAAACTATCCAAATTTCTTTCTAAATCAACCATATTTATATCCGAACAGCTTTTACGTTTTTTGATCTCATTTTTTAAAAATATAAATTTATCATTAAATTGAATGCAGCCGGAATTTTGCATAATATTATAGAGGCTTCGACGAGTCATAAATACCGTATTAGAGCTAGTTCCTAAAAATTTTAGATTTTTAAAACTGGTGGAATGTGTTCTTAGCTACTAAAAATTATTTTATTTTTAATAAAATTTTATTTGATTAAAATAATGAGATCGAATCACAATTTAATTATGAAATGTTTTTATAATTTTAACTTGATATTACACAAATAATTATTTAAATAATCAAAAAAAAATTAAAAAAAAAAATAAAATAATTTTAATCATAAAAAAATAATTATTTGTATTTCATTATTAAACAAAATTAGTAAAACACCAAAAAACACAAAATAACTTTTTTAATCCGAATAACTATTTGCCTCATTTCATCACTATATTAATAAGTTAAATGACACTTCACAAACAATAACAATCACAAAAATATTAACAATAACAAAAATAATAAAAAAAACACGAATGTAAAACGAAAACAGAAAGAAGAAATACCACAATCGTTGTTATTGTACAAAATAAGACGTCCGAAACCTCACTTTGTTTACAAAAATCGAAATTCTGCCTAACGCGCAAATATGCGCACGATTAAACTTATATTTTTAGAAAGTACACATTCTAAATAATACGAAGAAAAAAAAATTCATAATAGAACAATTCGGACACAACTATATGTCCATCTAAACATCAAAAATATGGACTTTTTAGGCATTTTTTCAATTCATCACAAAAAATATTTTTACACAACTTCACATCACTTTTTATATTTCATTGCATAGAGCAATACCTGAAGTTGAAGGTTCCATCATGAAACTTTTGATAATATTGAGAAAAAAAAATAAGAAATTCTTTTTTTAAATTTGCAAACTTTGACAGTTAACTGTCAGTAAACCAATCAATCAAACGAAAAAAAAATACAGCTAGTGACGTAAAATTTTATGCACTTTCATTAGATACCAAATACTATTTAGAAAGCTCAAAATAAAATTTTGAATCAATACCGAGAAAAGTGATGTTTCAACCCTCTGTGCGACGGATACATACAGAAGCAGGCAAGCAAACGACTGAATTAAAAGAATATGTATCAAGCAAGAAAGATATGGATATATTATTTTCAATAAATTTCTAAACTTAACAGAATTTCCAAATTTGGGCTTCGTCCGCAGCTAATTTAAGATCAGTAGAACAGTTTAGAAAAAGAAATATTAAAATCGGTCAACCCATTTCAGAGTTCTGCTCCTTTAAACATTCTTCGCTCGCTCGCTCCAAAAATTTCTATTTATCAATGGTAGAAATAATTACTTCACCAAGGTTCTGTTGCGTTAGATGTAATTGATGAATTTTTCGCTGTTATCAATTGTTCTGTTTTTATAAAACAAACAATATTGTGCTCTGTTAAAGCAAACGGCGAACATGGTTTGCTTTGAAGATGATGAGTGCTCTGTACTGCTCGTTTGTTGTCATTAAATGACTTGAATACGCTCTCTGCTTGACTGCTAAGCTCTGAACTCTGCACTGTTAGATCTTTTGTTGTAGAAAAAACGAGTGCATTCGTGCAGAGGCATATACCCATAAATAGAACTGACTATTTTCCATAAATCTTGTTTTCCTACGAATTTCAGAATAATTCAATCGTCAGACAAACTTTTATCAAAAATATTTATGCTTAGCTTCACTTAATCATCGATTTCTTGCAACACATAAGCACATTGTGCTAACAGGGATATACTAAAGGTGTGCTATGCTAATTTTGACATTTAATCTATCTGGAGCTAATATAATTCCAACCGTCTGGGCATGTATATTTTGAATTTCTTGATTAGAGAAATTTGCATTAAAAATTCAATTCTTTCAGTAACTCACAGAAATTGTCGAAAAGCTTGCTCTTTGCAATGAAATTTCTGAAAAGGTTTACCTTGAGTATTTATAACGTCAATTAAATTGATATCCTGCCACAAACATTTAATTAATCAGATTTTAAAATTGCCGACTTACAGAAACGTTGTAAATGACTGTCAGAATTTATTGCTGTCATGTTTACAATGTTATTGTTGTTGTTGTTGTTGTTGTTGTTGTTGTTGTTGTTGTTGTTGTTGTTGTTGGTGTTGTTGCTTCTGTTGTTGCCAATGACAACAACTCAGTTGCATAAATACCATTGCAATTAAGCACGTTTGCGCTGCAGAAAAGTGTCGCGACTTTGATTTTGGCAGCGGAATAATTGAAACATTTAACGAACTTGCATAAAATGTACCCTTAGCTGAAATAATTGCAAACTGTTTCTAATTTCCTGTTTTTAATTTTTCTTTTTTTTTTTCTTTTCCTGTTCAAAACTGTTGCACATAATGAGAAAATTTTGAAGAAACTTTGTCCTTGAATGAATTTTAATGGTTGTTGAAAGTAAAGCATGATATGAGGGTTGTTCTATTTTTGCTTTTATAGAATGTACCTAGGTACCTAATTAAAATTGTCTTTAAAATGTCAAAAGTGTGACTTACCTGATCCACGGAGCCATAATGATGACGCGAAAAGACACCACGACGTGATATGAGTTCGGTGGCTGAAGAGCTGAAAGATGGAGAAAAGAGATTTCTTAAAATTTTTAGCTAACTTAAATTTCTCAGAAATGTATGTAATTTAAAAATCTTTCTTGGAGGAAATGTCATAATAAATGAAATTCTTCTCTTAATCGTATAGCCAACAGTTCAGGAGAAAAAAAACAAGTTGTTAATTAAAAATTGTTTGATAACGACTTTCATCACCATGTTACACAGGATATTCAAGATAAAAAATTAATTTGGGGAAAATTTATTTGAATTCAAAAAAAAAAAAAAAAAACAAAAATTTATTCAATGCAATTTAATCCCTGAAGATATCAAAGTAGTTTTTTTAAAGTTTCCATAGCTGCCGCTACTTTCAACAAGGCTCTGCTTACATTTTCAATGACTTAACTTGGGCAAATTTTATTCATTTACTCAATATAAGCAACTTGAAAACTTTTTTTGAATTTCTCACCAAAAATAGAATAAATAAAAGAATTCTCAAGTTGCTTGCTGAATATTCTTGATTAATGATTAAACTTTGACGTGCTGGCACCAGTTATGACCGCCCATTTATGCATAATTTAGCTTTTTTATGGCTAACCGGTAATGGATTCATTTTCTAAATGAAAACTTAATAATTTAAAAGTGTATTTTTGGTTTTATTTAAAAAATAATTAAAACATAATTTATGTCCACTACTTCCTCTGCTCGTTAAGGTTCACGCTTAATAGGCAATTAATTAAATCCTTCTACAATTTAATGACTTCATCAATTTTAAGCTGCTATTGTTGTCGCTATTAATGAGGACGATAAAATATTGTGGCATACGACAAACAACAAGAGGAGTCTGCTAAAATAATCGCGCTTAAAAATGAAACACATTCATTTCGTTACTTTTGCCTGACACACCTCGTAGGTGTCCTTGTATGTTTTTGATTTACAAACACATGCGTGACTAAATGCCATGCAAATAGGCTTGGCCCTGTTTTTTGACGCATTGCCCGCTGCATGCAGCCATGAAATGCAACTGATAGTGTTATTTGATTATTTAACAGCATATATTTTAATCGATCCAATAATTGTTGTCACAATGTTTGCCATAATAATTAGGTTAAAGCTTAAACAACAAGTAAATAAACATTTAAGTGACTCCAACAAGGTTACCGTTGGCTATATATACTTTAATTTCTGGGCAAGTGGTACATATTTGCGAAGTACTTTTCTGCAAAGAATCCAAAGTTGAGATGAGAATTGGCCCATAAGTACCTTTTTAAGGGGTAAAATGTTTTTTGAAGTCTAAGTTAAGTTGTTCTTCTTATTACTGATATGGTTTCTTTCTTTTTTCGTTCCTAAAAATAAAACTTGAAAAACATTGCTTTGAGTTTAGAAAAAAATTTTGCTTACTTCTTTATGACACCCACAGTATTTAACAATTTAATTGGATTATGCAATAATAATATTGTGAGTTGAATCAACATTATTAAGGACGGGGTAAGGTTTTAAAGGCGAAAAAAAGGATAATTTTTTTTTTTTTTTTTTGAGATATTGATAGGATACTGTGATTTTAAGTGATACTGGCTTATTTAATTCATATACACGTTATAGTATAACATCTGAAGTATTTTTGGAAAAATTTTCAATTAAAAATATCAATAAATAACTCCGAGACCTCGAATTTTTGGAGGCACCTACGGTGAACTCCATAACACGTTACCGGATCATCTGAAATATGAAAATCGAAATGCGTTTAAAAGTTGATATGTTTCCCTAGGTAGTCAGAGAGAGTTTCTTTCGATTTTTTTATTTTTGACAGCATATGGAAGTGAAAAACGTGAAAAAAAGAAATTTTCGGCAGAAAATTCGGCAGAAAATTCGGTGAATCTATATCTATATCTATATCTATATCTATATCTATCTTCTATACTATTATATAAAATGAAAGTGAAAATTTTTTGTGTCCGCAAAACTCCAAAAGTACTGGTCCGATTTTTTTGAAATAAGTTTTAAAATATCACATTTATGCTACAAAAGGTTCATTGGTTATTTTCTTTACGAAATTTCAATAATTCGACCTCATCCCGTAAAAATGAATTTGAGGGCGACGTACGATCAACGCTATGAGTAGCGACATGCTCTACTAGTTCGTGCTTTTGACATTTCATATTAACGCTGGGTTGCATTTTCGTTGAGAAATGCTAAAATGTGGGTATTCTTGGATTCCGATGGAAAACTAAGATTTTCATAGGATTATCGTAGGAATATATATTTTGATGCGAGTTTTTTTTAAATTGATAAAATTTTTTAAATTAACATGCTGCTTAAGTAGTATAATAATGATTTTGATGAATTTAGCATGATATTAATATTATTCAATTGTATATCTTATTAAAATTTATGCATTTTTTAGTATATTATAAATAATATTATAAGGGTATTCATGCAAAATGGCAAACTTATATATTGGTCAATTAGATATTTTAATGAGGTTGGTTGAGGACGAATACCCTTAATATCATTGTTTGAATAATATAACACACAAAGAAATGTTGTGGTAAGGTAGATTGTTAAGGTAGATTGACAAATGCCGTTCATTTTGTTTTTGTAAAGTTGTAAAGTTCTAAAATTTCATTGTAATTAAAATTTTGGCAGTGTTGAAGATATGTTAGTATTTGTGGTATCAAAATAACGAACATTTTTTTTCATTTTACTAAATTTAAGAAAAATTATATATGTTCAGCCGTATCCATAAAAATATCTTCAAATAACTTTAAAACGTTCAATACTTAAAAAGCTTTTTAATGCTAAAAAGTCTTAAAATTTTGTTATTCATAAAAATGTTGTAGCTGCTTTGTAGTTAAAATAGGAACACTTTCGATTTGAAGTGGGAACAGTGTCAATAATGGTTTGTGTATTTGATAAATTCAATGACTGTAAATTTATTTGTCACAATTTCGTCAACATTTTGATGTTTAAACATCGTTGTTTTTTCGAAGCTACTCTCTGCACTGAAAACATCGTCATTTTATTATCTTGTTTTGTAAATATTTTGAAATGTTTTGACCAATTTTCTTGTTTTTATTTTGTTTTTCTTTTGAATTTTTTTATAATTTTGAAGCTTTTTGACATATTTTCCAAATTTTTGAAGAATTTTTAATTATTTTTCACAATATTTGTCCTCAAATGAGAACATCCAATAAAAATGAGTTTATTGGATGTTCAGCCATTTTTAAAAATCCTCTTTTTTTTACATTTTCTGTTTTTTTTATGTATTATGAAACAATTTGATGTATTTTTGACATAATTTGTGCTCAGATGAAAACAAAATAAAATTTAAAAATGCTTTATCGAGGGTTTATTAAAGGTTTCCTCCATTTTTAAAATTATCTCATTTATAAAGCATTTAAAAAAGATATTTAACGCTATTGAACGCTATTATGACACTATCTTTTAATTTTTTATTGATTATAATTATAATTGCATGATTTCGGAAAAAGGGACGTTTTGTGGGATTTTTAGTATAGCTGCTTTTATTGGCATCACCAAAATGACAGACGCACGATCTGTCAACGCAACATTGAGTTTTTCAAAGTTTGAGGTCGTCCGTTTTGACAGCTTATATCGTAAAGTTTTTACAACGGAGACCAAAGTACGGTCAAAGGCTGACCGACCTAACGCAGTATTGTAATTCAGCTATTATGTCTGAATTACAATACTGCGTTAGGTCGGTCGGCCTTTGACAGCTCGACTAGAAACAATGGGTTCTTATGAAGCAACACAAAATATGACTTCATGCATTGCGTCGACCTCATCCCGTAAAAATGAATTTGAGGGGGTGACGTACGATCAACGCTATGAGTAGCGACATGCTCTACTAGTTCGTGCTTTTGACATTCCATATTAACGCTGGGTTGCATTTTCGTTGAGAAATGCTAAAATGTGGGTATTCTTGGATTCCGATGGAAAACTAAGATTTTCATAGGATTATCGTAGGAATATATATTTTGATGCGAGTTTTTTTTAAATTGATAAAATTTTTTAAATTAACATGCTGCTTAAATAGTATAATAATGATTTTGATGAATTTAGAATGATATTAATATTATTCAATTGTATATCCTATTAAAATTTATGCATTTTTTAGTATATTATAAATAATATTATAAGGGTATTCATGCAAAATGGCAAACTTATATATTGGTCAATTAGATATTTTAATGAGGTTGGTTGAGGACGAATACCCTTAATATCATTGTTTGAATAATATAACACAGAAAGGAATGTTGTGATAAGGTAGATTGGCAAATGCAGTTCACTTTGTTTTTGTAAAGTTGTACCCAAGTACTCACTAATTACAAGTGATTCAGCTTGCAATGTACAAGGAGGCGTGGCAGCTCGAATCTGCAATATCGAATAACTTTGGAATTATAGGTCGCACAACATTGGAATTAGGTGTTCGGCCTCGATTTACATGTGCCGTTCTACTACATGAAAGTGAAAATTTTTTGTGTCCGCAAAACTCCAAAAGTACTGGTCCGATTTTTTTGAAATAAGTTTTAAAATATCACATTTGTGCTACAAAAGGTTCATTGGTTATTTTCTTTACGAAATTTCAATAATTAGTATCTTTAATTAAAGTGTTAAGTTTTTTAAAAAATCATCCTCAATGCCATGCATTGCTTGATCGTTAGCTTTTCATGCGTTTGTGCTGCAAGCAGTGTTGCCAGATTTTTTTTTTCAAAAAACTGCTAAATCTAAAAAAATGACTGCATTTTGGACACAAAAACTGCCATTCTAAAAACGTCTTTTGTAAAGAAAATTATAAAAAAAACATAAAAAATATATGGTTGTATTTAATATACAAAAAGATTCGTGTATTTTATTCACATATGAGATCGTTTTTAATAGCAGTGATTCAGTTATTTTAATTAATGTTTTTTTACATATCCCCTACTTCACATTGAAGTGTAATGTCAGTTGCACTGACCATCTCCGATTTGGCTTTTTCTTGGATTGGTTTATTTTGATTGGAAAACCAAATCCAAAGTTATAAATTTTTAGAATAATTTTTCGCGACCAAAATGGGGTCTACTTTGAAACAACATAGCTCAGTCAATTTAAATCCGATTTTCGCAAATAGGATATGACTGAAAAGGTTACTACGTCTACTTTAAGGGAAAATATCAAACTATTTAAAATGCCAGCGACAGGTGCTCTAATTTTTTTTTTTTAATTTTCATTATTTTCATTTATTTTACATTCCATTACCTTTCCAACGATATAAAATGAAGATGTGCTCTTGAATTGTTCAGAAGTTATGCCATAAAACATGAAGTTTTATTGAATTTTCAATACAAATTCAACTACACATTATATTTTCATCCCATTTATTTTTCTTGATTTTTTACAAAACAAAAAGTCGATATTAAAAGTCGACAACTAGTTGAATTTATATTGAAAATTCGTTAACTTTTATGGTTTAAAGCAGGGCTGCTTTTAAAGCTGCTGCTGAAGTATAAAGCAGGGAGCTTTTAAAACTGCTGCTGAAGTTTAAACCAAGGCTGCTTTAAAAAAGTTATTGAACCATAATGAATGTTTTGGTAAAGAGAATTATAATAACTACATATGGTTTTATATTTTCATAAAAACTTCATTTTACCTTAAAAAACTGCATAAATAATGGAAAAACTGCATTTTTGTCTTTTTAACTGCCAAACTGCTCAGAGTTAAAAAAACTGCCATTTGCAGGCAAAACTGCCATTCTGGCAACACTGGCTGCAAGAGCCTCAATAAACTGCATGTTGCTCTCTACTATACTCTTTTTGTTCTCAGCAAGCACAAAACAACAAAACAAACAAACAAATACACATACATACATACTTTGCTGCGCTTAAAGCTAATTGGATCGAAGTATATTCTAATGCAGCGATTGCCATCGCCTAACTCTTTCCACTCTTTCCACTCTATTACAACAACTTCAATATTTCTATGATTGTTGTAATTCGCCGAATCGTTCACAGGCGTAGCTGCATCGCAACCATACAGCGTGTGTTTGTTGTTGTTTATTCTTGTCGTTGTTGGTATAAATAGCGCATGTGATCGCGTTTTGCTACGCTGAAGGTTTCTTGTTGGTAATTTTGCGTATGGTTTCGTCACCAACTGTTTTTTGTTTGTGTTTTTTTTATGTTACTTAGTCCTTATTGTACTACGTATCTAACGATATGTTGATGTTGTTGGTTTTTTGTTATAATTGTTGTTGCACTCTTCAAAAATCAGTCTTTGGCAATCCCTGTTCTAATGTGTTCAAAGGCCGTGTGCTATTCGGACACTTTTCACTCGTGGTAGGAGAGAATTTACTGAGTTGAATACAATTTCTGTCTGTTGAAATAAAATTGTAATTTTTGCTGTGCCAAAAGGACGATGAAATTTTGACAACTAGAAATGTTGACGTTTTAGATTTTGGTAGTGCATTAGCACAAGAATTTAATTTAATTTGCGAAATTGTTGATATATATTGAGAATTAGGGATTCTGGTTGCTATGCTGTCGGAAACACAAAATTTTTAACTGCTTTACGACTCACAAACTCACAAGTGTTTTTTTTTTCATTTTTGCTTATGTCAAAAATTATCTTTCCGATTGTCAAAAATTATACTAGCCCCTGGGGCTACATGAATTTTTGACAATCATATTCACCCCACAAGTGCCAAATATTCTCTTTCAGACTGTCAAAATTTCATCATCCGAGTGAAAAGTTTCCGAATAGCACACAGCCAAAGTAGTTTTGATGTGGAGAATTAATCTAACACAGTTTTGTTAAAAGGGGATTCACTGACCACCTTCAGCATGTTGAGGATTTTTTTGATGAGAATGAGATTCAATCCGACTTGATATATGTATGTATGTATGTATGTACGTTATTTATTTGTTTCGCTGCATGCAACTTTTCTATACATGTTTTGACGGTGGTTTTCCTGTAATTTATAAATGAACAAAAGGAACAAACGGCTGACTTTTTACTTAATAGATTTGACATTGTGTGATTCAATAAGTTTTTTTATAAATAAACAAGAGAACTCGGACGGGCATAGGAAAAGGGGTTATGGCTTCGATCACACAAGTCAAATTTTTGATATTGAATAGTTTTGGAACTAAACGTCGCATGACAATAAAACTCAGTATGGAGTTACTAATTGCCAAAGTCTTTCTACTGGAAAACTGGTTTGTGTATTGGAAAAGGGGGTGTGGCCCGATTCTCTATACAGAATAGCTATGGAAGCTTAAATCACAGGACATTGAAACTCATAATGGAATTGTCTCCTGGGAGTGATGTTCTGCTACTGGGAAACTGTAACGGGCAGTGGAACATGAGCGTGGTGTCAGACTAAGGGACTAATAAAAGTTTTGAATTTACTTATCATTTTCAATATACTTGCTGGGTGCAGCAACGCGCGCCGGGTATCGCTAGTTTCCTTATACAGTAACAATTTGTCGAAAAAGTAACTCTAAACTATAAGCGTTATGTTTATACAACGAAGGGAAAAATGAACAAAATTTTCAGTTGGGAAAAACGAAGTTTTCAATTGCTGCAATTTAAAAATCACTCGCGTTTATGACAAACGAAATTAATTTCCTGCAACTATATGACACGTTTCTCGCAACTAAACTGTTATTATGACAACTGTTGAAACGTTTGCAAATAACGATTTCAAGCACGACAAACGAAGTTCGTTTACGGCAAACTGGCGATAAACTTTTTTTTTCTTTGCGTGTACATATTGTGTATATGGGGAAATATTTGCAAGGGAAATTGGAAATAAATGGAATATTGGGAAGTCTCACTTTAGTTTGCATTTGCGCGAAAAATATATTCATTGTAAAAATTTTCCATACCCCTTTTTTTCCATACCCCCTTTTACCACCTAAAAATCAATAAAAATGCTATATTTAAGACTTTTTTGGTCGTATTAGACTAAAATTTGGTAAATAAGTTCGTATGGTTACTGTCGGCAACTATTCTAAAACTGGACGTGGTCTTACTATATATACGCCCACTTTTTATAAATCATTATTATTCCTGAGTTGTACATGTTTTGATAGTGGAACTTGATATGTAGACGTTATGGGCCCAAGAGGTAGTTACTATATATTTTAGCGAGCATTAGACAGGGCGGAATTTGGTCACACAGGCCAAATTTATGATATCGAATTGCTTTGGAACTAAATGTTGTATGTAACTATGCAATAGACTCCTAAACTACTCATCCGATTAGCAGGAAAATTTGTGTATAGAAGTTTTTTGGTACGGTGCGTGTTTGCAAGCTATCAATTTTTATCCACCTTGAACACCAGAGGGCCCTGTAGTACAAATTTTTTACAAAACTGCCTTAAACTCACAAACCGCTTATGCGATTAGAATGAAAAGTGGTATACAGTGGTTTTCATGTCGGTTGAGTGTTTTTCTGCAATCTTTTTTGACCGATCTTGAACACCAGAAGGCGCTGTAGTACAAATTTTTTGCAAAACCACCTAAAACTCCCAAATCGCTCATGCGATTAGAATAAAAATAGGTATATAGTAGTTTTCAGGTACGATGAGTTTTTTGACAGTGTCTTCTTTGAACCACCTTGGACACCAGGTGGTGCTGTAGTACAAATTTTTTACAAAATCGCATATTTTTAGTTACATATGCAAATATTTACAAAATATAAAATACTTCTTAAATTTAGTAAAATTATAAAATTTCCGTTATTTTGATATCAAAAACATGAACATATCTTGAAAACTATGAAAAATTTTATTTTATACCGTTAGTTGAGTATATATAGTTTAAATATTTTTTTCAAAAAAGATCTGAAATTTTGGAGTTTTCCTCAAAAAAAGGCTCAAAATTTGTTTTTGTTGTAAAAATAATTTAAATTCAAATTCGCAAATTTTCAACTCTATTTAAAAGCTATAACATTTATAAGCAAAAGTTATTTCAATTTTACGCAAAAATTAAAAACAATTTTTGTGATTAAAAAACAAGACCTACCTACCTACCCCTTGATTTTTTCGAACAAAATTTTTTTTCCAATATTGTGTTTTGATGTTTTTGAAAAAATAAAAAAGTTAAAAAATTAATTTTTTAGAAAAAATTATTTTAGTATCTCTTACCAACCAAAAGTTATAGCCAATAATCTGTATCCAAAATATATGTATATACAAAAAGCAAAACGCTGTATGTGTGATAGCTGGAAACTTCAAAACTACTGAGCCGATAGAGCTGAAATTATGGCAGTACATTTTTTTCATGCACGAGATGGTTTAAATTTCTGTCACACCCCTTTTACCGCCCACAAATCAATAAAAATGCTATATTTCCTACGGTTTTCGTCGATTTGGCTTCATTTTGATAATTTAGTTTGTATGCTCACTGTCGACAACTTTACTAAAACTGGGTAATGTCCATCTACTAGTAAACTGGGATGGGCATTATATAAGTGGGTGTGGCTCCGCCCATACAATTAAAATTTGTATTATCGAATAGCTTTGAAAGTAAAAGTAGCAGTACTCACATACAAACTCAAAATGGAGTTACTATTTGGTGATCTCCTGCTACTGGGAAACTTTAACGGGCAGTGGAAAATGACAGTGGTGTCAGACTATGAGTCTAAAAAAAGTTTTGAATACACCTATTATGATCCCATATAGTTGCAGGGTGCAGCAACGCGCGCCGGGAAAAAGCTAGTTTGTTATAAAATGGAAAAAAAATTTAAAACAAACTACCTCTGATTACCTATTTATTTATGTGTAGAAATAGTATTTAAATTTCAAAAGATCAGTCAAGTAGATGACTTTATAATCGAGTTATAAAGTTCACGAGCGTCAGAAATGACGTTTGCGAGAAAATCGATTTCAAGTTTTTTATACTCGACCCTCCAAAATTAAGCATCAATAAAAGTGTATAATTTTTTATACTTACACTATGCCAGCTCCATACAGTGAAACACTGTCATTGGATGTCCAATGCAACTTTTTACTGTTGGGAAAGTGTTTTTCTCGGTCGATCCAAAATATATAACTACTTTTCTGGCGATCTTGTCTTGTCACTTTTTTGACATATTGCAAATAAATAAATAAATTTATCACAACACAACACAAAACGAGTGAAAATACAGCTACATACGAACGAATACAATCAAAAATCAAAGGAAAACGACTATAAAATTTTTAGCGTCCCTGTACACAACCGCTCGGCAAAAGTAATTTATATACATATGTACGATTTTCAAGTATACGAAAATATACAATATATTCAAGGTCAGTTTAACATACATACTTACAAGGACCAATAAAAGTAGAAAGTAATTTGGAGATTACAAAGGGACTTGAAGCAGCTTCCGGATGGGTGCGTCGCACAATGGTTCCAAGTCGGAAAAAAACGGACAAAACCTCAAGGCGTTGTCTAATCTTCATGAAAATGATGATTAATAGGTTTTTGGGATCGCTGATTACGAATCTGAAGTCAAAAATTCGAAATTCAAAATGACGACTTACAAATGGCGGCCATGAACATGCTTATTCTTATAATAACTATATTATGTATTTTAAATACGGTGTTCCGAAAGTTTTCGGGGTTGCTGATCTCGAATCTGAAGTCAAAAATTCGAAATTCAAAATGGCGGCTTAACAATATGCTTACTTTTATAATAACTTCGAAATTCAAATTGACGGCCATGAAGTGATTTTTGAGCTAAATTTTCTAAAATGTTTGATTTTGTAACTTTTATAATGTTCTTTATAATGCATCTGAGGTCCACACAATAACAAAATTATGAAAACATTAGTTTTTTTTTGTTTATTTTTAATATTTATATCAAAGCACTATTCTTCTAATAGATCTGGAGGTAAATGTTTAGTTTTTTTTTTGGTATGTCTCCCGATAAAGAGATTTTCAAACATCTTTAAAAATGAGGTTTTGACCGCGTAGCTGCCAGGCAGTTATAAAAATCTAATATGAGGGACGGTCGCTTGAAATGCTGTATCTTCGTTAGTTTTGTTACGATTTACTTGAAATTTTGAACCAATACTCTCAACTGTTGTATATTTGGACAAAAGAAGAAAAAAAAATTAAAAAAAAGTTAAAAGACCTTGTAACTCAACCACCTAAGGAAGATCATCCTGCATCGTGACAATGCGTGTGCCGCCACATTAGCTCAAATAAAAGAGTTTTTTAGCACTCAAAACATGGAATTGATGGGTTATCCGCTTTACAGTTCAAACTTGGCACCCAAATGACTTCCTCTTTTTCCCGCACATTAAGAAAAAATGTATTTCGAGCGGTTTTTTTACGCCCGAACAGACCGTTAAAGCTTTCAAAAAGCTGGTTTCGGAGGTACCAATTTCAGAGTGACAAACTGTTTCAAAAATTGATTCAAACGAATGCAAAATGGTATTGATCATCTTGGAGAATACTTTGAAAAACAATAAAAGCAAACAAGTCACTGATTAACCACTGTTTTTTCATTATTGTTGCAAGACTTAAAAAGCCACTCTCGTAATAGTTTTAAATATACTTTTGAGTTGGTCTTTCGACAAGTTAACATAAAAAACGCTACATTTATTAACAAAAGTACTCATGAGATACAATGTAACATATAAACATATGGTGTAACATATAAATATCATGTTATAAAGGGTTTTCCATTAAGGTCTTGAGAACTTTTTAAAAAAAAAAAACGCAAACCATTTGAGATATTTCAAAAACTTTATTATCGGCTTGAAGTACAATCAATACATTTATGAATGGAACTCGACTTCGTTCATATCGCCACCGCGGGCACGTATGCAGCGGTCGATTCGTTGGCCAACCAATTTTAAATGACTCAGCCACACATTTCGGCCGAAACGGCCACTATTTCGCGTTCAATGTTGGCTCTGAGCTCTTCCACCGCCGTCGGCATAGACCAATGACTTGACGTAGCCCCAAAGAAAATAGTCTAGAGGCGTTAAATCGCACGAACGAGGTGGCCAATCGACTGGCCCATTTCTTGAGACAACACGCTCATCAAACTTACTCTTCAATAAATCGATTGTAACGTATGCTGTGTGACTTGCGGCACCGTCCTGTTGGAACCACATTTCGTCCAAGTCCATATCCTTCAATTCGGGCCAAAAACGAGCCCAATCAGAGAACATACGTCGCTTCAAATGGTCCATCGGCTTCAATTCTTGAATCAGCTTGATCTTGTATGGGTGTAAACCAAGATCCTCACGTAAAATTCGCCATAAAGTGGTCTGGGCGATGCCCAATTCTCGAGTTTTGTATAGTTTGGTACGGACGCCTGAACGACAGCGATATTTTTGACACTTCGACCAACCCTTTGTATCACTGGCACGGCAACATCACACGACGAATATATAGACTCAAATTTTTGCACTAAACTTGTTATTGTCTGTCTACTAGGACGAGAATTACGACCGAAAATTGGAGTTAACGCTCTTAAAGTTGCGTTCACCGACTCCGAATTTCGGTAGTAAATTTTTATAATTTACAGACGTTGTTCGTAGTGTACTTTACCATGATGAAAATGTTGAAAAAATGCCCAAAGCCTTTTCCAAGTTTGTGCTTACATCATCCACAAAAGTTCACGTTAAATTTTAAAGTTGAACATTAAAGTTAACTAAATTGTTCTTTTTTGCTTGTAACATATATTCTTCACAGACTCGGAGTGGTGAATGCTCTTTGAATTTTGTGAAAACTCTTAACAACATTCTTTAAACCCAATGAAACCTTTCATATAACAATATATCCCAATGCTAGCACCTTCATATTACAATTCATCATCTTTTTTATCTCTATTTTTCTTTTCATCTCATCTATTTTTACACATACCTACGAAAAAGTTTTTATAGATACTTCAAACTTCCACTCATCATAGATGGGGTCACTCCTGGCTATTGTTTTGCTCTTAATTTAATCAAAATATTGAAGAAGAGACAGGAAATAGGAAAGATTGCAAGTGTAAACAAACAAAAGCTTGTCAAGTAAAAAGAAAAAAGAAAAAAAAAAAATCTAAATTACGAGATGAAAAGAGGTCAACAAAAACTAAGACAAAAACAATGAAATCAATATTCTTGTTTACGGTTCACTTGTTGGTGTTATCGATATTGATGCAGTTGTTGTTTTTATCTCTATCTCAAGTTTCAGCCATAGACCACGAAGGATCAATGAAAACATGAGCTAAGACAACAAGGACAAACATACACTTAACAACATAAACATCAACATCTTAGAGTGACGCTGTTCCATGAATACGCATATCCTAGTTTATGCTTTTGTTGTTGTTGTTGTTGTTGTTATTGTTACGATTGTTTTTATTGTATTTTTATATCCTCTTCGATGCCCTATTCTATGGTGGAATAAATACTTACATTTATCACATTTAAACAGCCACAAATACGTTTAATACTTTAATCCACAATCCGCAGTGAGATATCATTGAATTACTTACAAGGATATAAGAAAAATTGCCGAAATGGAAGATTTTATGCTAAAAACTAAATGATGAAAAAATTTATTATTTAAACAAAAACACAATATTATGCTTTATTCTCCAAAATTATGCTTTATCCCCCCATTCGTTTAATCTTGACTCCTACATGAATATATTCAGACTTAAACATTTTTATAAGACTATTTTCGGTCTTAAGTATTTCCAAGAATAAATGCTTAGATATAAGCAAAACAATAAGAAAACTAAAAAACTAAAGTTCTTTTGTACGCATTAGAGCCCGTACAAAGCTCATTGTGAGGCGCTCGCATACCTTTTAAAACATCTGAAGTTCGCGTACGAGTGAAAAATATTTAAAGCTATAGTATTCTAGTTCTACTACATAGACTAGAACCACGACAAATATTTGTACCGTATGCATCTACAAGTAAATTCGTATGAAATGTATGAAATTATTTATACCCATGAGACTGTTCATGAGCCCTACGCTCACTATTTACAATTTTGTGAACTTAGAATCAATAGTCGCGTTTGAAAATTAAAAAAAAAAATACATTTGATTGAAATTAGAGAGTGTGGTAGTCTTCCTACAATGTAGCTCTGTGGAATTAAAAAAAACTCTTTATTTTTTGCATATGACGCCTCTTCTGTTATATCCAAAATGTTCATAAATATCAGCACCAAAAACAAGGAGTATAAGTACCCTTGCCGGAGTATGGTACCGAGAATAAAGATTATTATAAATGTCAATGTTTATCTGCATTAACTTTTGAAGATAATTACATCTAAAGACTTCACAATGACCTTACTTTGTCAATAAATAATCCCGATAGAATCTATTTACCACAAAATCATCGTGATTTTGCAAAAGAGCCCATAAAATTTCCAATGCTAAGATGGATACTAAATTATGCTCATTTCTTAACTTGTTTTCTTTCTTTTGCTTACGATCTATTTCATGAGCATCAAAACTCACATCTGCATTCTCGTCCATAAAAGCGTACTTTATGGTTAATACACTGAATGATGGTTTTATTTTAAAATTCAATTCCCGTGAGAACATTTTTCATGATAGGGCTGTATTCTATACTATTATATAAAAGGCTTATCACGTATCTTCGTGTACGCTAAACTAAAGAACTACTGAACCGATTTTAATAATTATTTTACTAATTCAAAGCGTCATTCCTAACTTAAGCTATTGTATACTTTATTTTTTAAAACCTACCCTAAAAAGTTATTAAAACTTGAGATTAAACACCATCTAAAAAACTTCATAGACAAAGTATTCATTAACACTGCATTAAGCTGTACAAAGCTTTTTCTTTCTTTTCCATTGTATGTTTAAAAGCTTCGCTTTGATTACGCCTTGCTTGTAAGCATGATCGAAAAAATGAGCTAATGAAGCAACAACAATGTTAATTGTAATATAGACAGAATATATTTCTTTTTTAATGAAATTTCCTAAAGTAAAATGCTAAAACTAATTAAATATATGAACATAAGCATATGTAAATAAATATAATTCAGTGTATATCATGGTATAATAATACATGGTAGCATTGACAACTGCTTATTTTCTCTTCAACAGGAAAACATAAACTGTCAAAAACAGCTTTTTGTGGAAATACATCAGCAGCTGCTGTGGTTGTTGTTTTTTTTCACTTCAACGTTTTCAACATTGCTTGTGTTTTCAATGGCGGATTGTGAGCGCTCTCTTTTTGAGTATATTTTTTGACAGTAGATGATTTCCCTAGCAACTGTCAATGCTATCTTGTATTATTAAGTCTGTTCCCGTACTCTAAAGTTTTAGTCCAATTTACCATTTTTACAGGTTTTAGTCCGAGAAGCGTTCCCGTACTCGAAAAAATGGTAAAAGAGAGTGCAATCGAGAAAGTTAAAAAATTTCCCCTCCCTGTCAAAAGCTGCAAGTTTTAGTCCGAGAAATTTCTTCTGGCAAAAATGGTAAAAGTGTCAAACTGCTTAAAATCATATGTTTACATGTTAGCAAAGAAATTGCAAAAGAATAAAAGTTCTTTGAAACAATAAAAACTGTTGGAATGGAAACCAAAAACATGGTAAATTGTGTAAAAACTAAATATAAATGTTTATTTGAGAATTAATTTTTATATTATTCAAAATTTTTAGGATGTCGTCTGCACTGCCGATGCTACACACCAAACAAACGATTTTATTTGACAGTTTATACAATTTTAGTCCAAAAAGCGTTCCCGTACTTTTTTGTGTTTTTCAATATTTTTGAGAGATTTTTCCTTACTCTCACGTTTTTGACAGTTTTACCATTTTTAGCCCAAAAAGTAAGGGAACAGACCTATTATACCATGAGTGTATATGACTTAGTACTCTCGCAAAATAAGCGATACTTCGTCTTTATACGAAAACACGAACGAGAAAATGAGACAAATGCTGTTGCTGTTTTCGACTCAGACTCAGTGCTGCCAAACAGTAGCAGCGGTGCTGCCATCTCTGATCAAGTAGCTGATAAAAAGCTAAGATCACATTACAAAGGTTGAAGATTTGATAAAACACTTTTCAAGATCCATTTTTGTGCCTCTTTTTTATGTGTGATGGTATCACGGCTACGACAAAATAATGGTTATGCTAATTTCATGAAAGTAATTAATCCATATTATTATTGTTTATTGTTATTGTTTATAGCTGGGAAAGTATGTGCGCATTAGTTTCTAGTTGTAAATATGAAATCTATTTATATAAAAAATAGTGTACATTTTTATGTCACCACTTACTGCGGAAACGGGTCGACCGATTTCAACCAAAATTTCAAAGTACGTTGGGAAAGTTTCCGCAAAATTAGCCCATTGGTTCCGGAGATATGGCATTTTAAAGATTTTCCCATATCTATATATATATATTTAAATCGACCCGCCCTACTATATATATATCTAAAAAAAGTCGTGATTTGTGTTTGTAATTCCATAACTCAAGAACGGAGCGTCCGATTTGCTTGAGGTTTTCTTCGTTGTGTTCTTATTAGACGTACCATGGTTCGTAAATGAACATTTTTGCCAGACCTGCTTTTACCACCCACAAATTAATGAAAATTTTATATTTCAGACGGCTTGGGTCTTGGGTCTCTTGGGTCTCTTGGGAGACTAAAATTTAGAACTTTAGTTCATATGGTAACTGTTGGCAACGGTACTACAAATGGGGGGAGAGCTATACAAATATGCTGGGGGTTTCCCCTCTCTTATATATGTACATCTATCTTTATTCTTATCTATCTTGGTTTGTTCGGTTGCTAAAACTTAAAAACGATTGAACCACATTGGGATACTTCCTTCTGCGAATATGTGATATCGAATATTTTTGGAATTATAGGTCACACAGCATCGAAATTTGATATTCGAATGAAATTTTCACGTGCCGTTCCACTAGTGAAAATTTATGGGCGTTGGACGAGGAGTGTGGCATTTTTTCAGCAGCCCAAATTTAAGGTATAACTCTCGAACTATAAGTCATATATCAATTTAACTCGGTAAAAACGTAATATTTAGTTGTGTGCTTTGACTGGCAAAATTGAGTGACCATTTGACAATTAATTTGAGTGCCTTAATTTGAGTGCTAAATTTGAGTTGTGCTTATTTTAAGTGCCGATACAACTCAAATTAAGGTATCGAATAGCTTTGGAAGTAGAACTGACATAACATTGAAACTCAGAATGGAGAATGTATTTCTACAAGAGAACTTTGACGGGCATAGGAAAAGGGGTTATGGCTTCGACCACACAAGTCAAATTTTTGATATTGAATAGCTTTGGAACTAAATGTCGCATGGCAATAAAACTCAGTATGGAGTTACTAATTGCCAAAGTCTTTCTACTGGAAAACTGGTACGTGCATTGCAAAAGGGGGTGTGGACCGATTTTCTATACAGAATAGCTATGGAAGCTAAAATCAAAGGACATTGAAACTCATAATGGAATTGCCACCTGAAAGTAATGTTCTGCTACTCGGAAACTGTAACGGCCAGTGGAACATGAGCGTGGTGTCAGACTAAGGGACTAATAAAAGTTTTTGAATTTACTTATTATTTCCAATATACTTGCCGCTAGTATACTATAAACTTCTATGTTTTCGGCAGCGGATAAGTATTAGGATAAGGATAAGGATAAGGATAAGGATAAGGAAAAGAATAAGGATAAGGATAGGGATAAGGATAAGGATAAGGATAAGGATAAGGATAAGGATAAGGATAAGGATAAGGATAAGGATAAGGATAAGGATAAGGATAAGGATAAGGATAAGGATAAGGATAAGGATAAGGATAAGGATAAGGATAAGGATAAGGATAAGGATAAGGATAAGGATAAGGATAAGGATAAGGATAAGGATAAGGATAAGGATAAGGATAAGGATAAGGATAAGGATAAGGATAAGGATAAGGATAAGGATAAGGATAAGGATAAGGATAAGGATAAGGATAAGGATAAGGATAAGGATAAGGATAAGGATAAGGATAAGGATAAGGATAAGGATAAGGATAAGGATAAGGATAAGGATAAGGATAAGGATAAGGATAAGGATAAGGATAAGGATAAGGATAAGGATAAGGATAAGGATAAGGATAAGGATAAGGATAAGGATAAGGATAAGGATAAGGATAAGGATAAGGATAAGGATAAGGATAAGGATAAGGATAAGGATAAGGATAAGGATAAGGATAAGGATAAGGATAAGGATAAGGATAAGGATAAGGATAAGGATAAGGATAAGGATAAGGATAAGGATAAGGATAAGGATAAGGATAAGGATAAGGATAAGGATAAGGATAAGGATAAGGATAAGGATAAGGATAAGGATAAGGATAAGGATAAGGATAAGGATAAGGATAAGGATAAGGATAAGGATAAGGATAAGGATAAGGATAAGAATAAGGATAAGGATAAGGATAAGGATAAGGATACGGATAAGGATAAGGATAAGGATAAGGATATGGATATGGATATGGATATGGATATGGATAAGGATAAGGATAAGGATAAGGATAAGGACAAGAATACAAGATAGGTACGTTCTCTACTTAGAATCCTCCCTCCTGAAATCCTCGCAATATATAGATCAGTTATTTATTTATTTATTATGAGCTTAATACAAGCAGATACTTAACATTAATTTCTTAATCCTAGGGTTTTTTTTTTTTTTTTTTTTTTTTTTTTTTTTTTTTTTTTTTTTTTTATTTGTAAGGTAGGGAATTTACATTTACGTGGGCTATAGTCTGCCCACAAGACGTATGAGAAAAAGATATCACAATTTATTTAAGAGGGAGGAAGGGGGTTTGAGTTAAGAAGGATATTTCGGAGTTCGGATCTGCTGAGATGGAAGTCGAATTCGTTGATCAAATTGTTGGTCAGACGAAGCATCCTAGTTATAGGTTCGCCACATCCATAGACGGTGCGATGAAAATTGAGGTGGAAGAGAGGTACAGACCTTAGGTAGCGTGGGTTGGTATTAAGGGATATCAATTGGAGCAGTGTAGGGCAGTTAATGGTGCCGTCTAGTAGTTGATGGATGAAGAGGACATCGGCAACCACCCTGCGTTTTTCAAGAGATTGCATGTTAATCAACATCAAACGATCAGCATAAGGAGGTAGATTGAAACTGTCGGAACCAGGGAGGCCGCGTAACGCAAATCGAAGGAATCTACGCTGTACAGCTTCAATACGCAACGATTGAGAAACATAGAGCGGTGACCAAACTTGGCTAGCATATTCGAGTATCGGCCTCACAAAGGTTAGGTAGAGAGATTTTGTAACATATGGGTTAGAGAATTCCCTGGACCAATGTTTTACAAAACCAAGAGTAGAGTTGGCTCTACTAATGATATTATCGATATGGGATCGAAAATTAAGTTCTTTATCGCAAATTATACCCAAGTCTCGCAAAGAACTGACTAAGGGAATCGGCTCGCCAAATATGTAATAAGTTCGCGATGGAGATTGGGGTCTCTTACGCGAGTATGTCATAGCTTGGCATTTGTTGATGTTGAGTTCCAGGAAGTTTTTTTGGCACCAAGTAGAAAAAATGATTAGATCATCTTGAAGGCGGGTTGAGTCAGCATTAGTATGTATGCGTTGATAGATTTTCATGTCATCAGCATAAACAGAAAGATTTGAGTATTTGATGACCTCATCGACATCGGTTATTGTTAAGACGAATAACAAAGGACCAAGGTGGCTGCCTTGAGGGACGCCAGAAGTTGCTGTAAAAAACTCGGATTTTGAAAACCTAAAGATGACATTATATCGACGTTCTTCAAGGTAAGATTTGATCCAAGCAATAAACGGGGGTTGAAAGCCGAAAGTTTTTAGCTTACGAAGGATGACTGTGTGCGAGATTTTATCGAATGCTTTGCTAAAGTCAGTTGAGACAACGTCAACTTCATAACCACTTTCCAAAGAACATAGGGTATTCGAGACGAATTCTGTGAGGTTGGTAGTAGTGGATCTTCCCTTCAGAAAGCCATGTTGGTTAGGGGAGAAGATAGACTTACAGTGAAAAAACATAATATCGTAGAGTATACTTTCAAATATTTTGGGTGTGCATGATAGTTTTGCAATGGGTCTATAGTTTGTGATATCATTTTTAGGCCCTTTTTTGTGCAGAGGTATAATGTACGAATTCTTCCAAAACTTAGGAAAAATTGATTGAGAGATAGAGAGCTGGAAAAGAGCTAAAAGGGGATGAGCTAAAGTGTTTGAAAGTTTTTTTAAAACAATAGCAGGCAAGCCATCGGGTCCAGGAGAGTAATCGTCCTTTAAATTTCGTAATTTTTCGTTCACATTAGCTAGTGTAATATTAACCGAAACTAAAGACGTTTGGGCACAATTTTTTAAAGAAGAGAAGTATTCAGAGTCCAGTACATCATTATGATTGGTAAATGACTGACTGAAGAAACTTGCAAAAAGATTTGCAATTATTTCAGGGTCGTCCGAAGATTTGTCTGACAATTTAAGGGTGGACGGGTCATTATCTGATTTTCTCTTGATATTAATGAACTGGTAGAACTTTTTTGGATCAGTGATAAGTTTGGTTTGGATATGGTTTAGATAGGATTCGTAAAGAAGATCACAAAGATAAGAAAAATGGTTGTAAACGTTAAGGTATTTCGTGAAGTCAGCAGAAGATCTAGATATTAAATATGTACGCCAAAGTTTGTTTCTTTTATTCCGAAGTGAACGTAGCTCTTTATTATACCAAGGAGGCGAAGAAGAAAAGCTCTTCTGCCTTGTAAAGGGAACAGATTGTGTGAAGCAGTTAAACATTATGCCATAGAAAAAGCCGACAGCATTGTCGATATCTTCATTAGCATTTTCAAGAACGTAAGGGAAATCAATGCCACCGAGAAGTGATTCTAGTTTTTCAAAATCCGTTTTCCGAAAGTTAAAACTGTACAAGTGCTCGGAGTGTGTGTTTATGTTAGTATTATTGTAGGAAAAGGTAATTGAAAGAGGTGGATGGTACTGATCCAGTGTAGAGAGTAGGTGGTTGCTTTCAGAAACTGCACAGTTTTCAACTTCTGATGAAAAAACAAGGTCTAGTTGTCTACCCATATAGTTAGTTACTCCACTTAACTGGAAGAGTCCGGAGTCGGAGAGGCAACTAGTAAAGAGAATTTCTTTTTCGGATATTGGATTTGAGGGGAAGAAGTGACATTCATCATCTGATAAAACCCACTGAAGATTAGGGAGGTTAAAGTCACCCAAAAATATTACAGTATCAAATGGATCCATGAGATCTAAAATAGAATCTATAGCATCTACTGCCAACTGATAGCCAGTGGTTGGTTGAGACGGGCGAATATAACAGCATATAACGTATAAATTACGCTTAGCGATACTGATTTTGGCACAAATAAATTCAAAGTTTGCAGTATGTGAATTCTGAACTAACGTTGAATCATAACGATTATTAATTGCCAAAAGGACACCTCGGCCAGAGGAATGATCGTCTTTGTCTAGTCCATCGTCTCTGAACACTACAAAATCGGACGCAAAAACTTCTTGATCCTTGAAATTTTGGCAGAGATTAGTTTCGGTGAGAGCAAATATATCATAGGGAAGTTTCAGAGAGTTCAGGAATACTGAGGAAGTTTTTGTGCGCAGTCCTCTCACATTTTGGTAGTAGAGAGACACAAATATTGGGCTGCGATCAGTGGGTTGGTTAGGAATAGTATTGTTGCTGTTTTTTACGTGACTTTTGAAGATATGAAACGTGTTTCGATCGAACGTGAGCACCATAGGTATCAAGATCCTCCTTTACTTGGTTAATTGTCAGGCCAAGTTGCTCATGAAAGCAATTGAATAAGTGACGCAAGTCATTTACCTCAGTTGGCAGACCTTCTTGCTGTATCAAGACTTTGAGATTAGTCTTGGTCTTGCCTTCGATACATGTTGAGTCAGGGGCTTTATGCATGTATGCGAGAAATAGACGAACGTTGTTGTAAACACTATTCTCTCTAAGGCGAGAAAGGGCATATCTGCTCTCGGTATCTGCACAGGAGTTCTCAGTCAGTTTAACCCTTGGAGGTAAGAGAGGGTCTAAGAAGGACTTAGGGCTACAAACTTGGTTTGAGGGTGCACTTGTGATAGAAGCAGACAATGGCGGGGTTAAAGTATGCGAATGAACAAAGTTAGGATAAAGTGTGTTGAGAATTTGCGGATTATTTTTATTAGAAGGTGGGTCAGTGATTGGGTTCAGATTGAAAGAAACGCGATTGCGACGAGTAGTTTGAAGTTTGTTGTTTTGATGATGAATTTTTTTTGAAACGGAATTATTATCATAGTTAACCGATGTGGGCTTATGACTGATCTGTGAAGAGAAGGTTGGAAAAATATTGGTTTTTAGTTCCCAGTTGGGGGCAGGGCTGTGATGGGGCTTAGGTAACATTTTCTCCACTGATGCGTTAGGCCTAGTGGAAGGATGAAGATATGTATTGTTTTCTCTTATATGTGTAGGTTTCTGATATGTAGAATTTAAGTTGGAGTTTGGAATACTATAAGATGTTTTTTTGGGCTTATAACTATTGCTTATTCTAGGGTTAGAATTAGTGTTTTTGCTAGAGTTAGAACTTATATTAGGATTAGACTTAGGTGTATTACTAATTGAATATACGTTTGACTTAGATATATTTCTCGGTTTCCAGGTTCTGCCAGGTTTGTCCATCCACTTAGATATTAGTACAGTTCCGTGTTTTTGCATACCACCGGTAGGACTCAGGACCATCCAAGCGTATTTAGAAGGTAAGTTAAATTTAAAACTGCTTAGCTTGGCACGAATTGGAGATGTTTTTTGGCATTCGGATATGGTGAAGCGGAACTTTTTAAAAAAGTATTTACGCACCCAGGATATACTTGCATTTGCTGGGAAACCTCTAATAAATAATGTGATAACCTCACTTTGGTTGACCAACTTTAGCTTTTGCAGACGGCTTTCCCATTCTGGTATTGTCCACGAAGTTCCAAAACGTTCGATAACTTTTCGAGGAGCAGCGATTGGTATTGTTAACAAGGGGGTGTCTGAGGCAATGGAAGAGTCAAGAGTTATATTATGTTGAGTAGTAGGTAAAGAGGCAACTGATGGCGGACGCTTGGATGCTATCGTGATTTCTTCGAAAATAGAGGAGGAATTATGTTGAAGCATCTGTGGTGGTGGGGATTCAACTCTATTGGGCGCTAATCTTACTTCATCCGCTATATCTGCGAGCGTCACTCGAAACACATCTAGATCATCGCTTATGTCATTCATTTTTTGAAATAGTATTTCAAACATGGGATCAGGCTGCAGAGGTGTTAATTTCGCTTTACTTGATGTAGCTTGAAGTGCAATATCCATATCATACCGCAAGGAAGTAAGATTACTCATTATGTTTTTGGTAGATTCATAATTTTTAAGGATTTCAAAGCTATTTTTGACTTCTTTTTTTAGCTCATTGATCGCCTTATCACAATGCAAAGCTTTCTCACTATCTCTTACTATTTCAGTTAATGCTCTGAGGTTCTTAGAAATAGTTGAGATGTCAGAGTTATTTGCTTTGCACGTGGACTCTACTCTAGCTAGATCGTCGGATAGGTGTGTGAAGACGTCAAAGTTGGGAAGTTTACTGCACAGTTGTTTATAATTCGAGTGCATTACATTCAGAGAGTCACTCAGACATTTAATGGCGAGCATCACGTGTGAAAGCGACACATCCCAACACTCGTCGCAGAAAAACTTAAAATGTGATGAGTAATCCTGAATGTAGTTCAGACTCCTCTTTGTCATGCCCACACAGCAGCCATGGTAAGATTTGCCGCAGAGACCATTGCAGCTAAGTTTTAGTGCATTTTTGTCTTCGATAGAGCAGTTTTTGTTGGCACAAGTGAAATCCATTATGAGATTTTTTTTTTTTTTTTATAAAATGATGACACGTACAATTGTTATTTTAATTAAAGTTTTTTCTTGTCTTATTAATTCGTAAATAATGCAACTTTTGCAATCAACTTTTTTTTTTATTTTTTTTTTTTTTTGGTGCGATTAAGTACTGTTTGTTGTTAAGCTGTTAAAGTGCAAGTTGGCAAAAACACAAAATATTTCATTTAATATTTAAAATTGAAAGGCACAATAAATTGGGTCAGACTTTTGATATTGTGTTAATTGATTATTTTGCAGGTAAATTACAAGGTACAAGAATTTAGCAAAATTAAAACTGGAGCGGGTTATAAAGCACGTCCGAACTGTTTGGAAGTTGAGAACCAAGTTAGGAGCTTTAAGACTACCTTTTACTGAAGGAATTAGATCAGATCAGACCATATCAAAAATTTCACAAGACCGACAGCATCAAATAAAAATATGGATAAATCAGAAGCATATAATTTTATGCATTTAAATTTAGCTTTTCGTCACCTGTACTTACATAACACTCGATGCACGTCTCTGCAGCACCCTTAGGGCACCGATATCCTTGTGGGGTGGAGCACGTCGTGTTGTCGGCGGCGCGCATAAACTTTGGCTGCGGTCACGTACGCTCTCCTCGCGGTATGATTTGAAAATAGTTGCTAGTTTTAGATTGAAACAAAGCATGACGGCTGACTGCACTTTCGGCACTTTTTGGAATTTATATTTCACAAATATTTTTGGAATGTTTTCACTTCACTTAGCTTTGAACTCTGAGCTTTGTGCTTTGATTGGTGTTATCGGTTGAAGGGCTTAAAAATAGTTTTATATATTTACTGTTAAAATTGATGTCGTTGTTTTAGAGTTTTCGTTGTATTTTATTTTTATTATTTTATTTTCTTGCTGCTTTGTTAATATATTAAATTCCTTTATTGGCACTAGTTACAAAATTAGTTAAAATATTTTCTCAGAACTATATTTTGTTTTTAAAGGAAACAAATATTTTACTTTTTGGCTAGAAATTTTTGAATTTAATGAATTCATTGAAAAACTAACCGCCAAAACAAAAAACAAATTGACTATTAAAACTTTCTGGCATTTGTTGGTTGAGTCAACCAACCGAATTCACATGAATTCCATGCTTGACTTCATGCCATATGCTCAGATATAAATATGTGTCAGTGTGCGTCTAGTTTGTGTGGTGGTGTGGTTTTGCGTGAGTATTTGTGGTGCAGAATATCGACATCTTCCAATTAGAAGTTTTGATTGTTGGTTAAACAATTAAAATAATTTATGCTGTACTTGGTTAAGACTAACGCGGAAGTTTGCATCGGAAGCTTGCATTTGATGCCAAAGGATTTCATAATAATTGTAACATCCTGTCACTCGCACTTGCAAAAGCACTTAGATAAATCTTGAGTTTAAAGCAAACAAAACCATTAAAAGCACTTTTGACCCCCACTTGTATGCATTTGGGGCACTATGAAAATATAGTATTAAATATTATAAAAGAGCGTTCGTGGCTGTTGAATTTTATTATATATTATATTGAGTTATATGAAATAATAAAACTCAACTTAACCGTTATTTACAAAGAAATCTAACATCCCGGACAAATGGAGGAGCATTGATTTTATTAATGCGGGTAACTGGCAATTCACTGTTTGGATTTTTCAAAGTGAGCAAACCCCGACAAAAGATGGAGCCATCTAGTAGTAAATAAAATGTTGCCAGTTTTTTTCAGAAAAATCAGTCATATCCCAACTGTATCACTTGAGCAACGGAGAACTATTAATGTTTAATGGTAAACAAATTTGCCGAAAGTTTTCGTAGAATTGAAGAAAACCAACCACCGAAGGAAGATCATTTTCCATCGCGACAATGCGAGTTTCCACGCATTCAGCTCGGCCTTACGGTCCTGATTTGGCATCCAATGCCTTTTTATCGTTCCGTCACATTAAGAAAGAATGCTTGGCGAGTCTTTTTTTTACGCCCGAACAGGCCATTGAGGCCTTCAGAAATCTGATTTCGGAGGGCTAATTTCAGAGTGAAATAAGAGAAAAGGAACACGCAAAGAAATTTTTCGTTTACCGCAAGTGAAAAATTCACCAACTACACTTCGCTTGTGAGTTGTACAGGGTTCTCCAATAGGGACTTGACAACTTTGAATTAAATTTCTGAGTGCAGCCTTTCACTATCATCAAAATATCAGTGTAAATTTATTCAGTAAACTCAACATTTTCATCATGTTAAAGTACACGAACAAGCAACGTCTGCAAATTGATGATGCGCCAAGATGATGAATTTCATCGCAAAATCATCTTCAGTGACGAAGTTCATTTTTGGTTGGGTGAAAATCCACATGTGCTTCATGAATCACCACTTCACCCACAAAAAATAACTGTTTTCATGTCAGCGGCGTCATTGGACCATATTTTTTCGTCGACGATAACGATGGTAACGTTATTGTGAATGGCCATCGTTATTGAGCCATGATTACCGATTATTTTTGGTGCGAATTGGAAGATATGGACTTGGCCACATGTGGTTCCAATAGGACGGTGCCACAATCTACACAGCACACGTTACAACCGATTAATTGAAGAGTAAGTTTGATGAGCGTGTTATCTCAAGAAATGGGCCGATTGGCCGCCTCGTTCGTGGGATTTAACTCCTCTAGACTATTTTCTTTGGGGCTACGTCAAGTCATTGATCTATGCCAACAAACCGACGACGTTGGAAGAGCTCAGAACCAACATTGAACATTGCGTGGCCGAGTCATCAAAAATTGGGTCCAACGAATCGACCACTGCATACGTGCCCGTGGTGACCATATCAACGAAGTCGAGTTCCTTTCATAAAAGTTTTGAGTGTACTCCAAGCCGATAATAAAATTTTTGATATAGGTCAAATAGTTTGCGTTTTATTTAAAAAAACATTTGTCAAGTCCTTAGTGGCAACCCGTTTAGTAACAATTTGTCAAAAAAGTAGCTCTGAACTATAAGAGTTGTGATTATACAAAGAAGGGAAAACCAAACGAAGTTTTTAGTTGGGAAAAACATATTTTTCAATTGCTGCAATTTAAAAATCACTCGCGTTTATGACAAACGAAATTAATTTCCCTGCAACTCAATGACGCGTTTCTCTCAACTGACTATTATTATGACAACTATTGAAACGTTTGTAAATAACGATCAAAATTACGACAAATGAAGTTCGTTTGCGGCAAACTGGCGATAAACGCTTTTATTCTTTGCTTGTAACGTTGTAACGTAAATAAGCTCATACAAAGATATCCGATAGATAAATGCACACAATCAAATTTGAATTCAGAGCAGACTCTTATATCATAATTCGTTCTTCATAATAAAAATCCTTCATCAGAAGCTTCACATTCAAATAGTTTTCAATGTCATTCATTCCTCCTCCTAGAGTGTTCAGCCCAATTCACTAAACTTTTTCCTCAAAATTTTAACTTGGCAGATAATCTTGACAGACAAAATAATCCATGAGTCTTTAAAATCGAATAAAAAACAAAAAGGTTTTAGCTCCTAATTTAGATAGCCATCCGAAAGTTATAATTTTCAAAATTGTTTTTTTTTTGTTTCTGTAGTGTTTATAGCACTTTGATGACCCAATTTAACTGTTGACATTTATTACTGCTATTATAGCCAAATGGAATAAACTAGAATTTTACACACTCCTTTTTCA
Organism: Pherbina coryleti; assembly: GCA_943735915.1. NCBI lineage: Eukaryota > Metazoa > Arthropoda > Insecta > Diptera > Sciomyzidae > Pherbina > Pherbina coryleti. Next base: position 58,791,674 of record OX030951.1, read on the forward strand.
CTCACTCACTGTATGCAATATACTACAACAACAAAAATAACAGCAATTCTCAATTTGCTGCAGCCAAACCCCATACTTTTGCTGTCCATACCAAACGCAACCCTGTTTATTCACTTTCACCCTTGTTGCTCACAACTCTATGGTAGTTTTTTATTTTTTTTTTTATTTTTGTTGCATGAATTCTATTTTCGTCTCAAATTTTGAGTTTAACTGTAGTTTTGTTGTCGTAGTCTTGGTTTGAAATACATTTTTGGTCGAAACTCTTAAATTGGCTTTAAGCCACAAACGCACTGACGCTTGCATATTCCTGTTTATGACTATTGGTTTTATTGTTGTTGTTGTTTTTGTTTTTGTTTTTGTTGTTGTAGCACTATATCAGTTTTAGTTGATGTTGTTATTTTTGCTGTTGCGAATTTAACACTTCACCCGCACACATAAACTGCAAAATGCGGTTTTTAGTGCTAGGGGCGTTGTGTGTTTATTTTCGCAGTTGTACACGAAATCATATCGACACACGCTCATACATCGTTTACTCTAACCTTAATTTATATACGACTGGAAATGAAATTTATTTTTTTTTTTGTTTTAATTTATTTTTTTATGGCTTTTTTTCTCCGTCTCAAACACCTTTTAACCTACAACGTAATAATGAATTGAAGTGAGCGCTATACTAAAAATACACGCTGCTGTAGATTACCAGCACCTCTTCATATTTGCAGCGAGGAGTCTATTTGAACGAATTTTATTTTATAGTTCTAGAAAAATTGTTTTGAGTATTTGTTTAGAATTTATGTTGAAAATTCTGGATTATAGTTTCTTTATGAAATCTACAGCCGCTTTTCCAAGCCCAATCCAAGGTAAGTTTGAACATTTTGATCAGCCTAAAATTGTTACTGTCAGTTTTATTCTTAAAAGAAAACAATATAAGTCACTTATTTTTTCTTTCCGCCATCTTTCGTAAAGTAATGCAAAGGTCAATTATAGGCACAAGTGAAAATCTTGAAAAATTTATAATTTGTGAAATGTCATTTGGTTGAAGCGTAAATAACCACACTTCGTCCAATTTTGCACTACTTTCTCCAGCAAAGCCGGTCTTATCTTGCCAATAATGCGCTGAATGTTGATTTCCAACTGGACAGTCGAAGAGGGTTTATCAGCATAGATCAGTGACTTTAAGTACTTAAAGTGACCCAGTTAGGAGTCTTAGTCAAATCAATGACCTAGCTGGCCAATTGACAGGCCCATTTCTTGATATGACTCGGTCACCAAAACTTCGTCCCAATGAAGTGATGATCCTGTTGAAACTATTCAGCATTTAGACGATTGATTTTGACGTGGAGAACTAAAAAGTCACGTTTCATTTGCCTGTGTACTCTACAGAGCTCACTATTAACGGTGACATAGGTTCCATCTTCAGTTTTGAAAAGTATGAACCAATGAAGACTTCGGCATTTAAATCACACCAGTCAGAAACTTTTTGTGGATGTAAAGGAGCCTAAAGAGATTCCTTTCAGGATTATTTTCACTCAAAATATGGCAATTTTGTATATTTATGTACCCGTTAAGTTAGAAATTTAATATGTGCGAAGTGCTCTGTAAGATTGCCGCACAGAACGCGAATTTTGGAAACAAATTTAAATGATTTGTTAACGTTGTTCCAGTTTAAGTGTTTGCATGATAATTTGCCAAAGTATACTGAACATAAAGGCCTGACCAAAATATACGAAACGAGACGATTTCAACTTGCCGAACGTTTGCAATCGTTACGTCTGTTTTGACATTTAACCCAAAATGAAACGAGTTCTTCCAATCGTCAGAAAAAAGAAGAAAGCTACTCTGCACAGCTGTTGTTGACGAGTTCAGACGCTAAAAGTTCGGTTGTTACGGAACAAAACGTATCATCGCAATGTTTCGTTCAGTTTCGATCAGTTACCTATGTGCATTTTGGGTTTTAACATTGGCTTCCATTTGTTCGAAATTACTCGTTATGTCTCGTTCTGTCTATTATTATGTTTCCATGGCGAGTTAACTCGGGGTTAGGGTTTTCGTCGAGTTAAGAAAATGGCGTTGCTAACTCTAAAGTTTTTCCATGCACAGCATCGAGTTGAGTTGAAGTTGTCGATTTCATTTGACATTTTTGTTATTTTTTTACTAGCGAAATTAATACTAAATGCCAGCATTTACTTTTACAGATAAAACCAAGTTAAATCTTATAAGTTTCGTGGAGTTTCGTGGATTTAACGAAACTCAACTCAACTCGCGTTTCCATAGCGAGTTAACCCCGAGTAAACACCGAGCTAACTCGCCATGGAAACATAGTATATTTTGGTTAAGCCTTAAATTTCAATCACATGTGTTAACTATGATAACTGGGGTATGACAGCTATCCCTCTAGGAAATTCTGCACCTCCATATAAACACCCTGTATATGCCAAAAATATACAAAATAGCATGTAACATGCAACATATTCTAAAAATATGCAATCAAAGAAGGAAAATAAAAAAACAATATAGAGGAGACTGCCATTCCCGAAGGCAGATGCTTAGTAGGTACAGGTGTCATACTCTAACAGGATAATGCGCCTATTCACACTGCGAAAAAAGTTTTTGCAAATAATTAATCTATTAAATGCGAAATGGTAGAATTTTTGTCTATTGAATGCCTTGGGAACTCATTTTTCCGCATTAAAAGTTAATTTTTATTGGTTTATGTAAAAACAAAAATCTTTTTATAAAATACTTTCTAATGTTTTTCTGTTATTTTCAATTCATTTACATTTCTCCTTTAGAAACTTATTCTCCACATACTGTATCTTGTCAGAACTGACATTTAGTGATATATCACAAGCATTTTCAGAAGGAACATTTACATAGAATAAGAGGTTTCCTACATATATTTTGGAAATAAATATAAAGACCATTGTTTTTTTTTCATTTTGAACAACAGACAAAAAAATTTTTCCAATTTTTGTCACTGTACTTCTTGAGAAAAAAAAAAAAAAACGAAATATCCGTGAAATATGGAAAACGAACGCCTCAGTATTATTCTTCATTTTGACAATAGGTGCTTGAGGTGTTTTTGAGCACTCAAAGACTTTTTGAGCACTCAAACCATTGATTTAATTGGTCATCTGCCGTACAAATTACGTGGACTTTCGACGATAGAAGTAGCCATTGACGCGTTCAAAAAATATAGCCCTTACCAAAATAGAGGAAACGAGACGATTGCAACTTGCCGAACGTTTTCAATCGTTACGTCTTTTTTGACATTTAACCCAAAATGAAACGAGTACCCCCAATTGTCTGAAATAAGAAGAAGACTGCTTTGCACAGCTGTTGTTGACGAGATGAGACGCTAAAAGTTCAGTTTCACTCGTTCTTCACTCGTTCTCGAACTTTTTCACTCGTTACGGAGCAAATCGTCTATTTTAGTTAGGCCTTATGTTTTGGAAGTGTCTCAAGTGGAATGGGACAAATGTTATGACAAATGATTCGAATGCATTTAAAAATGTATTAGTCACAAAGGAGAATATTTCGCTACAAAAAACACAGGTGCGTCGTTGGATACACGATGGTAACTTTTTCGCAATATCATACTTAGTAAACCAAAACTACCGTTTTCGAATTCATTTATGAATCTTTTCAGGAAGAAACGTTTAATTTCGGCACTCATAAATTAACCTTTTTTGTATCATTCGTCGGGTTAAAATGCCTCTCAAAAATTAACCTTATTTTGTTCGGAAATGAGTTAAAAAAAGAACTATAAGTTGTACTTTTTTGTTCAGAAATGAGTTAAAAAAAGAACCATAGAAAAGTAATTTTTCAGCACGCGGAAATAATTCAGCACTTTTTGAAATAATCGCCGGGAAAAAAAAGCCTCTCAGAAACAAACGTTTTTTTCTTCGGTTATAGGTTAAAAAATGGAAAATGGTTCATTTATGAGAGGTTTTTACCTACCAAAATAATAAAAAATTACTCTTTTTCGACTCAAAATTAAGTTTTTATGAATTTCGCAAAGAAGTAAAATAATAAAATAAATTACTTGCCATTTCAGCCCTTGAAAAGACTTTGACCAAGCTTCTTATGATCAATTGTGTTGTGCGTGTTGTTAAGTTTGTACACAATTGACCGAGAACCGGACCTACATGCTTAACGCCGACTCCGAACGGCGATGAACGGAATGTTCTCGTTCTCAAGAAGCTTTACATGGCATTTTGATTACTCTCTGAGGTTTGCCATTGTCTGCAGAGAGGTGGCGGCCATACAGAAAAATTATTTTAATTCAAATAATTTTCTTTCGCTGCTGGGGTTCGAACCTGGGTCTCCAGGTTCTTTGACATAGCGGCCATCCACGTTAACCAACTACGCCACGGACGCAAAAGAAGTACAGTTCTTATATAATCTTCTGTAGCAAACACTTTCAAGCGACAAAATAAAAAATCAAAAATTAAAAAAAAAAACAAACAAAAATCTATCCAAAAACGTTTGCAAAACTCTCACCTTACGCAAAACCTTCGAATGTGGTTCAGTGGGTAGATTTGATAATTTAAGGTTTTTTGTTTTGCTACTTTAGTTGTGTGAATACAATACACAATCCTTTTTGTAGATATTTTACGATATGAAGGATAGTCAATACACAAACCTTTAATAAATTATTGTCATCTGCTGTGACATACTTCTTAATATTTAATCGGCGACATTGCGTAACTACTTGTAGAGTGTTTGGTTTGGTGGTTAGAGCATAGAACCATCAATCGATGGGAGATGAGTTCGATTCCTGCGGCAAACAAGGAAATATTTTTAAGTTTACATTTTCTTGTTGCAATAGACGCAAGCAAAAAGCAACATCAATTCTAAGGATAAGGTGTCTGAAAAAAGTGTCAGTTTTGTGATTTGACAACAAACAAATGACAAAACGAGGCGTAAAATGATTCGTTGCAAAAATTTGGTCTTTATATTTATTCCCGAAATATATGTAGTGACCTATGTACTCCTTCTGAATCATATGAGTTGTGAATATTGCATAGAACCCTTAACTAATACATGTAATGCTATATTTTTAACTTAAGCTCAATCTTTGTTTGTAATATTTATATGTGTTAGACATATCATCTACAGACAAAAAAAAAAGAAAAGTATCCGCCTAATCTGAAGCATTTTTAAAAGATAATTTAGATTCTTTTCTGTTAAGTTTTTCTTCGTAGCTGCGGAACTACTTAAAAAAATTTTTATTTTTTTTTTGCCAAACGTATGGTTTCTTGTTTAAAATTTTTCGTCATATCTTTGACAATTACAGTCCGATCTTAAAGAATGATAAAGCGATATTTTTGTCTCGATGAGAGCAAATTTTTTGCTCTGAAGGTCATTGGGATCAAGGACCCCGTCCAAGCACTTACCAGATGTCAAACTACAATATGAATTACAAAAATAAGAGTCAAATCAAAAAAGTGGCCTCACCACATAATATATATAAAATAAATAAACCTTGAAAGGTCTTTGACCGAACTTCTGAGGATCAAATTGTGATGCAGAACTGGACCTACTAGTGTTATGCACTCACCATATGGTATATTTGAATGCATTGAATGCATTTTTTTATCATTTAAATAAAATACAGAACTTTTATAGTGGAAAAAATTTCCTACACTAAGGGAAAAAAATATTAAATTTATCCAAAAACTTTTTAATTTACCCAAAAAGCGAGTCATTTTTGCACCAATAACGCATTTACTTAAATCGACTACGTAAATATTTAAAATTTATTTAAATTCTTTTTTAATTAAATAAAATATTAAAATATTTAAACAGAATTCATAAAAAATATATTAAAATTATGCACGAATATATTTAAATATGTTTCAAATATTTACTATTTGAAAATAAAACTATCGCATTTAAGGAAAATATACATAGAAATATTGAAATTGAAAAACAATTTATTTGAATATTTCCCACGAGCTGCGTCCATATCAAACGCCATTTAGTGGTATATTTTATTTTCTTTTTGTGAAAATGTGATTTGTGAGTGCGGTGGTGAGTGCGATGCATGATGAAATCATGTAGAGTGGAGTGACATTCTTGAGAAAATACCGAGTTGTCACTCCACCCTACATGAATTCATCATACATCGCACTCACCACCGCAATCACAAATCATATTTGCCAAATATCCACGCTATATTACTCTTGCAACATTAACTAAATGAGAACTCTAAGAAACCTGCAACTGCAAGAAATAAACTGCAGGAACAGAGTGCGATGCTGTTGCTGCTTGTCGTAATATGTGTGTACGTGTGCGATGATGTTGCTGCTTGCTTGTATGGAATATGTGTGTACGTGTGTGGTATAAATAAAATTAAAATACGGGAATAAAACGAGTTGTAAGGAAAACATTTGATTTATCCACGTTAATATTTAAATAAAATTTATACTGAGGCAGGGACAATGCTTATATGCGTTATTTCCCTTAGTGTAGTACTAGAACGGGGTGCTTGACCCTAAATGACCTATAGAACAAAAAAGTTGGACTCCCCAAAACAAAACCATTGATATGTTATGTCAGTCTTTAAGATCCTTTTTCTTTTCCTAAAAAATTTCATTTAAAAAAATAATTTATATGAGATGACTTTTTTCGATACGGTCTACTGTGCAATTTTCAACCTTAAACTAACTTGTAAGTTTTTCTTAATGGCTAAATATTTCTTGATTTCAAGTAAATAGTGTATTTGTATCAAATAAAGTAACATATCCATACATTATTAACTATGCATTTTAGATTTTGTCTTTTAATGACTCTCGGTAAAAAATTTACCTTTTACTAATCATGTTTCGTCTGCCGTTTCCATCCTCTAAAAGTAAAATAGAGAAAGATAAGATGACTAAAAGTGGGGAGTGGGTTTTGTCAGAAGTTTTTAAGGCAAATAAGTAAAAAATTTAGCCATCAACCAGCATTCTAACCACATTAGTTAGTCAGCAAAAAAACAAAAAAAAAAACAAAAGAACTCAGTCACAGGTGTGCGAATTATTCCCTCAACACTATTTTCACTTTAGACTTGCAAATAGCCATGTGCCTCTTGGGCACAACTTTTGTTTTCTTTTTTGTTTTCTGAAGGATTTTCCGTATTCTTTTCAGTTTTAGACATATGTCGATATTTTGCAAAGACGAAAAAATACTGGTATTTCTGGCAAACGTGAGCCTGATTTAAACGTACTAAACCTATTTAGTTTTTGTCAAAACGTGCTCAAGTCAACTAACGTGACTAATGAAAATGGACAAAAAAGTGGTAAGCAATAATGAAAGAAAAAGAAAAAGAAAAACGAAGCAACGAAATATCACTATAAAAGTGTTTGCATTGTTCACAGCAGGAAAAAAAAGGGAAAGAATTCTATTTTGCACTGAAAGCAATTTAATGGATGCATTGAAGCAGGAGAACAAAAAATAATTTAAATTTAAAAATGCAAGTTTCAGCCTGAAATGGTTTTGCTTGAATACAATTCTATTAAATTTATAAATTGTAGTACAAATATTTCGATTGCTTTTGCATAATGTTCACATTTCCTTCGACAGTGCTTTAAAAATTTTTCGGTGTGCCCAAAAGTATGCAACATATTTTTGATGCTCTCTTCTAATACTTTGAAATTCAGTTTTATTACCGTTGTTAAATATTTTACAACAGATCTTAAAATTAAATCATGCACTTTATGGAAAGTCGACGGCGCACTTTCGCACTTTCTCTTATTATTATTATTTTTTTTTTTTTTTTGTGTGATTGCATACTCCACGGCACATATCGCGTTCGCAGCCAGCTCAAATTCGCAAGTGTGTCCTTATTAATTATGCAACCGCAATTTCATTATTTATTATAACGACTGGCTATGGAGTTCTGTGTTTGATACAGCGCTGTCGGTCTTTTAGCATAGTCCACTTTAATTAGTTTTTATAGCATTATTTGTGACTTTTTTATATACATATATCATAGAGATTTTTATTTTGCAACTTATCACTGGTAATCTCTCTATATTTTTGATTAATTTATATATTCTTTAGAACCATGTGTGATCATGTATGGAAATTTTATTCTAAGAGCTTCGAAATTGAATTCTTTATTTACACTACACACTTCCACTTTGAAGTTGGAACCTCCTTTCCAACGTGCTATGTAAATTTGTTGTTATTTTATACATTCCATTTTTATTTTTCTGTTGTCATTCTTCTTATTCGCTACACCGCTTTCAATTTGAATTTATTTCACTTTGAATTAAACCTCACAATCCGCATCCGCATATCATCAAGCTTTGCACTCTCAAATGCTTAAGCGCCTAAAAGCAGCTTACATTTTACCGTCATACACATTGTGCCGTCACGTTTGCTAGAGAACTGTTTGTTATTCTATCGCTGCTACTCGTTGTGAGTTCCAACTTTTATGCTGTCACCGTCATGTGGAATCCATTGTGACGTCATTATATTTTCCCACGTTGTGCGTTATTCAAAGCTCACCCCTCGCAGGTGTATGTATGTCAGTGTGCCAAACTCACTCACGCTGCTACGTAAGAGCAATACATAGATAAGTGTTGATTTTCGGCAGCGTTAATTAATTGTTTATTGAGCCGCATGGTGGATGTAGTGTCCTTTGCGCAGGTCCTTGTTTACATCATCGTTTTACTGCATCATCGTAATGGCTGAAGTTGCATGTGAAAAGTATTCCGAAATTGGCGCCGACCGCTACTGCTGAAGTGCTGTTGTGAGGTTTTATTTTCATAAGGTCAGAAAGCTTTTTGCCGAGCTTTGAAACTGGTTCTTGCACAAGATGTCCTGTAAATTTATGCAAGCACGTTAAAGTCATAGCTTTTTAAACTTTTCTCTGACTCTCTAACAAAACTGGGTGTTTCAAATATAAATAAAAATTCCTAGGCTAGGGATGGGCACACTTTGTGCATATTTTGCGGCAGTGTGCATCAGCGTTTTCCAGTGTGCACGCTCGGGTACTTGATGAATTCGGGAGTAAATCGGAAAGGCGAACGGAAAACTGTGAGCGAACTAAGAGCATAGCGTTATAGAAAGTGTGAGAGCGAGAGCATGATAAAGAGAAAAGCAAGTGTTGCTTATTCTGCTTATTAACCTTAGACCCGTTTACATGTTTTACAACTTAATCCCGTTTATGTGGGTCATATTGACCCGTAGTGTATTTTGTATGGAAATTTTACATTTCTCAATGATTTAAAATTAAAAAGTGTTGTTATATCATGAAATATTAATTTTCATATTTGTTTTTTTTAGTATATGTTTGAACAAAACATTTGCAATTTACATATGAATGTTGAGAAAAAAAAACAAAACAAAATTAAAAAAAAAAAAAGATTTATAACCAATTGATAGTGTCGCTTCGATTGAGCTGTATTTGATGTACTAGGCATTTATGGATCTGCTCCATCATTATCATCGTAATCTTGCAATAAGCGATTTTGTAAGGCTTTTTGGCTTCATACCAATCAAACTCAAAGTAATTCTTAGGCCGTGTGCTATTTGGAAACTATTCACTCAGATGACGAAATTTCGACAGTCTGAATGAGAATATTGGGCACTTTTGAGGTGAATATGACTGTCAAAAATTCAATTAGCCCCAGGGGCTAGTATAAATTTTGACAATCGGCAAGAGAATTTTTGACACAAGTAAAAATAGAAAAAAAAACACTTGTCAGCTTGCGACTCGAAAAGGTTTATTATTTTTTCCAAAATTGCTCTCGTTCACACATGGGGATAAATTTTTTGGTTGTGCCATATATGGCACACTATGCATTTAAGGGTTAAATTCTTGCGCTTATACACTACCGAAATCTAAAACGTCAAAATTTCTAGTTGTCAAAATATCATCGACCATTTGGCACAGTAAAATGACAATTATATTTCAACATAATTGTATTCAAGTCAGTAACTGTTTGTATTCTCTACCACGAGTGAAAAGTTTCCGAATAACACACGGCCTTATTGATTGTTTCATTGGAGTGTTGCATCGCTTTTCCAATTGGTTTTAAGCATGATACATATAACACAAATACTAAAAGACGTGCACAACAGATCCACATAAAAAGCTGTTATCGTACGTGTATGTTTACATAAGTACGTATGTAAGTATAATAATGCTGTCTCTCACTTCCAATGAACTCACAGTTACAAAAAATGTAGAAAGGATTGCACAACAGCAAAAAGTAGTGAAAAAAGTACTATAAAAACTGATACTTCATACAAATCGTATGGTAGAAAATGTCGGGTCATTTTGACCCAGATAAACCTATAGTGCACATGTCAGTTTTTTGTCTCTGCTATGCACATATGTCACATATGTAAATTTTTTTCAACATGGTTGCAAAGATAAAAGTTCAACAAATAAAATGGTTAATTTTGTTTTTTTTTATTTTTGATTTTTAATATGCTTTTTTTACAAATGAAAAGTGCCTCTGGTCAATATGACCCGATAAACGGGTTTAAGGTTAAGAGATGGTTTCTTAAAAGGGGATTTTTGAAGTGAAACTTCTTAAGCTGCGATGGGGAGTGAAACCAATGAATCAATTCGTCGATGAAACACTTCGTCGTGAAACGTTTCGGCGTGTTTTTAGCATACTGTTACGCAAAATTAAATAATTATAATAAAGTATAGACACAGTAGCTTTTCAACTGCATGGTACATACACTGAGTAATTATAATATTGCCAAAAAATGTCTTTCATATTCATATTGAAAATATCAACCTTAAACAAAAAGACTGTATTTCTGTGTTACAATTATTTTACTTATATCTTTATGTTTTTGATATAAAATTCAACATATCACATATCTTTATGATACCGTATCAGGACCGTGTGCACGGTGGTTTTGGGGGTTCACCCCCCGCCCCCCTAGTAGGGTTTAGAACTATACTTTTGAAATCCACAGAACTGTCTGATTATGAAAAATTTCCATGAAGCCAACTTATTTTTATTATGATTTATTATAATTCTTCATTATTGAGGCTTCCCTATCAAAGTTTAAATTAAACATGGCAACTCTATTGAAAAGTAACTCTACTGATGCAATGTTATTTTATAGGATAAGTAGTTTTAAAGCAGTGTCCGGCAGTCTGGAGTTTAGATGTCTTTTTCCATCAAAAATTTCAACCCTAGATGAAGAAGCCTGTAACCAATTATTTGAGAAATACTCCACGATTTTGCATGACGGTTCTTTCAAAGTATGGATCAATGAAGTGAAACTCTTGACATCTGCAATACAACTGCTTTTCCAAATGTTCACCAAATCTTGCTGGTAATGGCTGCGTTACCAGTAATGACATCATCGAACGAACGCTCTTTTTCAACATTACGAAGGTTAAAAAAATTACTTGCGTTCTACTATGAGCGAAAATCGGCTGAAAGGATTGGCTGCATTTAATATTCACCAGGACGTTGAAGTTCGTGTAGATGCAGTATTGGACGATTTTTTTTTGTACCCCGACGCATTAATTTATTGAGGGAATAGTTTGTATAGAGTTTTTGTATTTACTTGGAATACTAAAAAATAATCTTAAAATGTATAACTGAATTCTTATACTTTGATTGATACTGAGTTGCCACTTAAAAAAATTATTCTACCAAATGTTTTTGGGTAGTTTTTTTTTATTCAATTATTTTGTCATAAGTTAAATTATTTTTTAAAAATATATCGGCCTTAGTCATCCGAAGATACATCCGAAAAACTTTTTGGCATTTGTTATATTGCCCATTTTATATTGAAGTGTATTATCAGTTGCACTGACCATGTCCGATTTGGCTCAATATATTTTCTTGGATTGGTTAATTGCTTAGAACACCAAATTCGGAGTTCAAAAATCCGGAAATTTAAAAATTTTTTTTTTCGCTGACCCACAGGGTCTATTTTGAGACAAAATAGCTCAGTCAATTTAAATTCGCTTTTCTTAACTAGGTTATAACTGAAAAGTTTATTACATCCACTTAAAGGAAAAAATAAAAAATATTATAAAAATTGCAGTGAGTTCACCCATTCTTAACATTCAAATTTAATACCGTGCCAGAAAAAGGTGCCTTATTTTTTTTATTTTCATTATTTTAATTTTTTTTACCTTTCCAACGATTTAAAAATAAGATGTGTTCTTGAAGGGTTCAGAAGTAATGCCGTAAAACGTGAAGTGTTAATGAATTTTCAATACAAATTCAACTAGCTATCGACTTTTTTTATTTTTGTTTTGTAAAAAATCAAGATAAAAAAAAATTGGATGGACATTTAATATGTAGTTGAATTTGTATTGAAAATTCATTTAAACTTCACGTTTTATGGCATAACTTCTGAACCCTTCAAGAGCACATCTTCATTTTATATCGTTAGAAAGGTGATGGAACGTAAAAAAAAATAATGAAAAAAAAACATAAAGCATCAGTCGCTGGCACGGTATTAAAATTTGATATTGAGAATGTATTACTTACCGCAATTTTTTCAATAATTTGTATTTGTCCCTTAAAATAGACGTAGTAACCTTTTCAGTGATATCCTATTTGCGAAAATCGAATTTAAATTGACTGAGTTATGTTGTCTAAAAATAAACCCCATTTTGACTGCGAAAAATGATTCTCAGGCCGTGTGCGAATTGATCTAAATTGACTGACTTTTCTAAATTATTGGAAGTTTGCCGGTAATGCAGTGCTTGTCTAAAATTTAGTAAATTTTCGAGTAGACTTTTCATGACTAAATTGAAAGTTACCATATTATTGTGTCTGATCTTCTTGGGAAACTAAGTGGGAATTTTGAATCGAACAAAAGGGAAAAAGCATCCAAATTGACGAATTAATTCTTACAAGTTAATTTTTTTAAATTACAGTTTTTTATATAGTGCTTGTTTGAGAATATTTTCTTTGTAGATTTCATCCGAATTTAGAAAGAATAAGCTCTTAATTGCCACAAAAAAACCTACGTTATGCAGTCGATCATCTGGCAGCGTTGAGCTTTTATGTATTATTGCATGGTCGCCAATGTGAAGAAAAGAGATAGCAACAGGTGCTACAATAGGTTCTTAAATTTAGTTGTCAAATGTTATTTCGCACAGTTAGGTCAACTGTTTTGCTAAATGTTTGCAGGGCTGAAAATTTCCATTGAATAGAAAAGTAATTTCCTAAATTTTAGTCTATTTCGCACACAGCCTAAAAACAGAAAAAAATAGTGGCATGGCACTATTATAGATATATTTTGAAGTGAATTAAATGTACGTCAGAGTTGCTAAAATTGTAGCAAGTGATCAATTAATTTGTTGCATACAATCATTTTTGTTTGAGTAAATTTTCAATTTGCTTGAAATTCTGAAATTTTTTAAGTCTATCTACTTAATATTTAAAATTGCAACAAATCAACCAAAGTGGAAACGCTGTTGCAGACTCTTACTAGGGTTGCCATAGAACTATTTTTATCAGACCACAATCTTGATATATTTTTAATTCAAAATGTTAATACTACATAATATTATACGATTATTAATAATACTACGATATAAAATTATGTAAAAAATATTCCAACTTTTCTCGGACACAGTGTCAAGTTGGCGTCATGGGCGACAGCGTATGCTTGAAGAATTAGGGTTTTAGATGACGATTTAATTTCATATCGCAATATTATGAATAATAACATATTATGTTTGATGTAAGTAATATTAATAAAGTTATATTAACCATTTACTGCACGCATTATGATCCAGCTAAAAAAATATTTTTATTTTTGTAAAGACATTTTTTGTCAGAAAAGTAGGTCCATTTTCTAAAAATAAACTAAAAATAAAATTCCATATATGCAAATGCATTCGTATGCATTCCTAGCTTTTTCAACCTCAAAAATAATTGCCATATATGGTGCTTTTATTAGTTTTAAACTTATATTTTATTGTTGATATAACACCAACAACACTATTGACTATTGACACTAAACTGACATTTTATTTGCAGCTGTGCAAAATAAAGTGACAACAATATTCGCCACATAATCACAAGTGCCTACTAATGCATTTTAATAACTGTTATTTTTTGTAACTGCTAATATCCGTTGGAAATTCGAAATTTAAAATGAAAAGTCATATATGGCTTCCTGTACAGTAGGGGGTTAATATATTGAATTAAAGTTATGTCAATTTTGTTACTCAGAAAAAAAAAACGGCATGGCAACCCTAGTATAAGAGAATGCTTTTAGAAAATCATAATTGCTCTGAGTGGTAATCTCTTATTTGCTTCTTCCTCGCTTCTTCCTTGCTTCTTTCTCACTTCTTTCTTGCTTCTTTCTGGCTTCATTCACGCTTCTTTCTCGCTCAATTTTTCTCTCTTTTTCCCAAGTTATGGCAACCTCCCCTCAAGGACGCAGTCTCTAGGCTCTGCTACAGAATGATCGACTTTGCCTAACTCTAACCTAAGCCAATGATTATTGAATTAGTCCTTCATATAAATATATGAATTATATTAATATCGTTAAAAAATTATATTGATTTAATGCAACAGCAGCCATTGTCTTCTTGTCGCTCTCATCATGCTAACATTATTGTTGTTGCTCGGCTCTGCTTTCTAGTCAAAGCATGCAACAAGTCAGACTCATTAAAAAAAAACTATGTAATAAGATGGGGATCGTTAATTCCTACTCTTGTAAAGCTTATTTGGCAAATTTTTAATTAGTTAATATTTGGCAGCCAATATGAAAAGTTATATTTACAATTTCGGTATTACAATACATAGAACAAATTGTGATATTTTTTTGTGAATTGTGAAAAAGTGTGTGTGTTCTTAAAATAAAATAATATAAAAATTAAAATAAAATAAATATATAACAAAATCGAAAAATTTAAAGGATGTTGTAAGAAATCTTTAAACAAATAATTTAAAAATGGAAAAGTTCTAAGCCCTTCTAAGGTAAGTAGCCTGGTTTGACTTTTTTTGTGAACAAAACACATAAAATTCTGTGGGCATATGTCCGCAATGGTTACATATGATGAATATTATCTGGAAAACAGACTTTTCCACGATTTTTTTTTTTCTTATTCTTATATCTTTTTGAATTTTAATTGACGGAAGCGAAAAGAAGTTTGTTTTATATATAACTAAAAAATCTTATAGAAAAGTTGGCTGTGTCGTGGTTTTAACGTGAAAGTGTTTCTATATCCTTGTCCTTATTCCTTCTTTTGTTCCCAAACTTACCCCATCCTTTCGTTATTCTCTGATTTGTCTTATTTGTTTTATTTGTATTCTCTATGCCAGTGGTACCCAAAGTGTGTTTTAGGGGGTTCCGCGTGACAAATTTAGTTTCATTAAAAAAAAAAAAAAATAAAAAATGGTGTTTAATATGTTCACATTGTGTACAACTGGGTTTGTTTGTGCTCAAAAATAAGCAACTCGTAAGTCGAGCAAGTTTTCATGCTTATTAACCCTGCTTTGATAACCTACGTCTGCGAGATGTAAGCTTTTTTAATTTTTTGCTCTTTCTCTCGTGGATGTTTTTACTGCAAGTTGTTGTTCTCATTTTTCTCAGTCCTTCACTGCAGCTTGCTAGTGGTGGTTGTTTTATTGTGGTAAGTTCGTTGTGTTGTGAGAAATGGCTATCGGATACGTCCAAGAGACGTATAGTTATCTTTAGTGCATAGATGCCCAAGGTAGTAGTATTGGTGAGAGTGACGAAATAACACTGGAAGAAAACAATTTGCTATTCATTTTATTTAGTCGTCAACGAGATTGCGACGAAAGCACATGTGTGGCGGGTGTTGTTATTTTTATACCCCAACGTTTAAAAAACGTAAATGGGGTATATTAATTTTGTCACTCCGTTTGTAACGCCCATAAGGAGGCGTGGTAGGTATGGAAAAGTATATATTTTCTTGATCAGCATCACCACCCGAGTCGATTTAGCCATGTCCGTCTGTCTGTCCGTCTGTCTGTCTTTCTGTCTGTCTGTTTGAAAGTTTTTTTAAGGTATAATTCGCAACAATAACCCTTCAAAGACCGGATATATTCAAGTTTAAAAAATTTTTTTATACTATATTGATAAAATTATCCGGAAAATCTAATTCACTTCGAAGTATAATAAGTTCTGTTTGGATTGGAAATTCGTACTTTAATATATCGCATTTAAAAGGATTTTGAAAAATATCCAGTAAATGCTGAATATTTTCAAAATCCTTAAATCTGTCATTAAAGTTATTAAAAAGCGTTTCTAATATTTCCAAAAGTTCAAACTTTTTCAAGATTTTCTCCTTGTCGTAAATAAAATGTTAAAAATAGCTGAGTTTTAAAATCTGAAAGAATTTTAAACATATCAGAAATATTATTATCTTTTCCCTGCAGCTTCA
Organism: Pherbina coryleti; assembly: GCA_943735915.1. Taxonomy (NCBI): domain Eukaryota; kingdom Metazoa; phylum Arthropoda; class Insecta; order Diptera; family Sciomyzidae; genus Pherbina; species Pherbina coryleti. The sequence goes on from OX030951.1 coordinate 58,808,025, forward strand.
AATTCAACTCATTCAAAATGTTACAAATGTCTGTTAAAAACGCCATTTCTAAAATAAATTGATAATCTTTTAAATATTCTTTTTCGGTTATTTCGATATTTTCAGTTTCTAAAAATTCAAATACTTCATTTCTAAGCTCAAACAATCTATTAATACTGTTACCTCGGCTTAACCAACGTACCTCAGTAAACATTTATAGATCGTGGTGAGAAGCATTTGAATTTTTTAGAAATGTCACAAATTTTCTATGAGTCAGTGAGTTATGGCCGCCCCTTATCCTATTAATTATCCGCTCAGTAGCCTTCATGACCGGATGCTCGGATATAAATTTAGAAGCAAGAGCAGCCTGGTGTATTATGCAATGCAAGGTATAAACCTCAATTTCATTTTTTTTTTCATCTGGCCTACAAATCCATCACGTTTGCCTGTCGTAGTGTTCGCACCATCCGTACAAACTCCGGCTAATTTGTTAGAATCAACAACGGAAAGAAGTTTTTCGTTGACGACATCGAACAATAATTTGCCGGTTACATTGCCATAAAATGTTTCAACAGAATATATTGACTCGAAAACATTAGGGGTATTCACGATCCGGAGCTCTTTGTAGAGCTCTTGTACAAAAGAGCAAAAGTGCAACAAAAAAGAGCTCTACAATAACAAAATACACGTGCTGTCAAAATTGTTCTTTTTTGCTCAAGCGCACTGGCGATACCCTGTAGTTCTTTTGTAGTGCTCTTGAGCTCTTGTGTGAATTTTTGACAGCAAACAAATAGTGACGGTATATTGTGTACACTTCTAGGTAGTAACTTCATTAATATCATAATTTCACATCACTAACTTTCAAAGCCGACTGAACTTAACTTCAATTGTTAGGTCTGGGTATGGCGTGTGTTCACAGTTTGTTGCGCTTTTTTGCTCTTTTGCACAAGAGCTCTACAAAGAGCTCCGGATCGTGAATACCCCTATTGTAAACTGAATCAACGCATCGAATGCAGATTACAAGTTGACAAAGGTCATTAATATCGGTGTTCTCATCAATACAGAATGAAAAAAATTCGCAATTTTTTAATTTTTCCCTTACTGCCGATTCCACAATAGCACCCAAATAAAGAGAACGCCGGGTTATACTATTGCGGGACAAAGGTAATTTTTCAATAAAATTAGTTTTATAATGAAGTTTTCCAAAAACTTTACTTAATATATTTTTGACAAATGGCCCATCTGAAAATGGCCTTCCCTTTTTTACAATATCTAAACTTATTTAGTTAGATAAACCCATTTTTAATTTCTCCTCCACCATATCTTCATAATTTTCTTTAGATTGATTTACCCATTCCTTCAACTTTTCAATAAAAATTTTATTATACATTTTAAATTGTTTTTCTTTTTCTTCCCCCTGCAAATAATTCATGTCTTTGTGAACATCTTCAAAATGTTTTTTTAAATTATATTTCTTATTTTTTATAAAAGTCTTATGACAAATAAGACATTGCATGTCATCAAAAGCATTTTGTAGCATAAAATACTTTTCAGCTGACATCATTAATGAATCGCAATAATTATGTGTTCACTGACAGCAGTCTCGATGACGAATAAAATGTAAAATAAGACACAGCAGTTCTGCAAGTGTAGTTTGTCTCTCCCACTCAACATGCTGATTTCCTATTGGTTGATTGACGATCAAACAAAAGAGCGTAAGTATACGTGTGAGTTTAATTTGCTGATATCAGCCACTACTGGGCATCTATGCACTAAAGCATAGATGCCCAGTAGTGGCTGATATCAGCAAATTAAACTCACACGTATACTTACGCTCTTTTGTTTGATCGTCAATCAACCAATAGGAAATCAGCATGTTGAGTGGGAGAGACAAACTACACTTGCAGAACTGCTGTGTCTTATTTTACATTTTATTCGTCATCGAGACTGCTGTCAGTGAACACATAATTATTGCGATTCATTAATGATGTCAGCTGAAAAGTATTTTATGCTACAAAATGCTTTTGATGACATGCAATGTCTTATTTGTCATAAGACTTTTATAAAAAATAAGAAATATAATTTAAAAAAACATTTTGAAGATGTTCACAAAGACATGAATTATTTGCAGGGGGAAGAAAAAGAAAAACAATTTAAAATGTATAATAAAATTTTTATTGAAAAGTTGAAGGAATGGGTAAATCAATCTAAAGAAAATTATGAAGATATGGTGGAGGAGAAATTAAAAATGGGTTTATCTAACTAAATAAGTTTAGATATTGTAAAAAAGGGAAGGCCATTTTCAGATGGGCCATTTGTCAAAAATATATTAAGTAAAGTTTTTGGAAAACTTCATTATAAAACTAATTTTATTGAAAAATTACCTTTGTCCCGCAATAGTATAACCCGGCGTTCTCTTTATTTGGGTGCTATTGTGGAATCGGCAGTAAGGGAAAAATTAAAAAATTGCGAATTTTTTTCATTCTGTATTGATGAGAGCACCGATATTAATGACCTTTGTCAACTTGTAATCTGCATTCGATGCGTTGATTCAGTTTACAATAGGGGTATTCACGATCCGGAGCTCTTTGTAGAGCTCTTGTGCAAAAGAGCAAAAAAGCGCAACAAACTGTGAACACACGCCATACCCAGACCTAACAATTGAAGTTAAGTTCAGTCGGCTTTGAAAGTTAGTGATGTGAAATTATGATATTAATGAAGTTACTACCTAGAAGTGTACACAATATACCGTCACTATTTGTTTGCTGTCAAAAATTCACACAAGAGCTCAAGAGCACTACAAAAGAACTACAGGGTATCGCCAGTGCGCTTGAGCAAAAAAGAACAATTTTGACAGCACGTGTATTTTGTTATTGTAGAGCTCTTTTTTGTTGCACTTTTGCTCTTTTGTACAAGAGCTCTACAAAGAGCTCCGGATCGTGAATACCCCTAATGTTTTCGAGTCAATATATTCTGTTGAAACATTTTATGGCAATGTAACCGGCAAATTATTGTTCGATGTCGTCAACGAAAAACTTCTTTCCGTTGTTGATTCTAACAAATTAGCCGGAGTTTGTACGGATGGTGCGAACACTACGACAGGCAAACGTGATGGATTTGTAGGCCAGATGAAAAAAAAAATGAAATTGAGGTTTATACCTTGCATTGCATAATACACCAGGCTGCTCTTGCTTCTAAATTTATATCCGAGCATCCGGTCATGAAGGCTACTGAGCGGATAATTAATAGGATAAGGGGCGGCCATAACTCACTGACTCATAGAAAATTTGTGACATTTCTAAAAAATTCAAATGCTTCTCACCACGATCTATAAATGTTTACTGAGGTACGTTGGTTAAGCCGAGGTAACAGTATTAATAGATTGTTTGAGCTTAGAAATGAAGTATTTGAATTTTTAGAAACTGAAAATATCGAAATAACCGAAAAAGAATATTTAAAAGATTATCAATTTATTTTAGAAATGGCGTTTTTAACAGACATTTGTAACATTTTGAATGAGTTGAATTTGAAGCTGCAGGGAAAAGATAATAATATTTCTGATATGTTTAAAATTCTTTCAGATTTTAAAACTCAGCTATTTTTAACATTTTATTTACGACAAGGAGAAAATCTTGAAAAAGTTTGAACTTTTGGAAATATTAGAAACGCTTTTTAATAACTTTAATGACAGATTTAAGGATTTTGAAAATATTCAGCATTTACTGGATATTTTTCAAAATCCTTTTAAATGCGATATATTAAAGTACGAATTTCCAATCCAAACAGAACTTATTATACTTCGAAGTGAATTAGATTTTCCGGATAATTTTATCAATATAGTATAAAAAAATTTTTTAAACTTGAATATATCCGGTCTTTGAAGGGTTATTGTTGCGAATTATACCTTAAAAAAACTTTCAAACAGACAGACAGAAAGACAGACAGACGGACAGACAGACGGACATGGCTAAATCGACTCGGGTGGTGATGCTGATCAAGAAAATATATACTTTTCCATACCTACCACGCCTCCTTATGGGCGTTACAAACGGAGTGACAAAATTAATATACCCCATTTACGTTTTTTAAACGTTGGGGTATAAAAATGACAACACCCGCCACACATGTGCTTTCGTCGCAATCTCGTTGACGACTAAATAAAATGAATAGCAAATTGTTTTCTTCCAGTGTTATTTCGTCACTCTCACCAATACTACTACCTTGGGCATCTATGCTTTAGTGTGACTTTTATACTAGTTCAAGTGATTGAACCGGAAGACCAATAGGTGTCCTATGGCAATACTCTACGGAATGCTTAACATAGCGTTCATAAATTCATATGTTGTATATTGCCACAACATGTAGTGTCCAAACCAAAAGCCGCTAGTTCGAAGCGAGTTTATGAAAATTCTTTCTGGTGCACTAACATCGCCTTGGATGGAAAAACGGTTAGAGGGCCCTACTTTGAGTAAGGTTTTGAGACATAATATTAAAAATGCATTACCCAAAGACGGCACTAATGAAAACGTGAAAGAACCTGCACCGAAGAAAAAAAAGATATTGTGCTTTTTGTCCCTCTAAAATAAGACGCATGTCAAAAATTATATGCGTTAAATGTTCTAAGCCCATATGCGGGGAATATAAAACCGACTTGTGCAAATCATGTACCTGATTTTCCGTCATTTAAAATTTCTATTAATTGTCTTAATTATTGTAATTTAGTCAGTAAGAAAAATCAAATATATCTATTATTTTTTATTTTAAAAGAAAAATTCAGTTTATTGATGGGAACACCGCAATTTTTTTTTAATATAACAAGGGGAATGAAATTTTACTTTTTTTTTAAAAAAAAAATCGAATGAAATGTGTTTGAATAACAAGGGAATATGTGAGAGAGCCATGTAAGTATAAAAAAAATAAATTAAATTGCTATTAACACAACTTTAAGCCACGGAAACAATGATACGTCTCATAGACATATGGTTACCCTTTCAGCGACTTTTAATAAGATTATCAAAGCAGGGTTAAATATGTTGCTCTGAGTATCAATCCTCAAACTTGTTAAATGTTTGGTTTACAACTTTAGAGCAGCTAGCCGGTTGAAAAATTAGGCAACTCCAAAATTGAGCTGCCTACACGGAAGCTGCTTACACGGCTTAAGCAGAAACATAAAAACATGCTAATATTGCGTTGCAGTAAAACAAAACAAAGCCACGAAAATAAAGGAGACAAAAATAAAGAAACGATATTCATTGATAGATTCTACATAACTTTTTTTTTATTTTTCTACGTTCACAAATATCAGATGTTACTACTGTGGGCATAAAATACCTTAATCCCCAAAAAAATTTATTTTTTCGATAGGGACAAATGTTTTTATTTTTATATTGGCACTACTGTCACCGACATCTATGCCAAATTAAAAAACAAAAAAAAAAATAAATAACTGGTCATTTCAGCCCTTGAAAGGACTTTGACCTAGCTTTTTATGATCAATTGTGTTGTGCGTGTTATTAAGTTTGTACACAATTGACCGAGAATCGGACCTACAGGTTTAACGCTGACTCCGAACGGCGATGAACGGAATGTTCTTGTTCTTAAGAAGCTTTACATAGCATTTTGATTACTCTCTGGGTTTGGCATTGTCTGCAGAGAGATGGCGGCCGTACAGAAAAATCATTTTAATTCAAATAATTTTCTGTCGCTGCTGGGATTCGAACCTGGGTCTCCAGGTTCGTTGACATAGAGGCCACGCACTTTAACATATTACGCTACGGACGCCACAAGTGCCAAATTGCTCTTCAAAATTTTCATTAGTGTTCGAGATGCGCGTCCTTTTGTAAATAGCCTTCAATTACTTCTTCGTTTCGGTTTCTATCTCTCCTATCGATTCAAAACGATGTCCACGGAGGGATCTCTTGAGTTTAGGGAAAATCCAAAAATCACATGGTGCTAAGTCAGGCGAATACTGTGGTTGCGGAGCGATATGGGTTGAGTTTTTGACGAAATGATCACGAATTACGAGTACGTTTTTGCCACCGATCGAGATTTCACTTTTCTGAGACCCAAATGGTCAGTCAAAATGGTTTCCACTGATCCTTCTGATTTTCAAACAAGGTCAGTGTCTTGGACTGTCAATCGATGATTTTGGAGAACAAATTCTTCGATTTTGTTGACGTGTAGCTCATCAGTTGATGTTAATGGTCATTCTGGCTGTGCCTTGTCTTCAACGCTTTCTCGACTCTCTCGAACATTTTGTACCACTCATAAATTCTTGTTTTCGATAGATCTTGCTCACTAAAAGGCTTCTGTAACATTTTCAACGTTTCGGGAGCAGAAATATCATTCCGCACACAAAATTTAATGGAACTGTGAAATTGAATATTTTCAGACATTATAAAAAAAACGAAAAATTCACTTTAAACTATTTACAAAAGGATGCCTATCTCAAACACAAATGAATATTTTGACGTGTGATTTGGCACAGATGTCAGTGACAAAAGGTTCTTCAGTGATTCAGGGTTCCGCGATAATTGGCAAAAAATTTTAGGGTTCCACGACCAACATAGTTTGGGAACCACTGCTCTAAGCTGTCGTAAAAGAAAATTTACCTAGGCTATGGTCGTAGCGATCCTGCATGCAAAGAAATTTTTCGTTTACCACAACTGAAAAATTCACCAACTATACTTCGTTTGTGAGCTGTATTTGCCGCAAACGAATATTCAGTTGTCACAACTTAAAAATATATCTTATGTATATATACCGCAAACTATTTCGGTCATTATTATTTATAATAATAATAATCTTTCTCTTTATATCCGTCCGTCTTCTTATGGATTTTACCTCCGTTGCTATCTCCGTCCACGTATCAAGCATACTACCAATTTCCTTATATAGTAACAATTTGTCCAAAAAGTAACTCTAAACTATAAGCGTTATGTTTATACAACGAAGGGAAAAATAAACAAAATTTTTAGTTGGGAAAAACGAAGTTTTCAATTGCTGCAATTTAAAAATCACTCGCATTTATGAGAAATGAAATTAATTTCCTGCAACTATATGACGCGTTTCTCGCAACTGAACTGTTATTATGACAACTGTTGAAACGTTTGCAAAAAACGATTTCAAGCACGACAAACGAAGTTCGTTTGCGGCAAACTGGCGATAAACGTTGTTTTCTTTGCTTGTGTATTCAGATGCCTTACTCTATGCAATTCTATTACTTTTGATTAAGATCTTGAAAGGCCAGCTTTGATAATAGTTTTAAATTCATTTTTGCAATCATTTTAGCCTTTACTCTGCTTTTGTTTCAACCTTTTTTATAAATTATTTTTGTTTTTCCTAGCTTTAAGAAACTTCTGTAATATCTGAGGGCTTGACCCAGTAGCAATACCACTGTGCAACGTAGCATAAAAAAAAACAATTTTGTTATATGAATATGGATTAAATAATAAGTTTATGAAATAAATAAGTAAAACTTTAAATAAGTTTTTTACATATCTAAGACAAAAGATTAACTTTAAATAGGATTAGAAACTAAACAGTTCTTTTAAAAACTTTACGGTTCAAATTTTCATGCTTCAACATATAGGCAACCAACATTAACCAAGCTTTTGTTATGCATCCTTAATTTAAGCAAACCAGCATGAAACAGAAACTCGAAAATAAAAAAAGAAAAAATAAAATAAAGCAGGAAATAGAGACCAGGTGAATTTTCGAACAATGAAGCTATTTAACTGAACCATTTCTTATTTTAGATAACATCTAAAGCTTTTTGTTGGCATATTGATTGCACTTCCGGTCAAAGTTCGTGTCAAATACTTTGAAAAACTTAACTTTATTTATTCGAATTTGATATCATGGCATAACTTAATGTTGATTCATGTCGTCGCAGACATAAGATATTTAACTTCAACACAATTTGTTATTTGATGTGAGATAAATTTCTAAAGAGCTTAAAAGTTTGAAATTTATTTTTCAGAGATAACTTTTAAATTTCTCTTGTGTATTCAGCTTTTTTTGGTTATGATGCTTTGAAGATATGTTATCACATGCATTTTATAACTATTTGTGTTATCCTCTGCTTAACTTAAAACTGTTCACAAATCTATACAACTTAACACTTGTAAAGATACCACTTTTGCAGCATTTGAAGCATATTGCTTTCAACCACATAACTAAGCCATAGAAAGTTCGTGGACTCAAAGCCGTACACCCTCGTTCCCAACTTACCTTCTCGTGTTGGCAATTTGTTCATGCACTTCATTGCATTGCAGAATAGCTTTTGTCTTCAAACCGCCAAAGCGACGACGACGCTGCTGCAACAATTCCGTTGAAGTGCCAGCTGCTGTAGCTGTCGAGGTATCGCTAGAATTAATGCGCTCCGCCACAAATTCATGGTCAAAACATTGCTTTGGCGATAGTGATGTATGTTGCTGCTGGTGGTGGTGCTGGTTGCGGTTTGGTTGCTGCTGCTGTTGGTGTGTGGTTGAAGATTGCTCCTGCCATGAGGACTTGCTGTTCTCGGAAAAGCTATACAAATAACGACGCCCAAATATGTTGTGTTTGAGGTCGTCATTGATTGATTCTTTTTTTCCTGCTGGTACTGCTTTGTTGCAGCGCAAACTATTGCTACGATTGCCATCAAATGATTGGCCAACATGCGCAAATTTTGACAATTTATTCTTAGCCACCAATTTCTTTGGTGAATAAATTTGAGGACTTTTATCAAAGGTTTGATGATTGCCATCCTTCTTGGTAGTGTTGTCGTGTTTTTTCGTGCCTGTGCCGGTGTTAAGCTTTTCGCCGCGATTATCGCAAATTTCACGCTTACTCGTAAATAATTCAACGCGTAACAACGACCACTTTGACATTTTTATATTTGGTGTTTCTGGTTGTTTGTTTTTGTTTTTTTTTATTGAGTATTAGTAACGGTCACTAATTTCTTGAAATTTTTTCGAATTTGAGGAATGCTCAGCATGTCGCGCTTAGAAATTTTATTTTTATTTATTTATACTGTCCAATGAAACTTTTTGTTTTCTAAATTGATACTTATTGAACTGTGAAGTAATTTGTCTAATTCCTAGGCGACACTGCTGGCCAACGTTTGCCTTCCGGCAGGACAACCTGTAGCGAACTGATTTTCATTTTATGCAGTCTATGCTGAGTGAATCTAAGAATTGATTCTCTTATAATAAATAAAAGGACACAAGTTGATTGTTGTTTTTTTTACACTGAGAGAAAATGCGATATGTCAAATTTTTACCCAATACTACTTAGATTTAAAGGAGAAGCCATATTTAAACAATAGGAAACTTTGTGTTCTTCCTACACAGCATTCAAATCAAAATAAAAAAATTAATCTATTATTTTTTAAGGCTTTTTGCCTTAAAAGAAATACAATTAAAAGAAATATACGGTAAACCGCATAAAATGGGATTTTTTTAGGCAGGCAATGAGAAAAACAAACATATTTACAAACTCGAGATCTGGCTACTGGGGAGGTTGGTACTTCAGAGAACAATTTAGGACCATGGTGAGAGAGCTACATGGCCTCTCACGAGTGAATGGGGGCGATTTAAACATATTTAGCAAAAGACGGGGATAAATAATGGAAAAATGGTCAACTAGTTTTTATTTAAGAACTAGCTTTTTCCCGGCGTGCGTTGCTGCACCCTGAAACGATATGGGTACATAACAAGTATATTCAAAGCTTTCCTTAGACCCATAGTTGGACACCACTGTAATTTTTTACTGACCGTTACAGTTTCCCAGTAGCTGTAGTTAATTTTTAGTTTGTATGTAAGTACTGTTACTTTTACTTCCAAAGCTATGTGATATACAAATTTTAATTGTATGGGCGGATCCACAGCCCCTTATGAAATGCTCATCCTAGTTTTCTAGTAGATGGACATTATCAAGTTTTAGTACATTCGCCGACAGTGAGCATACAAAATAAATTACCAAATAGCAGCCTTATACGGCCAAAACCATCGAAAATATAGCATTTTTATTTATTTGTGGGTGGTAAAAGGGGGTGTGGCAACCGATTCTTAGTATAGTTTCTGACAGTGAGCACACAATCTAAATTACCAAATTTTAGTCTAATACCACCAAAACCTTTCGAGATATAGAATTTTTATTGATTTGTGGGCGGTAAAAAGGGGGTGTGGCAACTCAGTTTTAGTACAGTTGCCAACAATGAGCAAATTACAAATTAAATTATAAACTAAATTACCAAATTGTAGTCTAATACGACCAAAACCGTCGGTATATATGGCATTTTTATTGATTTGTGGGCGGTAAAAGGAGGTGTGGCAAAAATACGAATCTATCAAGCTTAAAATTGTAAAAATCGACTGCATCACCCAATAGTAATTCCATTCTGAGTTTTATTGTTATGCGACATTTATTTCCAAAGCTATTCGATATCATGTGGCGTCCGTGGCGTAGTTGGTTAAAGTGCGTGGCCGCTATGTCAAAGAACTTTGGAAACCCAGGTTCGAACCCCAGCAGCGACAGAAAATTATTTGAATTAAAATAATTTTTCTGTACGGCCGCCACCTCTCTGCAGACAATGGCAAACCTCAGAGAGTAATCAAAATGCCATGTAAAGCTTCTTGAGAACGAGAACTTTCCGTTCATCGCCGTTCGGAGTCGGCGTTAAGCATGTAGGTCCAGTTTTCGGTCAATTGTGTACAAACTTAATAACACGCACAACACAATTGATCATAAGAAGCTAGGTCAAAGTCCTTTCAAGGGCTGAAATGGCCAGTTATTTATTTTTTTTTTTATTCGATATCATATTTTTGAATTATATGGGCGGTGCTACACCCCCTTGTCCAATGCTTGCTCAATTTTGCTAACCAAGGGACGCGACTAAAAAGTACGCTCCTACCAAGTTTCATTGATGTGTGACGTGACTTATAGCTTGAAAGTTATACCGACAATTTGGTCTGGTGACTTATAGCTTGAAAGTTATACCGAAAATTTGGTTTGCTGAAAAAGTGTCACGCCCCACGTCCAACGCCCATAAAATTTTACCTATGGAACGGCACTTGTAAATTGACGTAGAACACCGAATTCCGATGCTATGTGACCTATTATACCAAAGCTATTCGCTATCGTAGATTTGGGTTGTATCAGAGGTGCCACGCTCCCTTGTCCAATGTTCCGTGAATTTTTTCCAAAACCTTCGCGTAACAATTACGAACAAACTCACAGAAGGAAGTATCGAATTTGGTCCAGTCGTTTTCAAGTTTTAAGCATCCGAACAAACCAGGATTCATTTTTATATATTTAGATTTAACAATGGATCGGGGTATTTTATGCCCAACAATGAATATAACAATGATTAAACACAACTGGTTGAAATAAAGCTAGCTACATAGGCTCCATTGTTTATTTTCTGAAGTTGAGGCTGTGGTTTTGGATTCTTATTTAAAACATCACTCACTTCTGTATAAACCAAGCTTTCTAATGAAAAATGATTACACACTTCCGCAGGTTCACAATTAAAACAGAAGAGTGAATTGAATTTCACGGATCCTGGTGTCCTAGACTAATGAACTTGCATAGTAATGGGTGTTTTTTTTAGGGGTTTGTTTTTCGAATAGAGATAAAACTGGCATTTTGTGGTCAAATCTGGCAACTCTAATGTCATTTATGTTCAGTTTGGTTTGCCATTTCATCATGAACAGGTTGACAAAAGAACAACGCTTGCAAATGGGCCGAAAATGAGATTGATCTCGATGCTGATTTTCATCGCAAAATTTTGTTCAGTGATGAGGCTCATTTTTGGTTGAATGGCTACGTCAACAAGCAAAATTGCAGCATTTGGAGTGAAGAGAATCCACATGAGATCCTTGCGACGCCATTACACCCACAAAAACTGACTGTTTGGTGTGCTCTATGGGCTGGTGGAGTCATTGGGCCATACTTCTTCCGAAATAATACTGGAGAGTCAGTTACCGTTAATGGAGACAGGTATAGAGCCATGCTAACCGACTATTTTGTTCCCGAATTGGATGGCATGAATGTGGATGAGTTGTTGTTCCAACAAGACGGCGCTACATGCCACACAGCGCACGTCACAATCGATTTATTGAAGGAAACATTCGATGAGCGCATAATTTCGCGGAATGGATCGTGTGATTTGACACCATTGGATTATTTTCTTTGGGGATATGTGAAGTCGCTCGTCTACGCCAACAAACCAGAAACGTTAGGGGACTTGGAGGCCAACATTCGTGGCGTTATTGCCGACATACGGCCCCATATGCTCGAAAAAGTGGTTGAAAATTGGACCTGTAGAATTGGCTTTATTCGAGCCAGCCGCGGCGGCCACATGCCCGAAATCATATTTAAACATTAATGGCATAAAATTATCCTTCCAATAAAGCCAAATTAATGGACATTAAAACGATTTTCTTGTGTTTTATTTCAATTCGAAATTCAATACCTCTAAAAAAACACCCTTTACCTTTTAATGATTTCAGAGGTGCTTTCGACACTTACGCTTTCATTTCCCGAACTTGATCGTGGGTGGTAGACGATACAAATACTGTTTTCATTTCTTTTTTCAAAGTTGTATACAAGGAGTCAAAAATTAAATACATCACTATCATAGCTCACTTTATTGCCAACGGTCCGTTTCAAGACAGCGCCTATTCCATCAGCCATGTCCATGTCCAGCCTCGCTGAAATTGTATGACTTATTTTTTATGTTGACCTGTCAACATACTTATGTTCTTAAGCGTTCCCCTTTTTCGTCTTTTTAGGCAGCGTTGTCTCTCTCTCTCGCAATAAACTACGTATTTCTGGGGATTTTCTTTTATTTTAGGTCTTCTTCTACGTTGCCAATTTCTATCTTTTTCCAATAATGCCTGCTTCTTTCCCCGATTTAAATTCTAGAAGCATAGAACAATGGGATATTCCACGTGCTTGCTTCAATTCGACATAAATAATATAATCTACTCACCTTGACAATTTTTGACCCTGCTGTTTCTTTTTGTTGCTGCTTCTTCTACAATTAATTGGACCACCTTTTGACTTCGAGAACGCTTTGGATATCTTTAAGGTGTATTCATTGTGGAAAGAACCTTCTCTATTTCAATATCGATGAATTAAGGACAATGACGGTCGGGACAAAATAAAAGATATAAATTGGCTGCACTGGTTGCCCAATAGGGCCAAAAAAATTTTCCTACGAAATAGATAATAGCTTTCACACACACTTCAAGAATTTCACACGTTTTGTTTTGCGGAATCGCCGCAAGACTAGGCTGAAATACTGCGCTCTATTCAAATCCGGAATATATAATATATAGAGACGGTACCGTCGTATCCGAATGATTCGTTTCAGTACTTTTGAATAGTACCCTCACTCCCTCTGTGAGCGTAGCAGCGTGATATGTTTGAAACGAAAAATATAGGGAATTTCTCTGGCCACACTATTGACTAAGGTAACGAAGTCAATATCATTGAAGGGGGGGTCCCAGAAGGTGGTATTCGTGAAGTACGTTGATCTCAACAACTTTGGATCTTAAATATCGACACGAGATCCATTTTTCTGAAAGAAACCAATTTCAGGACAAACGACGGTCAGGACAATTTAGTCAAATGCACTTTCATAATGGGCAGGAACTCATGCTCCCCCATCAGATATTTGAAACCCTTGTAACAGTTTTTATCGAAACTCATTTATTTGTTCTCCACCCAGAAAAGACAGTGAATATCCGTTTCACGAGGTTTTACCCATATTTTCTTTGTTCATCACTTTTAGACTTTTCTCTAAATTTACAATTTTAAACTCTATCCTATCAGCAAGGTTAAGAAGAGAATCATTTTTAAAGTTTGAGTTATGAGGGTAGTCGAGGGTCTTGCGCCTCTCATAAAAAAAAAAAACGGTGATGAATCAGTAAAAATGCTTTTGATCAATACAGATGATCAATACACTTTTGCATTCGTTTCAACCAATTTTCAAAACAGTTTTACCACTCTGAAGTTGGTACCTCCAAAACCAGGGTTTGAAGGCCTCAACGGCCTGTTCGGGCCTAGTAAAGCGTTCGCTACGGACTTTTTTTTTAATGTACCCATTACCCATTATTCCAACCCATTAATTCCAACTCGCATTGTCGTGACGTGGAATGATCTTCTTTCAGTGCTGGGTTTTTCTTAACTCTCCGAAGACTTTCGGCAGACAATTGGTTACTTAACCATTAAATGGTTAATGTATACCATTAACAGTTCTCCGTTGCTCAAGTGGTTTAGTTGCTACACGAACGGTTTTTTTGAAAAAACTCGCAACGCAACTGGTGTTTGGATGTGCTTCGCTCGCGGACAACTTTTGTCGGGTTTTGCTCACTTTGAAAGACCCAAACAGTGGATTTCTGTTTTGTTTCGGGCTCATACGCGTAGATTCATGATTTGTCAACTGTGGTGATATTGTTCATGTGTTTCGAACCACCTTCGCTATATTTTTACAGCATTTCCTTGCATCAATCGACACGAAGCTTTTTTTGAGCAACAGTCTAATTATGGGATATCTAATGGGAAAAAATCTTCCTGATGCCTAAATACTAATGTAAAAACGAATGTATGCTAGCATAGGCGTTTGAAGAGATTTTTTAAGGGGGGAAGAGGGACAAAGATATGCATTGGTATGCACATATATGAAAATTATGATATGAAAATGTAACATACACACATAGGAAATAAAAATACATAAAATTTTTCCAGTCCAGGATCGGGCAAGAACCACCCCCTCCCCCCTATGGACACCCTTGTATGCTAGCCCCACTAGTGCCCAAGAATGACTTCATCTCACGGTATGTCACATGTCGGTCTGTTTCCAACTGTTTTGTGCACAGCATCGATGTTTTATGCCACAGCAGCCGTTCTCGGGCGACCTTCAGGACATTTGTCTTGGAGAGAATGACAACCACGCTCGAACTTATTGAACCAGTATTTTACAGTCGTGTGGTGTGGTGCTTCATCTTCTTCGTCTTTTCTTATCAATCAACTTAATAACTAGCAATGCTTTTTTTCATAGTTCAATTTCATTCAAGGACTTTTCATTCAAAAACCATTTGTAGGGTACCGTTAGCTAGGCGTACATCTTTTTATTTTTTGTGATTTTAAAAAAATGTCAAAAATATTGACTTTTTACTCCAAAAATAACACAAAAGTTGTTTTTGTAGTTAAAATAATAAAATTTCAAAATTGCATTTTTGTCTGCCTTTTGCAAGACATAGCGTTTAAAAGCAAAAGTGGTTCCAGTTTATGAAAAATTTTATTTAAAATTTTACTCCCTGTGATTTCTAAAGAAATTAATTATTTCAAATGTTGTTTTCATTCTTTTTAAAGTTCAGTTTAGCTCTAAGTATAAAAAATAAAAATTATACCAATATGTCCTTCCGATCAGAAGTTATCGCAATAAATCTTTTTTCTCGACCCTTCGGCATCTCTTTATTTCCAACCGATAGAAAAAACATGCCCCTTAAATTAAAACTTATTTATTAATCATTTTAGTGCAGCCTTTCTTTATTTGGATTTTTTAAAACATTCATTTACATTGCCCCCGAGTAACACCGGGTATATCAGCTATTTTAAAATAAAAAATGGCTTAAATCTTTAATAAAATACTTTTTGGAGGGTTTTAGGTTTTCCTGTTAAAAATAAGAACTTGACTGTATCTTGAACACAACCGTTGATTTTGACGTGAAGGCGTATCTTTATCCCTGTCCTTATTCTTGTCCTTTTCCAATATTTTGTTCGCCGCCTTCTCCTCATATTTATCCTTATATTTGTTATAATAACTGTCCTTTTTTTCGTCCAAACTTCTGATATTATCCAAGCCCAAATTCTTGACCTTGTAGTTCTTCGATTTCCCGTCTTAATCCTTACCCCACTTCGTTTCCCAATCTTTTTCAAAAACTTTATCCTTATTATGTTCAAATCCATGTTCTATTTCCTGTCGCATTGCTTGTCCTTATCCCTTTAACCAATCTTGTCCTAAATATTGTTCAAGGTGTGCCTAAGTCTTTGTCCTAATTCTAGTCCCCATCCCTGTTGCAGTTATTTTCTGAATTCTTGTCCAAATTCTTGTCCAATTTCATGTTCTTATATTTGTTCAAATCTTTGTCCTACTCTTTATCTTATTCCCGGTCCTACTCTTTGTGCAAATCCTTGTCCGGTTCCTCTTTCTAATTCTTGTCCTAATCCTGCACAAATATCAAAATATTTGTTATTTATTTTAATTTTAATTAATTTTTTTTTGCTTTTGCTATTGTATTTGGTGAATTCAGTTGAGATGCCAGACACGCCATTTTTTTATTTTTTTTTTTTTTGTTATTTTGTCATTTATATCATATGACCGAAAACCTCAAATTTACTGTAGTTAGACTTTAAATTGTTATTTAAACCGTATATTGATGACATCTGCGTCAAAGCTACTAGGTGTAGCAAAGCTCTCTATTTTCTCTTAAATAAAAAGTCGAAGTTAAATATAAAGAATAAAATGTTGCTTTAAAAAATGTGTATCAGACCTATTTTGACTTATGCCTGTCCCGTTTGGAAGGATTGTGCAAATTCTCACCTAAAGCGCCTTCAAGTTATCCAAAACAGGAATCTAAAGACTATCTTTAACTTGCCAAATAGATTTCCTACATCAGAATTGCACTCTATGACTCAAATAAAATTGATATCTTATACTTTAAACGATTTGACCCTGTCATTTTCTCATAGATGCAGGACTTCAGCCCATGCCCTCTTGAGGAGTTTGTCATAGTCAGTGGTTTCTTTCTCTATTCTTATAGAGGAGTCGAAAAGACTGATCTCAAAACGACCTCATATTTATAACTTGTGATATTAATATAGGTTTTTTACTATCTTTTTCCTATAATTCAAGATTATTTTAAGTGAGTATTTTAAAAATGATATACCTTGAACTTATTTGTTGTAATATCTCTAGATAAAATCTCAAACATTGTATTACTTGTAAATATTGAATATGCAGTCTGTGATAGAAATAAAATAACAACAACAACAACAATTTACTGTAGTTCCATAAAATATTTTTTAATTCATCAATTTCTATTCTATGGTCTCTAATTATTTAGTTTTATTTTGTTTTTTTTTCCCAGTGTATACTTTTAATTTGCAAACGTAGCCAACATCAACCAACATCTTTCAAATTGATTCTGCTTCTCATTCAACCGTATGGCAGGCAGCATAATAAAACCTAATCAACGTTATTTAATAATAACGAAGAACTGTTGCAAGAAGAAAAATTGTCTCGAAAAGGGCAAACTGCACTTTGGAAAAGGACCTGCAGGCAGGATGGCGAACAGACAGGCCGGATATATTAGCTCAATGGCGCAACAATGCTAATAAACCGTTAGGTAAAACGTAGTACAGAAGAAAAAAAAATGTAAATTTCATAAAACTCATAATATAGTTGAATGAAATCATGACTAAACTGGAGCATGAGAGTGGAATATATTCTGTTGTAGCAATGGAATATATTCTGAATTGAACAAACGTTTGTAACCATACAAGAACACAAAAGTTGATTGAAAATGTGGGATCTGCTTTTGAATAAAAATAAACTTGTTAGGTTTCACCTGAGTTAAACGGACTATATTAGAGAAATATCTAGAATATATAAAAAGGAAATAAATCAAGGACTGTACAAATTTCTTTTACTTCCCATATCATTTGCTACAACTTTGTTTGTTACAGCTTCGTTGTTAGCTTATCGAAAATCGTTGAATTATTATTGAATTAACTCATTGTTGTGGCATATATGTCACAAGCTGCACACACAATAGTCTATATTAAAAAAAATATTTTAGAATTGTCTAACTATTTGACCTTACTTTGGAAAAATGAAATTTCGAATCCTTTCACTTTTATAGCTTTCTTCTATAGTCTATATAAAAGACTATCGAATGCTTTAAATTAAAAATTTAGGATAAATACTTCAATTAAAACTTAATTCCACTGACTGTTACTAGGAAAAACATCTAATATGCAGATATATTGCAACAAAACAATATCAATAGATTACATTTATAGATTTTATTTATAGCTTTGTCTATTAATTAACTTTTTTCTTTCTTGCACACTTTGCTTGCTTTTTAAAAGGATTCTCATAAAATTACGTTATATATTAAAAGATACTCAGATAAAGAAGTATTAAAAGATGAGTCAAGTCTAATAAATGCATTCGTTAAAGGGCAGTTGAATAAGTCAGTGGCTTTTCAATAAAAGTTATTTTTTTTCGGCTAAATTTCTATTTCATATGTCTAAAGGGTCGTTCATAAATTACGTTACCAATTTAGTGGGTAGAGGGGATTTAAGATATACTACGATAAGTAGCGATAGGGGGGATTGGGTCTTAGGTATAGTAACGTGACCAAAAATTTAAAAAAAAAATTAACAAAATGTAATTCTAAAATCAGTTCAAGATTGTGTCCTAGCTGCGGTTTGTATTTCGCCTCAAAAACATCTATGAGTTCTCATAAGTGAGTTTTATTTAATTTAAAATAAATTGGAATTAAAAGTACTATTTAAATAAATCAATTTTAAGGAAGCACATTCATAAGAACACTGAACTTGGTGCTGGACAGGTACTCTCTCAAAAATAAATAAATAAATAAATAAATAAATAAATAAATAAATAAATAAATAAATAAATAAATAAATAAATAAATAAATAAATAAATAAATAAATAAATAAATAAATAAATAAATAAATAAATAAATAAATAAATAAATAAATAAATAAATAAATAAATAAATAAATAAATAAATAAATAAATAAATAAATAAATAAATAAATAAATAAATATTTAAATAAATAAATAAATAAATAAATAAATAAATAAATAAATAAATAAATAAATAAATAAATAAATAAATAAATAAATAAATAAATAAATAAATAAATAAATAAATAAATAAATAAATAAATAAATAAATAAATAAATAAATAAATAAATAAATAAATAAATAAATAATTAAATAAATAAATATATAAATAAATAAATAAATAAATAAATAAATAAATATATAAAAAAATAAATAAATAAACAAATAAATAAATCAATAAATAAATAAATAAATAAATAAATAAATAAATAAATATATAAATAAATAAATAAATAAATAAATAAATAAATAAATAAATAAATAAATAAATAAATAAATATATAAAAAAATAAATAAATAAACAAATAAATAAATAAATAAATAAATAAATAAATAAATAAATAAATAAATAAATAAATAAATAAATAAATAAATAAATAAATAAATAAATAAATAAATAAATAAATAAATAAATAAATAAATAAATAAGTAAATAAATGGCGTCCGTGGCGTAGTTGGTTAAAGTGCGTGGCCGCTATGTCAAAGAACTTTGGAAACCCAGGTTCGAACCCCAGCAGCGACAGAAAATTATTTGAATTAAAATAATTTTTCTGTACGGCCGCCACCTCTCTGCAGACAATGGCAAACCTCAGAGAGTAATACAAATGCCATGTAAAGCTTCTTGAGAACGAGAACTTTCCGTTCATCGCCGTTCGGAGTCGGCGTTAAGCATGTAGGTCCGGTTCTCGGTGAATTGTGTACAAACTTAATAACACGCACAACACAATTGATCATAAGAAGCTAGGTCAAAGTCCTTTCAAGGGCTGAAATGGCCAGTTATTTATTTTTTTTTTTTTTAAGTAAATAAATAAATAAATAAATAAATAAATAAATAAATAAATAAATAAATAAATATAGAGTGCGTGACTCATATGCCAGAGAACCCCGGTTCAATTTCCATCTGACACAAAAGGTTTTTTTCAATTGAATTAGTTTCTCTGTTCTGTCGTCACCTCTCTGCAGACCAAGAGTTGAAATGGCCAATGCCCATTGCGCACCACAATATTTAAAGCTTCTGTATTGTTTCTGTATTTGTCTTTTGCGTGTTATGTTGCTACACAAGCCTTTGTTGTCAATTGCTCCCAATGCTCCGCAGCTGGCTCCGAAGCTTTCTCCATGACTATAGCTGGTTATGATAGCTATGGAATGATGGGATACTATCCCATGGAATGGGAACAACACAATATTTGATTCTTTTTTTTTTTGTTTTAGCTTTGAACCAAGCATTTCAGGTGGAAAACCTATTCAGTCAAGTCTACCTTTGTTCGAAAGTGGGTGATAGATTAGTTGGTAGGAAAGGGCAATCAAGAGAAACACGTGTAGGATGTTCTAAGCGTGGTGAAAAGGCGTAGAAACATGTGAATTTGAATCTGAGGCAATTGTTATGCCCTTACTTCAGTCAATTCAAGCTATAAATCAATCTGATCCACAAACTCCTCTACCACCAACTACAACTTCAAGTCGTAAATATTGATGAATTTTTAATTTCAGTTGATTAAAAATGAGGATAGGAAATTTAGAAAGGTTTTAAAGCGAAGGACCATGGCCTTGCCGAGAATCGAACCCGGGACCGAGCAGTCGAGCACACTACCAACTCGACTACCGAGGCCGCCACTGCTTTGGAATGAGTTAAACTTCTAATATGGGTGGTAGCCATTCACACTTTTATTATTTTATCTGAGTCATACCGCTGACTTGAAGAATTGAAGATCGATACGGTATCTTTGTATTCTTCTGCACAATTTGGCTTAACTTCTTTTATTAAAGCGTTCAGGAACCATTATTCCATTAAATTAAATGCTCTAAGGATGCATTTTCAATTCACACAATTTCAAATGCATTTGCAAAACGATGCTAAATTGAATTAAGTCTCACACACAACGCAATATGAGGCTACAGTGATGGCGACACATGAGTCACCTTCATACAAAATAGTTAGCATGAATTCTTAAAATTTCTTAAAATAAGTTAGCATTTTTAGTATCCAATCCCCTCCGCTAGGCGTTGAAAAACAAAAATATACTACTTTCAGTTGAATAAATTGTGCTTTACTTTTGAGCTATACTGTACGTTAAGCTCACGAAAAAAGGCGCTGAATATAGCCAAATTTTTCATTTACTACAGTGATTTTTTTTATTCAGTTTTAAAGCTTCCTGTAGCCACCAGCTCATGGCAACTGGAAAAATAGTTGATATGATTTTGTTTTTGTCTTTGTTTTTTTTTTGTCTTTGTTCATATATTTTCGCTTATACAGTTAGACAAATATTGAAGTGAGCAATTTTGCATGGATTAAATTTTACGATTTTAAATGCTTTCTAAATCGCACAAAATATCATTGAATAACCACGTATAGTCAGTCCATATAAGAGCCATAACCGGGATGCGAACAGATACATACATCAATAAAAATCGGTGCCTGGATGAATTGCATAGAACCTGAAAGCAGTTGAAATATTTTTTGTAATATTCCGTTTTATTCTTTTAAAGATAAAAAAAACTCGTATTGCTCTGCAAGTTGGTAATGTTCCTCCAGCATCCCATTTTCCCTCAGTCGAGTATCATGCACGAGTACACAGGCAACTTTAAAATTAAAGGTTGAACTCCAAACAAATATTGAAATAACGGCTTTTAAGTATTATAATAAATGAAAGCAACATAATTAAGCAAATTAAAAAAGAAAAAAAAAAACAAATATATGTATATATATTTATGTATATATATATGTATATATATACAAAACACAGAAGGACTTAACCTTCTCTTTGGTGCACTCACCTGTTTGGCACAATTTTCACACGTTCATCGACCAACTCCCACGATGTAATTTTTATCGGCCACGCTATCTGCCCAAAACTCTCCTTAACCAATGCCTCCCAGGCTGAATAGGATGTAGTTGTAGTGGTGGGCGTAGTGCTGGAATTGTTTGAACTTGTTGAGCTATCTAACGTATGCAAGCGTTCCGAACGCTGTAGGCGTCCCTTTTTCCTATGCAACGGTGTGGTGAAGGTTTGCACAAGTGGTGTCAGCGGTGTGGTGGGTGTGCGAATTGTTGTCGCTTCGGTGTCTATGACTGCGGTTGCTTGGTTTTCCTCTTCTAATGACTTTTCCACTACGTTTTCCATGGTGTGCTTCAATTAATTTCTTTCAACACTTTTGCTTTGCTAACTTTTCCGTTGTTTTCCTTTCTGTTTGCTTTTTTTTTTGTTGTTTTTTGTTTTTAGTGCGCTTTAAGTCCTTATAAACTCAGCCATATTTTACCATTTTTAAATTTTTGGCTGTTTCGATATAATTTGCTGTTTCTTACAACTTTTTTAAGTAGTTTTTGTGTTCTTGATTTGAACTCTTTCAAAACTTTGTCAACACTTTTGCTGATGATGTCTTAGCTTGTGGCAGAAATTTTTTGCTTTAGTCAGTTTTGTTTTCGTAAGCTTAAGACCTGCGGGTAGATAATTAGAGACAAATGAAATTTGAAATATGAGGATGTGAGTAAATTTGACTGAATAATAACAATAAAAACTTAACTATACATTAATTAATTAGAAAACTTATTCCGCTTCTCAGTCTTTAACTGAAATATGCGGGGCCTTACACAGATTAAAGAAAGAATTAAATATCCGGTTGTGTCCAAAGTTCAAGTTGATTGCATTTAACTTTGATGAACTATTTTTAATAAGTACCTACATCAGCTTAAACATAAGCAAATTTTATTAGTGTATGTGAGCAGAGCGGTGTTAATACCAGAAACCGTCCCTGAGAAGAGCTTAATTTGCCGCCCCCTCCTAATTTTTTTTGCTTTTCTCAAAAAACAAAAAAAAAAAAAACAAAAGAAAAGCTGAACGATTAAAAAAAATTTTTTTTTATTTACTGAAATTTATTTATTGAAAAAACAGAATGTAACACAAATTTCATATAAATTTATATTGAAAGCAAATTTTTCGAGCTCTAGGCCAAGCATGTTGACAACAAGACAACATGAAGAACAAAGAAGGCAACAACCAACAACAACAACAACGGCTCTGTATAGAGCAAATCACACAGCTTGACTATACAGACTGTTTCATTGGCGCCTCATCAGAAAAGATGATTTTTCGCCCAAAATTCTTGTCCAATTCAAGCCCAAACTGCGAAGCGACAACTAAGCGGATGGTCGTGCGTCTTCAATTGCTGAGTCAATTGGACCTTGTAAGCGAATAATCCGAGATCTTTGTGCAGAATTCTTTCAGGCTAGTGCGTGAAATGTGGAGCTGTTGAGATCGATGGCAAGTTGATGTTCGTGAACTGAGTCTCACACTCTCGGCTATAGCAGCCACATTCTCGTGGGCACCGTACGACGACGGGGACAATGAGTGTTTTCCACTAGCATACCAGTCTCATGACATTTTTGCACACATTTTCTTTTTTTGTGGGTGCGGTGGGTGTTTCATTTCGGCAAAAACTTCTTTTCAAATAACGCGCTGTTTGGGCTACACAGCACTCACTTTGGAAATATGTTTCCAATATTTCCCAAAGTTGTGCAAGCGTAAGGTGCCTCATTTTTTTTCGCGGAGGTATGATACTGACTTAATGTCAAAATTTCGAGCGGAAAACAGCTGTCAGTGTCAGATATGATTTAAAAAGAAACTACTAGATGGCCCACACTGTATATCAGCATCAGTGTGACAGTCGGAGGCATTTTTATTGCTTACTCCAAGATTTGGTAACAAGTGAGAGATTTATCTTGGAAGTAAAATATCAAGATTTAGACTGTCTTGTTAAAAGAACCGCTTCAGACCAATATATTTCCCAGTTTGTAGCAGAGGGGTTTCTTTTCCAAAGTTTGTGCAACTTATTTCTCTTTTTATTGCATGCACTTTATTTAAAAATAACGAGATAAGATGAATTTTTAATCTTAGGGTACGTGAGGGAACATGTTGTTCAAACAGATATTTTTAGCCGACTTCAAAAAGGAGGCGAATCTCAAGTTCGTTAGTTTGTCCGCTTTTTTTTTTGTTTTTTTTTTTTTTTTTTTTTTTTTTTTTGAAATGTATGTACATCGATAACTCCTAAAGCAGTTGCTCGATTTCCGTAATTTTTTTGTCAACAGGTAGATATCATGAACGCGGAGGTCCTTTTTTAAAAAAGTGGGCGGTATTCAACAAAGAGGCGTGTCAATTTAAGAAAAACACTGTATTTCAGTTAATATTGACACTAGGGTACTGAAATTTACAGTAAAAGTACTGGGGTAGACACAGTTATTACAAATTACGATAAAAAAAGTGGGCGTTATTTGACAAAGGGGTGTGGTCATATTAAAAGGACACTGTATCTCAAATAGTATTGAAACTAGGGTACTGAAATTTAGTACAGGGGTAGACACAATTTTAAAAAATTACTGTAAAGAAAGTGGGCGTTATTCGACACAGGGGTGTGGCAATATTAGAAACACACTATATATCGAATAAAATTGACACTAGGGTGCTGAAATTTAGTACATGGGTAGGCATAGTTATTACAAATTACAGTCAATAAATTGGGCGTTATTTGACAGAGGGGTGTGGCAATATTGGAAAAACACTGTATCTCGAATAGTATTGACACTAGGGTGCTAAAATTTAGTACAGGGGTAGACACAATTTTTAAAAATTACTGTAAATAAAGTGGGCGTTATTCGACAAAGGGGTGTGGAAATATTAGAATCACACTATATATCAAATAATATTGACACTAGGGTGCTGAAATTTATTACATGGGTAGGTACAGTAAAAACAAATTACGGCCAAAAAATTGGGCGTTATTCAACAAATAGGCGTGTCAATATTATAAAAATACTATATCTTAGTTAATATTGACACTAGCGTATTAATATTTGGTATGCAGGTAGGTGGGTAGGTAAAATCATTAAAAAAGTGGGCGGGATTGTACACAGGGTGTGAAACTTAAATTAAAGTACTATATTACGGTTAATATTGATACTTGGAAACTGAAATTTGGCAAAGGGCTAAGTAGAATCATTATAAGGTACGGTAAATAAAGTGGGCGGGATTATATAAAGGGTGTGGCACTAATTGTAAAGAAACAGAAATGGAAAATACCCAACAAACTTTCAGGAATTAATAAAATAAATTTTTTAAGAACAAAGTTTCATTTTTGAAATTTTCCTCAAGAATACAATAACATTAAATATTTCATATTCTCTAAAAAGAAAGAAATAAAAACTTTTTAACAAAAAAAAACCGACTTCAAAATCACTACAAAGTAAAAAATAATTTTAAATAACTTTTCCCATTCATTTTTTGGTCATATTTTAAAAGCTATTTATATGTATTATAATATTGGAAATCTTATCATTTTCATTTTTTTTATTTTGTTTTATTATCATCAATATATTAATTGCTTTATGAACATAAAAGCTTTAAAGTCGGCGCTCATCTTTGATACACAATCATGATCTTTTACCATCCGTGTACTATTTGGTGCCTTGGTGACACTGTAGTAAGTTTAAAAGCTTTGTACACATTAAATTTCTCACTAAACTGGTTTGGGTGAGCTTGTAAAGCTCATATTGAATATGACATAGTGTGTAACAGCTGCACAAATAATGCATGGAACACATTGGCTACATTCAGCGCACTCAAAAATTGCCAACTGAAAGAAAAAAAATCGCTAAGAAGCTTTTATATTCATAAAGTTAATAATATTTTTATGATAAAACAAATTAGAAAAAATTAAAATAAAAAGATGTCGAATAGTAAGATAAGCGCCGACTTCGGAGCTTTTATGTACATAAAGCAATTAATATATTGATGATAATAAAACAAAATAAAAAAATGAAGATGATAAGATTTCCAATATTATAATACATGTAAATAAAACCGATGACACCTATAGGTACTCATCGTATTTATTATTATTATTAAATCTTTCGCACTCAACCGACCGGTGTGGTAACACTACAATATAGCTAACTATTATAGAGAGAGAAAACATGTGAAAAGTAAAACAAGTGTCAGACAAGAAAACATCATAGCTAGCGATAACGAAGAAAGAGAGAAGACATCTACAAAGTAAAAGCTATCAATGATTGAAGACACAAATAAGACTTGAATAATTAAGTATAGAATAAAATTTAAAATATAAAACTCAACATTTATAGAAAGAAAGAATACATGAAATAAAGGCTTTAAATGTTGTTTCTTTAATTTACAGGTAACATTGTAAAATAAAATTCTATAAGGTTAAATAAAAAATACTCTTTAATTTACAGAGAAACACAATTAAGTTTTATTTCAAAAACAGAACAGTACTCAATTTGAATTGAACGTAGAAGACAGATAGAAACTTATTATAAAACAACATTTTGTGCAAGCATTTCAAAAAAAAAAAATTAATATGGAAAAATTGAGGTTTGAATTCGTAGTAAAGGCATCGCCGAATGATACAAAGACAAACATAATCGCCATAACCTCAATTGAAACAGAAAACCATGAGGTCTTCAATATTCCAGAAGAATACCAACATTATGGACTACACGAAAAAATAAAAGAAACAGAAGCTTTTAGAAAAGTAAAGATTACACTAACAAAGAGAGGTGTTTCAAGGAAAGTTTGGATTAGTCTAAATGAAGATACCTTAAAAATATACAGAGATACAGATGGTAACTATAAATATAATGATTACTTGCTAGAAGAACATATACATATAACACAAACTGAGCCAATTGCGACACCAATCAATGGGATTTCGGCAGAAGCACTACAGCAGATTTTAGATAAATTCACTGAAACGCAACGACCTACAGTAATTAATCTGAAAAAAATATCAGAGAAGTTTGTAATGGAAAAATTTACAGGGAAAAATGAAAACGTACTACAATGGATGGATATTTTTGAAAATGAATGCTCACGACTAGGTGTAGAACAAGACACTAATAAAATTGAAATATTAAGACTTTTTTTAGATAAGTCGTGTACGGATTGGTATAGTTCTATGCTGATAAAGTGGACGATGGATTCCGAGTGGGAATTATGGAAAAAAAACTTTTGCGACACTTACACAAATAGAGGGTGGTCTCCAGTAAGACACGCTATTGAGTTCAAGTATATGAATGGTTCATTGCTAGACTACGCAATAAAAAAAGAAAGGCTTTTATTAGAAATGAACAGGTCACTAGATACATCCATCCTAATTGACTTAATAGCTGTTGGACTACCAAACTTTATATCAGATAGAATTGACAGAAATAAGCAAGAAAATACAGAGGACCTTTTTAATGAAGTAAGAGGTTTAGAACATTTAATTAAAACAAAACCTTTCGCTAAAAGAAGTGTTAATAAATCAAATCTTGAAAACAAAATAGGATCAACTGAGGAAAAAAAACCATGTAAAATATGTGAAAAAAAAGGAAAAGGTGTTCGCTATCACCCTGGATCAAGTTGCTGGTTTAAAGACAACACTTACGACAGACTGAGAAAAGATCACGTACAGACCGCCAACCATTCAGAGCTAGAGGTCGAGTTATATGAAGATAGTCCAAAAAACTAGTTTTGCCACCATTAATTAAATTAAATTTACTATTGAATGACACAATGGAAGTTTCAGGAATCTATGACTCAGGGGCAAATGTGTCACTAATAAATTCAAAGTTATTGAAAATAAAAGGTCCAAAAATAAAAAGTTCTAAACTGATAAACTTAAAAACAATTAATGGTGAGAAAAAGACAAATGGAATAGTAAGGTTAAAAATCAAAATTTACAATATTGAAAAATACATGAATATCTTTGTTATAGATAATAAAGATTTTAATTATGAATTTCTAATTGGTTTAGACTGTATAAAGGAATTTAAATTAAACCAGAATGAGAATTTAATGATCGCCCAAGGTAAAATTGATTTAAATTATAAAGATGTCAATATTTCTGAGTTTCCAGGTGACACACCAACAAATGAAACAAAATTTTTCTCTAACAATTTGGGAAAAAACATAAAACAAGTTAACTTTAATGAACATTTAAAATTTCATGAATTTGAAATGTTAGTAAATTACTTAAGATTTGATCAACAATCAAAAATTGATGAATTAATTGAAAAATATAAATCAGTTTTTGCTAAAGACAAATACGATATCGGGACTGTGCAAGATTATGAAGCACATATTGATCTAATAACAGAAAAATACTGTTGTAAACGTCCATATAGATGCACGTTCGAAGATAAAAAAGAAATAGAAGAACAGATAGCAAAACTATTGGAGAAAGGCTTGATTGAAGAATCATATAGTCCATTTGCTGCCCCAGTAACTCTAGCCTTTAAAAAAGAAGAAAACAAAAAAATCAAGATTATGTGTAGACTTCCGAGAATTAAATAAAATTGTAGTTCCACAAGCACAACCTTTCCCGCTAATTGAGGATCTTATGTTTAAAACTAGGAACTGCACATTTTTTTCGACTTTTGATATAAATTCAGCATTTTGGTCAATCCCTTTAAAAATGCAAGATAAATATAAAACAGCATTTGTTACACAGGAAGGCCATTATCAATGGACATGCCTACCTTTTGGTCTCAAAACCTCCCCAGCCATTTTCCAAAGGATTTTAAGTAACATCATAAGAAAATATAAACTCTCAAACTTTGCAGTTAACTACATAGATGACATCTTGATATTTTCAAAAACTTTTGAAGAACACATAATGCATTTATCACAACTGTTGGAAGCAATTCTAGCTGAAGGATTTAGGTTAAAATTCTCAAAATGTATTTTTGCGTCAAACTCAGTGAAATATTTGGGTCATATTATAGAAAATAACTATATTAAACCACTAACAGATAACCTTATTTCCATTAAAAATTTCCCAACTCCGGGAAAACAAAAAAACGTTCGGCAGTTCTTAGGAAAAATTAATTACTACAATAAATATATACCACAAAATGCAATCTAGATCCTCTTCACAATTTATTAAGGAAAAATCAAAAATTTATCTGGTCACAAGAATGTGAAAAATCTTTTAATACAATAAAATCATTACTTTGTTCACAACCAATTTTAAGAATTTTTGACCCAGATTTACCAATTTATATATATACAGATGCAAGCATAAAAGGATTGGGAGCAGTGTTTAAACAGCAAGAAAAAAATGGAGATGAAAAACCAGTAGCATATTTCTCAAAGAAATTAAATGAAGCTCAAAAAAGAAAAAAACCAATTTATTTAGAATGCTTAGCAATAAGAGAAGCAGTCAAATTTTGGCAACACTGGCTCATTGGAAAAAAATTTAAAGTGTACACAGATCACAAACCTTTGGAAAATATGAATATAAAGTCAAGAACTGATGAGGAACTGGGAGACTTAACATACTACCTGTCTCAGTATGATATTGAAATACAATACAAACCAGGAAAAAGTAATCAAGAAGCAGATTGTCTTAGCAGAAATCCAGTTCTAGAACCGGATGTAAAAATAGAAGAATCTTTAAAAATCGTAAATTTAATAAGTTTGGAAGACATAAAAAAGGACCAAAGTATTAACAAAGAACTTCAGAAAAACAAAAATAAATTGACACTCAAAACCGGTATTTATTACAAAACAAGTAAAAAAGGAGTAAAAATTTTGCTATCTGAAGATCTAAGCAAAAAGTTAATAAAAAAAGTACACAATACCTATTGTCACATTGGGAAAACACAGTTGCAAAACAAAATCACACCATTTTACACATCAAAAAAAATGACCAATAACATAAAAGCAATTTGTGATCAGTGTGACATATGTATAAGAAATAAATCCAGGAGAAAATCTAAAATTGGCTTATTATCACACTTGGGCCCAGCAACGTGTCCATTTCAAATTGTATCCATAGATACAATCGGAGGTTTTGGAGGATCTCGTTCCACAAAAAAATACTTACACCTGCTCGTAGATCATTTCACAAGGTATGCCTATATTATGACATCGAAAACTCAAAACTCTGCCGATTTTATAAAATTAACAAGCAAGGTAACACAAGGCCATGACATTGATATAGTTTTAGCGGACCAATACCCAGGAATAAATTCAGAACAATTTAAAAAATTCCTAAATGAGAAAAACATAAAATTGGTTTTCACTGCAGTTGATTCTCCTTTTTCGAATGGACTCAATGAAAGACTAAATCAAACACTAGTTAACAAAATCAGATGCAAAATTAATGAAGACGAAGAGAGAAGATCATGGACAACCATAGCACGAATATGCACAGATATGTATAACAAAACTGAACACACAGTTACCAAATTCTCTCCAAAATATTTACTAGAAGGTGAAAATATGGACATTTTACCAAGCGAGTTAAAAAAACAACACACAAAACCAGACTTAGAACGAGACAGAAAACTGGCACTAGAAAATACAGTAAGATCTCACGATTATAACAAAAAACATTTCGATAGATCTAGAAAAGAGTATGAGCTACATGCAGGAGACAAAGTTTATGTGGAAAATGGAAACCGATTAAATAGGAATAAACTGGAAGAACTTAGAATCGGACCGTATAAAATACTGAAGAAAATTTCGAATTCAATTTATGAAGTAGATACCGGACACAAGAAAACCGAGTCAAACCTATTTCACATCACAAAATTGACACCAATACTGAGTACATAACAATGACCGTTCACGCTTGTTATTCTTCATTGCTTCTTCCCGTAAGGGGGGAGATGTAAATAAAACCGATGACACCTATAGGTACTCATCGTATTTATTATTATTATTAAATCTTTCGCACTCAACCGACCGGTGTGGTAACACTACAATATAGCTAACTATTATAGAGAGAGAAAACATGTGAAAAGTAAAACAAGTGTCAGACAAGAAAACATCATAGCTAGCGATAACGAAGAAAGAGAGAAGACATCTACAAAGTAAAAGCTATCAATGATTGAAGACACAAATAAGACTTGAATAATTAAGTATAGAATAAAATTTAAAATATAAAACTCAACATTTATAGAAAGAAAGAATACATGAAATAAAGGCTTTAAATGTTGTTTCTTTAATTTACAGGTAACATTGTAAAATAAAATTCTATAAGGTTAAATAAAAAATACTCTTTAATTTACAGAGAAACACAATTAAGTTTTATTTCAAAAACAGAACAGTACTCAATTTGAATTGAACGTAGAAGACAGATAGAAACTTATTATATACATATAAATAGCTTTTAAAATATGACCAAGAAATGAATGGGAAAAGTTATTTAAAATTATTTTTTACTTTGTAGTGATTTTGAAGTCGGTTTTTTTTTGTTAAAAAGTTTTTATATCATCAACAAAGATGTAAGGAGTAAATAAAGATCGAAGCTTTTCATTCAAACTGCTGTATTGCAAACAATTCCTGAAATAAATCACAGACAAGTCATTATAACATAGACAATATTATCGAACCAATTTCTTTATTTTCGGCTTAAATCAGAATCTGGCAAGAATCTTACAAGCTGAGTTCAATTGTTGCAGTTTTCAATTTTTTTATGGCAGCACTTATGCTACCATGTAAGGTGGACTCACAACGTTTTTTTTTTATATTTTTGTTTTCATTTTGTTATACAATACAATGGCAAATAATCTTAGTACAATATTAGCCAGGATTCCCTCTAGCTAAGCACTTGTAGCCCAATTTATTGTATTGTTTTTCGACCACATCATTCTCAATCAATCACAAATATTTATTGAATTTTCATTAATATATAATGAATTTTCAATAATTCATCAATCATTGTTTTTCTGCATAAAAGCTTTCCAAAACTTTCATTCGGCTCTGAAAATAACCTAAAGCTGATAGGAATTCTTTGTTAAACATTTCTTCGTAGTTTTTTTTTTTGAAACATACTCGTCAGTAATGTTTTCCTTGCTTTAAACATTTTTCTTCCAAATTTATGTTTGTTGTTATTATGGACAGCATCCATAGTTTTGATGGCATAAAAAAATATGAAGTCTGACCTTAAATGAAATGAAGTTCATTGAACCATATCAGAAAAAAAAATATATATTTACCCTGAAAATAAGCTATTGTGGGCATGACGAGCACGTTCTTCACCAAATGCGGAAAATCTTATAAAAGTTGAGCTATTTCTTTAAAGAGATTAAGCTAGTCTAACTTCCAAGTCCACTGCAACTTTTCTGCTTACTTTCCTCAACCATATCCATTCAGAATAATTCTTTTGAACAAGTTTACTTTTTCAGAGTTTTTATGTATATTAATCGAAATTCGATTAAATTTTTTTAATTCTTGTAAAGTTTTTCAAAAGTTTTTATTTACAATTGTGATGGTGTGGGTTTTACGTGCTTGAATTTTTTTTTGGGTCTAACTTTTTCAGCTTCTTGAGCTTCTTGACTCAAATTCAACTGACACATAGTTGGAAAAAGAAAAAAAAATGTGTATGGGTGGGTGTGGGTGTAAATGTGTGTTTAAATGTTGGAACGTTTCTGGTTGATGGTTCCAGTTGTTTTGTGTGTTTGGGCCTGTGTCATTGACCCGTATTTAGTGATGGTTTTGATTGAAGCAGTTATAAAATAAACTATAATTTTTAAAAAGAACGTGTGGATAATAATATCCTTTATATTGAAACTTTCAGGAAACATTACAAAATGCTATAATGTCTAACCATCAATTCTCCTTTCTTCATCAAATCCAAGTTGCATCAAAAACTTTTCGTTTTTTTCTCAATTTAACTCCATCACCCAACAGTTTTCTTGAGGACAAGTTGCCGCATCTGGCCATTGTTCTGGGAACTAAGTGCAAAACATTCTTCAAAACTTTATTTTTAGTTTCTGTTACTTATGTACTCCATTTCATACACAAACTTTTATGTGCACTAAGCTGAATTATTAAGAAATTTCAAAGCTTTTAAGTTACCTTTTCAAAATTTTTGACATTGATTTATTGCAATTGTAAATGCATGCGTTATTCTGTGTCTGTGCGTTCTTCGAAAAAGTTACACTGAAATATAGCAAACACTAATCTAGGCAAAGTACCGCAGAAAAAAAAGTGACCTCATAATTAATGTTGTTACTGCAAGCCAGGTGGTTGCCTTACATTGCGACGAGGTTAATGGTATTAAAACGGTAAACAGGACTCCAGGACTTGACCTTGAAAGTTGCCAAGGAAGATGCTTTTTGCTTTGTTGTAGTAGTGTGCATTTTTTACATCTTTAATGAGGAAACATGGGTGAGGGGGGTCGGTGTAAATAGTCAAGTTCACAGCAATTTCACAGCAGAAGTTCGAAAAAGCTTTCGTGCAACAATTGTCGATGAGAGCGTAGCGAGCTTTTTATGCGGGCGCAGAATCAAGTGCGAAAGAGAGAGCTTAGTGTAAAGAGAACAATTGAGCGCATTATTTTTCTTATGCTCTCTTTAACACGTTAGCCCTAAACGTGAACTTGAAAACACTTATGCTCAGATTTCCTAGCAACATCCTTGTCAGAACTAAAGTTCCAGCTACAGCAAAAATAAGCTGTCGGAAAAAAAGTATAAAAAAATATTTCTATACGACAAAATTTTCTTAGAGAAAAAATTTAGGGGAAATAGAGGGAGTTGTTTATTTTAAGAACAATGAATATTTGCAAACCTTAAAGTGAATAAGTTCAAGAGTAAAGAAATAAGAGGAGTTTGTTTTTCGTTCCGTGTTGTTTTCTTACCAAGAAGTTATATGGAAGATACAAGTGTTGGGAGCATACGGCTTATGTTAGCAGCAATAAAAGGCTTAGGACACAATTTTTTTGTTTTTATTTTGTATATATTTGTTAGCTATGGCTTAGGGCTTAAATATGCCGGGGGGAAATTTGTATTGAACATCAGAAAATATGACATGACAAGAACCAATGTAATGTGTGACAACAAGTTACACGTGCGGCTGTATTTTTAAGACTTAAGGTTTGGGAACCTTTTCAATCAACTTAAGCTAGATATAAATGAGATTTTAAATGATGGAAGGGGAAAAAGGAGGGTGAAAAACACGCAAACAAGGAGCTTATGTCAATATTATGATGAATTTTTGTGTGAAATAAAGTGAAGAATATTTAAATCGTTCTAAGCGTATTAAAATTATAGCCAATAATTGTAGAGCATTTTTTCTCTACTCAAGGGGACAGACATGAAGTACCAATGAAATTAGCTTAAAAGAGGTTTAATTTAATCAAAGACTGATGTAGGTCATTAGACTTTATTAAAATTTGTCCAAACATATCTCCTGGATCTGATTTTAGGATCTTTTCTCGATCTAGATCTTTTCTGGATGCGGATAATCCAGAAACACTTCCCATGGTAGTAACTGTATAAAAGGCTTAGGCAATCAACATTGCGTCGATGCCCAAGAGAGTTGAGAGAAGATGAAATCTTTTCAGCCCCTATTAGATACATCGCACGTCGTTGAATTCAGTCCAGAAGCTCTGAATAAGATTTTGAAGCTCCTGCCCAAATGTGCGAATTGTATTCCATTTCCGGCCTCATATATAAATAAAGTATAGATCACGTGTAGCTCAGTTGAAGTGAAGTATTTATTACACCGTTTTGAAAAACCTTGGCACTTGGCCCCTTTTTC
The DNA here is from genome assembly GCA_943735915.1 of Pherbina coryleti. Lineage (NCBI taxonomy): Eukaryota > Metazoa > Arthropoda > Insecta > Diptera > Sciomyzidae > Pherbina > Pherbina coryleti. Next base: position 58,842,479 of record OX030951.1, read on the forward strand.
GACACATCGAAAATATGATCGTTCCAACGAAGATCAGATCTGATTGATATGCCCAGAACGTTAAGAGCATCTGACTCCGCGAGATCCACACCGTTCATATTGAGGGGAGCTAAGGGGCAATTCACTCGTTTGTGGGTTAACATACAGCACTGGGTCTTCCTAGCATTAAACTCATTTCTATTTGCAACTCCCCACTCGGAGATTTTTTCAAAGTCATTAGGCAGTGTGTCATGCATATTAAGCCTCTTTCTCCAAATCTCCAAAGAGCTCGGGCGTTTTTTTAGAGATTATGAATTATAAATGTTACTGTAATCCGCAAACGAATGAATTGGGTTATGAGTCAACGACAGAAGGTCGTTGGTAAAAACCAGAAATAAAGTTGGCGATAGGACTGAACCTTGCGACACTCAAGCAACGATGGCATGTTCACTAGCCGAAATGCCGTCGACCATGTCACGAATCGACCTGTCCTTAAGAAAACACGTGATCCATTGACCAAAGTTACCACCAACACCATATGCAATTAGTTTTGACACGAGAGCTTTATGCCACACGCCTTAGAAATATCCAGAGCAACAACCCTGCTTTCACCAAAGAAGTGAACACATTGGTTTCATTTCTATGGGATGTTGAAAAGGTTTCGCGAAGGTCGAGCCAGTGTTGAAGCATACATTTCAAGAAGAATTGGTGGTATACCATCGGGGCCAGAAGATTTGTTTATGTTAAGGTTTGTAAAGACTCTTTTAACTGCTCTCATTTGAAAATATATCTCCTGGATCGAAGACGATCTATTCTCTATAGAAGGCGGTGGCTGATTACTAGTCGGAATTGTGGAATTTTGTGCAAACATTCCAGCCAATAGGTTCGCTTTATCAGCCGAGTCATTGAATATTTGGACACCCTTTAAAAGAGCAGGAATCGACAAGGACGTCTTATTTTTAACGCTTTTAATGAATGACCAACGGTTTTTCTTCTCTTTAGGGCAGAGAAGAACCTGTTCTCTGATGCGAGTTTCGTGAAGAAACTTTTCGCGTTTTAAGACTGCGAAGTCTTCTAGTATCAGCATTCTTGTTGGAACGCCAATTCTGTAAGGCTTTCTCTTAAGACCTGACTGCAATTATGCAAGTCTCATTAAACCAGGAGTGGTCTTTTGGCTTAATACTTCTCATTTCATTGGAGCTGATAGACCTCATGCCGAAAAAATTATTGCTTATACCATAAAAGACGCGGCATTTACATTTCTATCAGCGAAACATAATTTCCCATTGAAATTACGGTACAAATTATTTAACGCAGTTCAATTTGCTTTTCCTTAAAACCAAGCGATCCTCTTCGCGGCTTTAGGCGTAGAAGTGCATAGGTTAGAATATGAAAAAGCAGCAGATATGGTACAGTGATCCTTATTACCTAGAGGTACATGGACACTCATAACTTATTTTTCATGATGCAAAGTCAGAAAAAGGTCTAGGACTTTGTGATTTTGCAGACCAACTCTAGGGATAAAAGTTGGTTCCTTCACTAGTCGAATCAGTTTGATTCTATTCAGCAAAGAGCTCAACATAGGTCAGTGGCGACCATTCCGGAACTGTGATGACTTCAACTGGTAGTAGCTTGCTACGAGGTCTGACCAAGGACTTGAAAATTGGTACCACGGGTAGTCAGCGGCCCTTGGCTTTGCCAGGCTGACTTAATGGGCTCGCTCTTTGGGGAGCATCGTGATGGCTGTGGTTTACCACCTATATCGCGGGTAGAGTAATCCTGCTCGGTGTGGAGTTGCATTCTTAACTCGGGTGCGGTACCCTTAAGTACGGAAGAGGTGTTAGATAGGCCTCCACCCAAACCAAGGGTTGCGAAATGTCATCACAACATGAAGCTAAATTGGTACGTTTGAACTCTCAAAGGGGCGTTGGCCGACGCAATGATTCGGTCCCATGCTATGGAGCAACGTGGAATTAAGCCTATACGGCAGGTGTCCACGTAAAACATATTAGGAATTTCGGTCCCTCTGGTGTTGTTGCCCCCGAATGGCATAACCAAGCCGAGTTGTGGACATCGCTGTCGCTGTCAAGGAACAACCCCAAAATGTGCCTTATTGAATCAGAGAGAGAGAGAGAGAGAGAGAGAGAAAGAAAGAGAGAGAGAGAGATGGAGGGGGAGAGAGTCCAATTTGTTAAAAGTGAACTCCCTCCCTAAATTCGGACTACTATACACGTAGCAAACGTGCACCGAATGCACGTCCCCCTGGAGATCCCCCTATGCAGCGAAAACAATGGCAGTAAATGATACCCAGGTATATGATAATCCAGTGGATCTGCATCCTCGCTCACCTGGGTCTTATTCAGTGCCATTATTTGAGGCTTATTAAGAGTAAAACCGAGAAAAAAATTCATCCTTAGTCCACGCACATTGCAAAAATCTATACGAAAATGACCTGAAATTTTCTTACAGTGTAAATTTCAAACCAAAAAAGCTTTATGGGTAATTAGGTAATTTCGAATTAATATGGTTCGAAATAGAGTTATCGATTAGTGAAAGGAAGGGAGAATCAAATTAAATATGTTAAGGATGTTCTTAACGTGGCGGAGAGCCGTAGGAACGTGTTTATTTGATCTTTCTCTATCACCAACTACAATTTGAGAGTCGTAAGTATTCACGATTTAAAATCTTAGCCGTTTACTAAAGATAACCATTCACTCAGAAATCATCTCAAAAGTTATATAAACGAGATGAAATTATATATTCTAGAGTATATACTTACTAGAGATGTTACGAGGGTAAGTTTACTGGCACCGAAGTCGGAATCGAAGTTTTTCAATTTGATTTATTGGAGTCGGAGTCAGAACCGGAGCCGAAGTCAGAGTCAGAGTCGGAATCAGAGTTGGAATCGGAGTAAAAGAAAGATGTGTTAGATTCGATCGAAATAGACCGAACAGGAAAACGGAAAAAAGAAAACGAAAATAAGCAAACGTTAACGTTGAAGAACAGTGCTGCCAAAGAGTTTATAAGTAATCAAAATTATTTTACGGATAACTGCGATCATGTGTGAGACCCGTCAAATCGTATCGAATTGATCAAATCAATGCGTTTCGATCTTCGTTATAACTCCGATTCAAAATTAACGGAACCGAAGTCGGAGTTGGAGGTATAAAATCAATAGGAAGTTCCAACTTTTAAGAACCAAATTCGAAGCTCCGTTACATCCCTAATAATTACCTTGTCAAAGTCCAGTAGCATTCAAAAAAGAATTTCTCCCTTGGTTTTTTCTTTTCTTTAGCTTTGAACCAAGGATTTCAGGTGCAATACCAATTCAGTCAAGTAGTCCTGAATTTCGAAATGTGGTGATAGATTAGTTGAAAGAATGGGGCAATCAACTGAAACAGTTGTAGAATGTTCTAAGTATAGTGAAAAGCCGTAGAAATATGTGAATTAGAATCTTAGCCAAGTTTTATGTATTAACCTCAGTCAATTTAAATTATAAGTCAATCTCATCCACAAACTTCTCTACCTAGAACGAAGAAAGATATGTAGAAAGATTAAAGCATAGGATCATGACCTGGTCGGGTTACGAACCCCAGACCTCTGGGGTAGCGGTCAAGCTTGCTACCTACTCGACCACCAAAGCCGCCTTCAATTAATAGGTCTACTGCAACAATCACTTTATAAATAGCATTCTACGTATTTTCACTTAAGTTACTATTTTGGCTTCACTCGACAGCAAACTGTAGATTAACTCTCCCTTTATCATGACTATTCTTTCATTCTCTTATAAACCACAATCCTACTTTACAATTTTTATAGCAACTCAAAAACAATAAAAACACAAGCAAACTACAGCTCAATGGTTTCTATAATTCGGGCACTAACTTTTTATGCCACAATTTGTTTGTTTTGCCCGAAACGGTGAACATAATAATGACCATGGCCTTCAGCACGGCCAACCATCCAGTAAGCATCAGCCAATGAACCACCCGCAAGAGAAATCATGCAGTCATTATTACATTCTTAAACTCACAAAAACTAACACACATTCACCATCACACACTAACACACATTGCCAATGTAGACACCTCTCTTGCCACGAGTATCATTTTAGCCACCAAATGTAGCTCGATCTGCTTTGGGTCCAATGTTTTTTTATACTTCATTTTCATGTTAGCCACTTTGCTTTGTTGCCATCAAAGAATCGCAGTTTATGATTGTTTGTTTTTGTTATTGTTGTTTTACTTTTATTTATCGTAGTTGTGTTGCCATCGGTGTTGTTGTTGTTGTTGTTACTATTGTATTGCTGTCGTGTTTGTTGTTGCCATTATTGTCAATGTTTGCCTGACGTTTTACACATTTTACACATTTTCCACCAAATTTCCTAAGCAGTCATGTTTGTGTGTGTAAGCTTTGGCAATTTCCGTTAAGCGTGTAATTTTATTTAGCATGCCAACTAGAGACGCTTAAATTTTTGTTATGAATATCGATAAACTACACAGCTCATCACTGATTCTGTTGCCCGGGATATAGCAGCCATTTCTTTATAATTGGAGCGTGAAAATTCAACTGTGTACTCAGTTTTTTTATTTAGATAAGCTCGCATTTTCGTGAAAATTGAATTTTTATTGATTTAAGGATTTTTCCGGTTTTCTTCACACGTGAGTGGGGAAAAAAGTTTCATGCACTTCATTAGTTCATTACTTTTAACTCCAAATTTTTTGACAACTAAACATTGCACAGTGGAACGAATAGTACAATTTAGAAGGAAGAAATTGTTGATATTTAAGGCATAGCAAACTTTAAAAAAAGGTTTTTAAGAATTTTGGAAAAGTAGGCATGGCATCTCCCATACAACTGAAACACACACAACCAGTATACTATATAGTCACATATTGACCTCTACTTAATCTTAACTTATCTATACTTACTTATATAGGTGATTTTTTTGAGGTTATGATTTTCATGCATTAGTATTTGACAGATCACGTGGTATTTCAGACATGGTGTCAAAGAGAAAGATGCTCAGTATGCTTTGACATTTCATCATGAATAGACTTACTAACGAGCAACGCTTGCAAATCATTGAATTTTATAACCAAAATCAGTGTTCGGTTCGAAATGTGTTTCGCGCTTTACGTCCGATTTATGGTCTACATAATCGACCAAGTGAGCAAACAATTAATGCGATTGTGACCAAGTTTCGCACTCAGTTTACTTTATTGGACATTAAACCAACCACACGAATGCGTACAGTGCGTACAGAAGAGAATATTGCGTCTGTTTCTGAGAGTGTTGCTGAAGACCGTGAAATGTCGATTCGTCACCGTTCGCAGCAATTGGGTTTGTGTTATTCGACCACATGGAAGGTTTTACGCAAAGATCTTGGTGTAAAACCGTATAAAATACAGCTCGTGCAAGAACTGAAGCCGAACGATCTGCCACAACGTCGAATTTTCAGTGAATGGGCCCTAGAAAAGTTGGCAGAAAATCCGCTTTTTTATCGACAAATTTTGTTCAGCGATGAGGCTCATTTCTGGTTGAATGGCTACGTAAATAAGCAAAATTGCCGCATTTGGAGTGAAGAGCAACCAGAAGCCGTTCAAGAACTGGCCATGCATCCCGAAAAATGCACTGTTTGGTGTGGTTTGTACGCTGGTGGAATCATTGGACCGTATTTTTTCAAAGATGCTGTTGGACGCAACGTTACGGTGAATGGTGATCGCTATCGTTCGATGCTAACAAACTTTTTGTTGCCAAAAATGGAAGAACTGAACTTGGTTGACATGTGGTTTCAACAAGATGGCGCTACATGCCACACATCTCGCGATTCTATGGCCATTTTGAGGGAAAACTTCGGAGAACAATTAATCTCAAGAAATGGACCGGTAAGTTGGCCACCAAGATCATGCGATTTGACGCCTTTAGACTATTTTTTGTGGGGCTACGTCAAGTCTAAAGTCTACAGAAATAAGCCAGCAACTATTCCAGCTTTGGAAGACAACATTTCCGAAGAAATTCGGGCTATTCCGGCCGAAATGCTCGAAAAAGTTGCCCAAAATTGGACTTTCCGAATGGACCACCTAAGACGCAGCCGCGGTCAACATTTAAATGAAATTATCTTCAAAAAGTAAATGTCATGGACCAATCTAACGTTTCAAATAAAGAACCGATGAGATTTTGCAAATTTTATGCGTTTTTTTTAAAAAAAAAGTTATCAGGCACTTAAAAAATCACTCTTTATATTTACTTTCTCTTACATATTTACTTTCTCTTAATGTTAATCTCTTTCTTTATTGAACTACTCTTTAATTATTTAGTTATAAGTATTATTAGTTGTTTATTATTATTGCTCATCTATTGCCTTTCCATTCTTATTCCTAGTCTTAAGCTCTTTTTAAACTTTGTTAACTTCTAATCTTGTGTTATTTATGATGTGACCTAGTATGTAAGTTTCTAGTTTGTAAGCTGATGTCAAACAATAAAGACATAACTTTTCAACTCATAACTATGTACAAAAAGATATAAAACACCACGTATAATCATTACTTCATTTATGATGTAGGGTAAAACACCCAGTCCTGAGCCCCCTTAAGAGAATTTTTTACTTAGAAGAATGATAACTTTGTTATTTTTAGTATGTTTGGCAGCTTTTTAGTGTTAAAATACGCGTTCATTCAAGAATAATAAATTGATTAAATTTGTTTGAATGCCAATTAGACCAATATATTTAAAAATAATGGTTTATTAAAAAATGAACCAAATCCCAGTCATGAGCCCCCGATTTCCAATCTTGAGCTACCTTTTGCCCAGTTATGAGCCATCTGGTTTTTACAATAAGAACTTTATTATTTTAATTATTTTATGAAAAAATAATATTCAAAACGTTAACAAAATATAAATAACAAATAATATTATATAATATTATATATAACATTATATATAAATCATAAATCACAAATTCATTTTTGTGTCTTTGTGCTCAACTTCAGTTCGATCCAAACCTGACTTTCCAAGGCATTTACTGTAATCGATTGCGTTGGGATTGAAAGAATACAGGTCGCAGGTTCGAACACCATTAGTTATGGTCTCATTTTTGATGTAGGTACCAATAATGTTTTTTAATAATTTTGCAAAATGATGCTTTGTAAACTGTTGGTCCATGTTATGCATTCTCCAACATTGCAGTTCCTTTAACCACCCCATTTTAAGGATCTGAAAATAGCCACATCGGCTGTAAAGTTCTTGTTGCGTTTGGGTGTAAACAGATCAGAACAATTTGCAATTCTTCTCAGAGCTTGGATAAACTGTAAGTTAAATGCGTCGTATGACCATCTACGTAAGGAATTACAGGAAACAATATTTGATTTGAAACAAGCATTCGAAGTCATCCAGCCCGAATCAGTTTTCGTATACACTATTCCTTTAGGTATTGATTCTAATATATCCTTGGGTATTCTTTTATAAGCAAAAACAATAATGGTGGAATTATCAAGGCATCAGCAGAAAATGAAAACATAACTGTCATGCTCTCTTTAGCTGCTCCTTTATCTGTTTCATCAATGTTACTTGCACCTCTAGGAGCTAAAACTGGTTCTCCTTTTGGGCATAGGACTTTTCATCGAAGTATGTTTGAATTTGATGAAACCAGCCTCTTAAATCTTTTTCCAAAAGATCTGCACTGGCATTTATTACTGCTTCAGGAACTCGAATAGATATTTTTTGGATGTCGGTTAAGAAATCCGCTATACCGTTTGTCGCCAGGAAAATTATTTTTAAACACATTTTCTCGTGTGTATGCATCTAAAAATTCTTTAAGAATTCTTTGAACTTAGTGTTTTCTTCTTGGGAAACCTCTTTCATAGTTATCAGATACATATTTCACTATTTTTCCCTCTTCGATGCATGTTAAACCCGGCAATGGACCAGGCAGATCCTTATTGGAACGGTTATGAATGAATCAGGTTTTGGAGTATTGGGCGCAAAATTTCATGTTTCCTTGATACTTTGTGAATTGACACGCCGAACTTAATGTCGTTAATTTGTATAAAATAAATTGTTAAGTTAATAGTGAGTGGAGTCAATCTGACCAACATCCGCCAAAAAATGGGTGCTAATGCATGGAATCGGGATGAATGTATGCAAGTTAAAGAGAATCAGGCTTAACGGGTTAATAAGAATGTTTATAAAAATTTCTGTTTTCCTACTTTGAGCTCCACGGGCTCAGATTTGGATATTTTATTTTTCTGTAATATTCCAATTGTGAGCCCCCATGGCTCATAACTGGAAACATTGTATTTAGTTTTCCAGATGTAAGCCCCCATTTTTTTGCTTTGACAGAGAATATTTTAAATGGAAGATTTAAGAAATAAACAGTAAATAATATTCAACTTTTGTTATAACCAAAGCTTATTATAGAAAACATAACAAAATGTCCATACCTGAAGGTTTAAAGTGTGTTAACTCCTTGTCGATATTGCTTAGCAAATCGCTTGACTGAGTAAGAGCACGAGGCACGTCTTTTTATTTTAAAAAATTACTTTCAACTTAATACTTCATACTCAGCATGATAGCTGAACGGACTGAACGAATTTTGACGAATAATTATAAATTTACTGTTTTAACTGACATTCGGACAATTATTAGCTAGATACAGTTTAATGAGTGGGGGGCTCAGAATAGGCTGAGGGCTCAGGACTGGGTGTTTTACCCTAAAGGGTGATTTTTTATCAACTTTCTTTTTGGCAACACTGTTTTTGGCAGCACAGCTGTTGTCGTGTAACATGTTACTGTTAAACATGTTCAGTTTGGTCTATAATTTCACCATGAATCGACTTACAAACGAACAACGCTTGCAGATTATTGAATTTTATTATCAAAATTCATGCTCGGTTAAGAAAGTGCATTGTGCACTTCTTCCATTTTATGATCAGTTTGGGCGACCTTTTGAGGCCCAAAAAATCTTCAGACTAAATTTCGCACCAAATTTACATTACTGGACATTAAACCACCAAAACGCAGACGTAGAGTGCGGTCAGAGGAAAATATCGTAGCTGTATCCGCCAGTGTTGTTGCTAACCATGAATTCTCGATTCGGCGCCGTTCGTGGAAAACTTTGCGGAAGGATTTGGGTGTAAAACCTTTTAAAATACAGCTGGTGCAAGAATTGAAGCCACACGACCTACCACAACCATAACTTTTTGTGAATGGGCGCTGGCAAAGTTGAATGAAGATCTACTTTTTGACATGACGAAGTTACGTTTTACCGCGCAGGTTTTTAGGCGTTGCATTGAATTCTTACTCGCTGAGTATAAGAGCTATAACTAAAAAAATGGTACGACCAATTTCAATTCTTTGACTTTATTATAAAAATAAAACAAAAATTCAAAACGTCATCGGGACGCAGTGGGAGCTGCTTAAGCAACGCAACTGAAAATTTGTTACATGGAATTATTACTGGCTGAGTATTAGTACTAGGATTAAAAATATGATGCACCAATGAGGGCCTGGTCTAAGACCTCACAACAAAATTAGACAAAAAATTTTTGACACAGAGAGAGACGCTCAAAGATCGACAATGCAACATTCAAGCAGCGAAGTTGCATTGAATTTTTACTCGGTGAGTATATAAGCTAAGATAAATGTTTGAAAAGGAAAATGAAGAATTTATACTTAGCCTTAAGATAAAAATAAGAAAAAAAATTGTGACGTCACCAAGTTGTGAATATAGCAGTATATGTAACAGAAATGTAATATCGTTGCATGGAATTATTACTCACTCAGGTGACGTGCTGCGGTAAATTTTGTTTTACGATAGTATAGGTGTGTTGTTAGCTTCACAACTAAAATGAAAAAAAATTCTTATCGTCATGATCCCAGGGTGGCAACTACATAATGCAGTAAAAATGCTACAACCATGAAAAAACGTTGCATAGAATTTTAATTCTGTGACTACTGGCGTAATGGTAAATTTTAAGGAACGAAAATGAACATGAGGTCTTCGGCCACATGATAACATAACAAAAAAAAATTGACGGTATCATGAGGCCCCTCAGGGAACCGCCTAATGTGACGCATATGCATCTTTTTGGCTGGATTAATTGCATGCAGCTAAGGCAAAGTTAATGCATCAAGAAAAGTCACAACCAATGGAGAAGCAAATAAAAAAATCAAAAGCAAAAGCAACACCAACACCAACACCAACACCAACACCTAGAACAACAACAACAACAACAACAACAACAACAACAACAACAACAACAACAACAACATCAACATCAAAATCAACTTCAACATCAACATCAACATCAACATCAACATCAACATCAACATCAACATCATCAACATCAACATCAACATCAACATCAACATCAACATCAACATCAACATCAACATCAACATCAACATCAACATCAACATCAACATCAACATCAACATCAACATCAACATCATCAACATCAACATCAACATCAACATCAACATCAACATCAACATCAACATCAACATCAACATCAACATCAACATCAACATCAACATCAACATCAACATCAACATCAACATCAACATCAACATCAACATCAACATCAACATCAACATCAACATCAACATCAACATCAACATCAACATCAACATCAACATCAACATCAACATCAACATCAACATCAACATCAACATCAACATCAACATCAACATCAACATCAACATCAACATCAACATCAACATCAACATCAACATCAACATCAACATTAACATCAACATCAACTTCAACATCAACATCAACATCAACATCAACATCAACATCAACATCAACATCAACATCAGCATCAGCATCAACATCAACATCAACATCAACATCAACATCAACATCAACATCGACATCAACATCAACATCAACATCAACATCAACATCAACATCAACATCAACATCAACATCAACATCAATATCAACATCAACATGAAATACCGTCACGTCGAAACCTACGGGTGTGTCCACGATACAGCCAACTCCTTTTTATCGGAAAGTTGTGTTCAGCGACAAAGCTCATTTCTGGTTGAATGGATACGTGAACAAGCAAAATTGCCATATTTGGTGTGAAGAGCAACCAGCAACATTCCAAGAACTGCCAATGCATCCCAAAAAATTCACTTTTTGGTTTGGATTATGGGCCGGTGGCATCATTGGACCGTACTTTTTCAAAGACGACGAAGGCAGGAACGTTGCTGTGAATGGCGAGCGCTACCGTGCGATGATTACAAATTTTTTTTTTCCAAAATGGAAGAGCTGGACTTATCTTACATGTTGTTCCAACAAGACGTTGCCACATGCCACACAGCACGCGAAACCATGGCCCAATTGAGAGGCGAGTTCGTTGAACAGTTTATTTCACGTCGAGACCAGTCAGTTGGTCGCCTAGATCGTGCGATTTAACGCCTTTAGACTATTTTTTGTGGGGCCATGTTAAGGCTCATGTCTAAAGGGATAAGCCCGCAGCGGTTGACGCACTGTAAGCCAATATTGAAGAATTTATTTGTAAGAAACAGGCCGATATGTTGGAGATAAACAGAGTGCATACCAAAATTGGACCCAGCGTATGAACCATTTGAGGTGTAGCCGCGGTCAACATTTACATGAAATCATCTATAAACATTGAATTACATAGATCTTTCTATCGACTCAAATAAAGATTTCATACATTTCTCTAAATTTTATGTGCTTTTCTTTAAATCAAATTCGGAAGCTCTTAAAAAAATCACCCTTTATATACTCAGAGTGCATATTAAAGCTTATTTGCAAAATTTCAAGTCCATATATTAATTTTTGTGGAATTTAAAGAGATTTTACCTTTTTGATAAAGTCACTTTGTATGGGAGGTAGGCATGATTTTCATGCGATTTGGCTCATTTTCGAACTTGAACTTTATTTGAGATACAAGCTTAAATATCGAATTTCGTGATGATAGCTTGAAAATTACTAATTCGTGATCACAGACAGACAGACAGACGGATATGGCTTTATCGACTCGGGTGGAGATTCTGATCAAGAATATATATCATTTTCTATACCTACCACGCCTCCTTATGAGCGTTACAAACGGAGTGACAAAATTAAATACTCCTTTTATGTTTTTTAAATTTGGGGGTATAAAAATAAATAGTTTTAATGCAATAAGAAATCATAATTTAGCAAAATGCTTAGGTATACCCGTCAAATTTAAATTTTTTCACGTTTGCACAAATATACAAAGTAAAAACTGCTTATGTAAGGCTTGAAAATTTTTCAAAATTTTGTTCTCGAAGCACAAAATTGTTACAAACGGAGGTATGAGTCTAATAGAGAGAGAAAAATATTTAAAAATAATACCTACCTCTAATGCAATGTAATAACGAAGGTTCACATTGTTATTTCATATTCGGTCATATTTCACTTCGGTCTCCAGCCATACTTGTTAGTATGTCTGATATAATTTCTGAAAAACATTAACACAGACAGACATTTCTAAAGTTATTTCAAGTTAAATTATTTATAGCTGCGTTCGATTCGCAAGCCTATACAATTATCTACATGGAAAAGCAACAACAAAGTCTACAGCTAGTTGAGTATACAGTAGGCCAATTATCAGTTGAGTTGAGTAAAATTGTGCTGCTAAGTTCTTATTTTTTAGTTGGTTTGTGTACGGGATAAGACAAAATGTAATATATTCTGTCAAAATGTGACGTGAGTACAAAAACCAAATTATTTTTCTTTAAAAAGGAGATGGCATTATATTTAAAAAAAAAAATACAAAATTTCGAAGGCATGTATAACATATTGGTATTACATATTAGTATGTATTAACATATACTGTCAAAAGGAAAAAGTTAAATATTGAATATTTACGAAGTTATGGTCAAAAAAGTCCGAGTACGTAACCGTCACTTTTCAGGTAGTAGCAGCGCTTGGGGCAGAGCAATGCTTCTTTCGCAATAGATTTAAAATTATTTTGTCCTTAAGTTGATTTATTGGAAAGATGTATGGGTGGCCATACCCAGAAAGCCAACGAAAGTATGAACGCGATAGTTTGGCGAATACGTCTAAAACACCTCAAATCCGGGCTGAAAATTGTCGAAATTTCAACTTGCTGCTGGAATGTTTAACCCTATTCATGTCAGGCTGTGTCTTTGGGTCACTATTAAATTTCAAACCAATATAAATGATTTAAAACTTGTTTTAAAGCAAAATAAGTTAAATGTATTTTATTGTTGGTCATTCTATTTCTGTAATATACAATTAATTTTTTTTATGTTTTTATAATATTTACCTATTATACAAAATATTAAAATACAACACGAACTGTCACGTAGTGACTCTAAGACACTGGTATCTGCAAAAGACGTGATAATGGAAAACTCATCATGAAACCCAGCTTAGAATGCATCGACAGTATAATCAAAGAAGAGGCGTCAACTTAATTGTTCCTCTTATAAAAAAGGACGATTTTCTAAGCAAGTCTGTGGTAATAGTCAGAAACCCATGAATAACGAGCATTCACAGAAAAGTATAGTTTGCCTTAAATGTACAAATTAATAGTTTAATAACAATTTCCACATTGTTTATAAATAATTTAATTTTTCTTTTTATTAAAAGAAATTTATTCTCCATGAACGATATTTTGTATTAAACTTTCTTTTTTTCAATAAAATAATTATGTTTTTTGTATTAGTGTCTCTAAGTCACACCGTGACAGTTTACTTTATTCAAATAGCGTGACATGAATAGGGTAAATGAAGGCCACCCTCCATTATGAAGCTTATGAACAAGCTGGGTATAATTATTGGCACCTATTGCAGAGTTTTCGTCGAAAAAACCGATAAGGCACGAAAAGCGAAGCAGAACCGAAAGGTCCCTCCGAGACAAAAGCAGCTCGCACAGCTCGAAAACAGCAGTAGCTCCAAGATAATCAGCCTTTCTAGGAGGCCTACTTGCTATTGTATGGACCCGGAATGGCAGATGGACCCGTAAGTCACTTAAACTTATATTTTTACCGTATAGAAGCTTTAACCGTGATTATCTTGAAAGTACTTTTTCAAAAAATGCTCATGCTGTTGCTCAAAAAGTTGTTCACCAATTAGGCTGAAATTTTTACAGTTTTCTCTCTTCAATAGTACCGGAAGTCGAAAATCTAAACATTCGATTCATTCGATTATACAGCCGATATAAATTTTAATTATTAACTTTTTTATTATTTTACAGGTTTATCCTACCCTTTAACATATCAGTAATCGAAGAAAAAACCTCTTTCAGATAAGTGGAAAAATTATATCACCTGCAGCACTTTTAGATTCACAGTAGACGCCAGAGCCGCCATTTTGTAAAAAAAAAAAAATTGAATATGTTTTTTTACAGTTCAAAAGTGTACTAAAAAGATAGGAAAATAAAAAATTACCCAATTATGTTATCATCTTGAATAAAATTCATTAAACATTAGTTGAGTTGAGCACTGGAGCAGTGCTCAATAGAACGCAGCTAATATTTCAAGTGGCATTTTTGCCTCTTATAGAAGTAATTTACCTCTTTATTGTTGTAATGCTACACTTATTTTAATTGCTTGCATTTTGTTTGATTAATACTTTAATTCCTACAAACCCTACCTTGTAGAGCAAGACCAATGTTTAATTTCCTGCAACTGAAATCGTTGTAAAATGCTATTGCAACAATATTAAAACCACGAAATGGTGCGTAAATGCAAGCCTTGAGTCATTTTGTTGTTGTGGTTTGTCGTGCTTAATTGAACTAGTGTTGTTATGTTAAATTCATTGAAAACAACATCAACTAACAAATGTTTCAGAGAACTTGTTTTTATAGAGCACATGAGATAAACATTAAAAATGTACATCAGTCTCTTAAGTAATATGTTTGAAATGGCTTTTGCAGCAACATTTTTTTTCTTACTTTTATGTTTTTCGAAAACGGTGTATTCCCTAGAGTAGAGTTTTTTAAGTGCACTTTTGTTTAAACCACTTAAAGCCATTAAAATTAAGAGGAGTTTTTATTATATGTAAAGCAATTGAATGCTGGTTTTTTTTTCAAGGATATGCTGTGCATTTCTTTATTATTAGAAATAATGCAGAATATGGTGAAACTAAATATGATATTAAGTCATATAGAAGATTTTTTAATGTTTTTGTGGATTTTTTTTTTCTTTGCCTATTCAGTCTGCCTGGGTTCGAAATATATTAAAGGGAAAGAAGGAGAATATGTCAAGTGAAACATGTGATAGATGTTGTAAGAGTGGTGAAAGCCGTAGAAACATGTCAGTTTGAGTTTGATGCAAGAGCTATGTCTTTATCTTAAGTCAATTGAAGTTACCACGAACTACCACCAACTACAAGTTCATGTCCTAAATATTGATGAATTTTCATTTTCATTTAATTAGAAATTTTTATTTAGAGAACAAAAGCAATTTTCAAAGAAAGATAATTGAGTAGCTAATGCGTCGTATTTTGGCCATGTTTTTATTTGTGTCAGCTAAAAACATTTGATTTATTCATTGATTCCTTCCATATAACAAAATGTTTATCCTAATTAATATACCGAAAATATGTCATGCATAAAAAAGGTTAAATCGAAGAAATATGGAAAAAAATTCTTTCTATATCAGATAAACAAAACAATATTAATTAGTTATGGAAGGTTGAATACATTCGTGCTTTATTCATGTATTATTCATTCATTCACAGTTATTGTATAAATGAGATTGAGAAAGAAAAAAAAGGATAGTGAGTTGATAGGCAGTTATTCAATCAATCAAGTGTCTCATGAACTGAAGACTTAGCATTTATTCATAGGTAAGAATAAGGATGGGTGTTCTTGTTAATTAGATGAATTTTTGATGAATCTCGTCATTTTTTTTTGTAGATTGCACTGTCAATGGTATAATGTAACATATATGTAGAAACAAACGCTGAAATTTACTTAAATAATTTTTTCATTTTAAATATTATAATTAAATATTTTGACGTTGCAACGTTACGTTTTGCTGCGCAGTTTTCAAAAAAAGTTTAAAAATGAATTTTTTTCAATATATTTCGGCGTTGCATGGAATTGTTACTCACCGAGTATAGGTGCTATGACAAAAATAATAGTACGACAGTAAAGGCGGATTTTTTGACTTAATGAAAAAAAATTAAAACAAAATTAAAAACACCTTCGGGATGCGGAGGGAGCTGCTTAAGCAATGCAACTGAAAATTTGTTTCATGGAATTATAATACGTTATATATAGGTGCTACTGTAAAAATTAATTTATATTATTTATATATCATATGTCAGTAAAGGCTGGTTCTTCGCCCTTGCGACAAAAATGGACAAAACATTGTTGACGTCATGTTTGCGTAGAATGCCGCTTCAAGATTGAAAATGCCGCTATCACGCAACGGCGTTGCATTGAATTTTTACTCGGTCAGTATATAGTAATGTAAGCTACTCATTTACATACATATTTATAAACTTTAAACTATAAACTATAAACTATAAAGTATAAACTATAAACTATAAACTATAAACTATAAACTATAAACTATAAACTATAAACTATAAACTATAAACTATAAACTATAAACTATAAACTATAAACTATAAACTATAAACTATAAACTTTAAACTATAAACTATAAACTATAAACTATAAACTATAAACTATAAACTATAAACTATAAACTATAAACTATAAACTATAAACTATAAACTATAAACTATAAACTATAAACTATAAACTATAAACTAAAAAATATAAACTATAAACTATAAACTATAAACTATAAACTATAAACTATAAACTATAAACTATAAACTATAAACTATAAACTATAAACTATAAACTATAAACTAAAAAATATAAACTATAAACTATAAACTATAAACTTTAAACTATAAACTATAAACTATAAACTATAAACTATAAACTATAAACTATAAACTATAAACTATAAACTATAAACTATAAACTATAAACTATAAACTATAAGCTATAAACTATAAACTATAAACTATAAATTATAAACTATAAACTATAAACTATAAACTATAAACTATAAACTATAAACTATAAACTATAAACTTATATATTTTATAAACTATAAAATATAAACTATAAACTATAAACTATATAAAATAAAAATCAAAACTTAAACACGACAGATATAAGAATAAGGATTGAAATCAAAATAAGGTTTGGAACAAGGATTAGAAAAAGGATGAGGAGAAGGATTTGCACAACGTTTAAGATCAGGAAAAATATAAAGACAAGGGTTTGGACAAAGATTAGGAAATGAATTCAGACAAGGATTCGGAAAAGGACTTGGTCATTGATAATAATAAGGATTCAGACAAGGTTTCAGATAAGGATTTAGAAAAGGATTGGATCAAGAATTTGGACAAAGCTTAGGGTTGGGATAATAAGTGGAACAAGGATTATGTAATGGATTAAAACAAAAATTTGGGCAAGGATCCGGATAAGGAGTAAGATAAGTATAAGGCGTTTGTCTAAAAAATTTAAAAATCTTAAAAATGTCGAATTTTGGATCCATAGGTTCTTAAGACTTTTACCAATACTCAAAATGAAAGTAATTATATCTAGTTTTATGATATTTTTATAATCTTCATCTTTATGATCTTCTTTTGCACCTAATAAGACATCCCAACAATAATATCTTGGTTATTATTTTGTTTTTTTTTTCATTCAAAATGTTTTTAAACTCACCGTACGAATTAGTTGTTAGTTATTACCCTTTTACCCCCTGCTTTACCCTTTACCCTTTCAACCCCTGCACTGATTTTTAATTATTATTAGAGCTTTAATGGTGGAAGCAAAATAAAGCTCGTTTTTTCAGATATTTTCAAAGTTATGGAGATTGAAATGGCCATTTACCATTAACAATCTTTTACGGTTTACCATGTACCGTTTACGATTTACAATCTACTATTTCTTGTTAACCATCTACCATTTACTATTTACGGTTTACCATGTACCATTTACCATCCACCATTTACCATCTACTTTACGATCCACCATTTACAACTTTCTATATATCATTTACCATTTCTTATTTACCATTTCTTATTAACCATTTACCATTTACCATTTACCATTTATGATTTACTATTTACCATTTACCATTTACCATTTACCATTTACCATTTACCATTTACCATTTACCATTTACCATGTACCATTTACCATTTACCATTTCCCATTTACCATTAACCTTTTACCATTTACCATTTACCATTTACCATTTACCATTTACCATTTACCATTTATCATTTACTATTTACCATTTACCATTTACCATTTTCCATTTTCCATTTTCCATTTACCATTTACCATTTACCATTTACCATTTATCATTTACCATTTACCATTTACCATTTACCATTTATCATTTACTATTTACCATTTACCATTTACCATTTACCATTTACCATTTACCATTTACCATTTACCATTTACCATTTGCCATTTACCATTTATCATTTACCATTTACCATTTACCATTTACCTTTTATTATTTACCATTTCCCATTTACCATCTACCATTTATGATTTACCATTTACCATTTACCATTTACCATTTACCATTTTCCATTTACCATTTACCATTTACCATTTACCATTTTTTATTTACCATTTACCATTTACCATTTACCATTTACCATTTACCATTTACCATTTACCATTTACCATTTACCATTTACCATTTACTATTTACCATTTACCATTGACCATTTACTACTTAATTTATTCCATACTTTTGAAGCTCAATGAACTTCAAAGCTTAATTATTCTAACGGTTTTATTTTACTTCGCTGTTATTATAGAACATTTTCAGATAAAGCGAACTTTTTTTAACGTCAAACTTGCATTTAACATTCACTGCACGCATTGAAGACAGAAAATTGATTTGAAAACTTTAACCAGACAAAGTTAACGAAATTCACAGAAATACAGTCAGTCCCCTGAATGCTCTTAAGAAATGGAACTCAAGCGAAAACTTTGAAAAACTAAAACACAATGATAAACACAATATTGCCAAAAACTTAAGCAAACAAACGATGGCCATGAATGAATGAATGACTAAATGAATGAATGAGGGAGAACATAGAAAACTTGGCTAACTATGGTGGCGAAAATAGTGCCAAGTGGTAAGAGCAACTCGTGCTCACGATACAAATGTGTCCGAATATAGTAGGTATTTTATGAAAAATTTTTGGAAGAGAGTTCATCTAGTGCATATTGGATAACTTTTGTGTGCTTTATAAGCAAACCACGTCTTAATTCGATGTTTTGTCGAACTATGTCTAACTTTTGAGCTCATAAAATTATGCTTGTCCAAGGTATGGAAATATTTGGATAGCTTAGAGATGCCTGACATAGAATACAATTAAGAATAATGATGACAGTGTGCTCGCAGGTGTACCAATCGCAACACAAACAACATAAGCAAGAAAAAAATATTTTGTTTTGTTTTTCATTTATGGTGAAACACAAAAAAAAAAATACTTTTTCTTAAAAACTTATTAATACTTTCAGAAGAAACTTAGAACACATCATGTGTTCTTCGTTTTTTTAGTGCCAAAGTGAAGCATAGTGCTACTTATCTACCTCCATTCTTTTCTGTCAATTCTTTCTTTCATTTATTTTCCTTTGTCAATTATGGGATATGTTGCACGTTGTCCTCTCTGGAGGCTAATGTTTTGTATTTTAACCTTGGTCTTGACTTGCTTTCTTTTAGGTTAATATAGTGACAGCGTCAGTAAACAACATTTTTCAAGAAAAGAATGTATGAGCTTAAAGCCTCAATCATCTGCCTCACCTTTTTGTACATTTTATGTATGTTTTAAAACAAACTTACATATTTATGTGGAATTTCTAAGCTGTTTTTATTTTTATTTTATTTTTTTTTTCAGCGTAGCGGCAAATTGAAGCTCATTAAGGAGCCCATTTTGAATGGAGCCGTTTATTTGTTCCATGAAATTAGTTATTTATTTCAAATATTTTATTTTTATATTCCTTTGGACATAAAATACTAAACGACCAAACAAAAAAGGTACGAGTACCTCGACCACAACAACAGGTAAATATTTGAAATTCTTTGGGAGTTTTACAAATGAAATTGCAAATTTATGATTATAGGCGAAGGAATATAACATAAATAGTTCATGAAATTTATACATAAAATATTTAAGGAAGCGAAAGGGAGACAGCAGTTACTTGCTTGAGCACCTTGGAAGTTAAATTTTCATAAGTAGCCTTAAAGACCTGTCAAGTCATTTACAAAAGCAGTTTATAAGCTGTTTAAATGATGCGAATACCTTTTTGTGAAAGAGTATAATAATAATTGTTATTAAGTGGCTAGGTTTTGTCTTTCAAATTCTCCTCTTTGTTTGTTCTATAAAATATGAGTTTTTGATGACGCATACACTATTTATTAACTTACTTATGTGACGCTTACAACCGTCGCACAATGGGGTATTTTATGCCAAAAGTGACGATTAATTGAAAATAAAAAGTTCAAGGTACATAGTGATGTTAGATACCCGATGAAAGAAGATAAAATTCTGCATCATAAGGTGAAAGAATAGTTGAAAAATATTCTACCGTTTACCCGCAATGTAGTTTGAAAGTCATCATTTTTTTTCTCTTTGAGTGTGCACAGTGATAAACGTGCTTATTCGAAATTTTTAAAGTTTTTTTTTGTGTATTATTTTTTAAAAATTACAAAAAATTACGATGTTACTTTTGATGTTAGGTACCCGATGAAAGAAGATAAAATTCTGCATCATAAGGTGAAAGAATAGTTGAAAAATATTCTACCGTTTACCCGCAATGTAGTTTGAAAGTCATCATTTTTTTTCTCTTTGAGTGTGCACAGTGACAAACGTGTTTATTCGAAATTTTTAAAGTTTTTTTTTGTGTATTATTTTTTAAAAATTACAAAAAATTACGATGGAACCTTCTTGTTCAGGTATTTAAGCAATACAAAATTAAATTTTTTTTATGAAATAGTATTTATATATATATTAATTTATTTATTTTAATTTAACCTTAAAAAGTTGCATTTTTCAATATGTTAATAGAGATATAGTTGTGTGTTGAGGGGAATTAAGGAAAACTGTTTTGATTATCGTAAGCTATGAACATTCAAGCTATATTCTATAAAAAAAAAAGTTGCGTCAATGCTGCGCACTTTAGCGGTATTTCGATTTTGTTACTTTAACTTACATGCCACGAATTTACGATTTTATTTCGAAAAATTAAAACAAACGAAATAAAGTACAAAATAATTGTAAATACTAAACAGATTTTGCTGTTTTTTGTTTTTTTTTTTGTTTTGTTTTTGTTGTTTACCAGTACTCTTCTTCACTTTGTTTTTTGTTATCCGCTATATTTTACCCTACATTATGGAAAGCGGCATTTGCAGTGCACCTTTCCACAATTAAGGTAGATAGTTGATATTTCTTTCAAACACCGGCTTTTTATATATAAAAAGAAGCAGCTGAATGTGCTAAGCTATTAAATTAAATTATATTTGTTCGATTTTAACACTTATTTTCTGATTTTGATATTAGTAAGACATAAATTGTTTGCCCTGCAGTTTGCAGGGTACATGTGAAATCAACATCATTGTTTATGTTTATTAACTATTGTTATTGCAATCCATTGTTTTTGTATAAAATGTCGTTCAAAGTTTGTTTTGTGCAATTTGTAGTAATAACGAAAATGATGTTCTATACACTATGTAATTCGGTAAAAGGTACATAGCTAATGATTACATTTTGAAGCCGCCATTAAGAGTTTTAAATTTTTTACTTCAGATTCATGATCAGCGACCCCACAAACCCCAGTATACAAATTTATACCTCCAATAAACGTTTTTTGCAGAACATAGCTTGTTTATGGCCGCCATTTTGAAGCCGCCATTTTTAATTTCAAATTTTTGACTTCATATTTTTAATCAGCGACCCCACAAAACCCTGTATACAACATTTTACCTCCTTTAAACGTTTTTTGTAGAAGTTAGCTTGTTCATGGCCGCCATTTTGAAGCCGCCATTTTTAATTTCAAATTTTTGACTTCATATTTTTAATCATCGACCCCACAAAACCCTGTATACAACATTTTATCTCCTTTAAACGTTTTTTGTAGAAGTTAGCTTGTTCATGGCCGCCATTTTGAATTTCAGATTTTTGACTTCAGATTCGTGATCAGCGACCCCTAAAACCCCCAAAGTACAATTTTTGTCTCGATAAGTGGCCCCTGTCAATTAATCGTCACTTTTGACGTAAAATACCCCACTGTGCGTCGACCGATTTGGTCTCGTCCAAGAATGTGCGCCAGCCGTTTCTGTTTGCGTTCGCTGGAGCCAATTTGAAACACCAAGCGTTGTCAGGTTGTCCAAAACTTGATCCTACCAACGAAGATGTGGGCGTCGTCTACTGCTTTGACCGCCACCGGGCATCAAATCGAATATTTTTTACACTGGAACGTCGTTTTGCACAGAGAACGAAAATAAACCAAACAATATAAAAAAGTAATTTTTCATTCGTTATGTTAGTGAGGGTAAACGAAACACAAAATAAAAGAATTGAGCAGCTTGTGAGCATTTTGTTGATACGAACCCTGCAAAAAATGCAAAATGCGCAAAATAATGCGAAGTAGAGAATTTTTTTGTTGTTATCCGACGATCGTTTAACGAATCGTTGTTTCGGTTTCATTTGTGTCGCTTCGTCACTCAGTCTTTTTGTTTATAGTTTCCCTAGTAACAGCAAACGAAAAAGAAAACAGACGCTCAATCGTTCTTTCGTTGTTTGAATCGTTTTTGTTTCGTTAGCTCGATCGGAAGATCGGAACGTATCATATCAATAGAACGATTCGTTATTGTTTATTTCCGTTCTCTGGTTTTCCATTCGCTTAACATGACCTAATCGAGCGCAGTTGCTCGATTTTGATGCGCCTTACAATGTCTATGTCGGCGTACAGCTCATACAATTCGTGATTTCATCGAATTCGATACTCTCCATTGAAGCAGATTGGACCGAAGATTTTACGAAGGATCTTTCTCTCAAAGGCTTCCAAAGTCTTTTCATCAGAACTGCAACGCTCAGGATTGTGCTGCATATAGTAGGACTTACAGGATTAGTGACTTCTAGAGCGTGAGTTTTCTTTGTCGAGAGAGGGCTCTGCTACTCAATTGCCTACTCAGCCCAAAGTAACACCTGCTGGCAAGAGTTATCCTACGTTTAATCTCAATGCTGACACCGTTGGATGAGTTTAAGCTGGATCCCAGGTATACGAAGTCCTTAAAAACCTCTAAGGAGGTGTTTTCAATAGTGATTTGGTTTCCAAGATGCTGGGAGTGTTTGTTTATTTTATTCATTTAATTCAACCCTTTCTCTAATCTGGAGAACTCTATACTGACTTTGCACGTATTATGGCCATTGATATCGATATCATCAGCATAAAACTCTAGTGGAATATCGTGACACAACTTATCAGACCAGCAGCTCGGATGAGTTTCTCCATAATTATGTTGGAAAAGCCGCACGATAGGGAACCATCTATTTAAACCTCGTTTGGTATCGAATAGAGGGGTGAGATCATAGGAGTCCGCAGGAATTTTTCAAGGGGGGAGGGCAAAGGTATGCATTGGTGTGCACTTATATGAAAAGGATGATATGAAAATGTAGCATATTTTTCCAGTCCAGGGGAGGGGGTAAGTGTCCCCTTTTCCCCCATGTGGACGCCCTTGGGTGTGATTATTACCGATCTGAATTGTAC
Organism: Pherbina coryleti; assembly: GCA_943735915.1. NCBI lineage: Eukaryota > Metazoa > Arthropoda > Insecta > Diptera > Sciomyzidae > Pherbina > Pherbina coryleti. The sequence continues at coordinate 58,866,273 of OX030951.1, forward strand.
TGCTGGTGCTCAGTGTCATTCTGCAAAGACAGATGACAGGAATAGCAAATTCAGACATGGTATAGGTGAATCCTTATTGGATTGTTGAAGGTGGTTTTGTAATCGACAAAAAAATGGTGTCGATTTGTTTCTCTAGGGCGTTCTCTAAGATTTATCGTAGCATATACATATATCTGGTCAATAGAAGATTTGTCAGGTCTGAAGCCATACTGATAAAAAAGTGTTTGTACTAAATACGCACTATTAAAAAAAACGAATTGGCCATGTCAGCACTTGAAAGGACTTTGACGGAGCTTTTAACAATCAAATCGTGTAGTACGTTTTATTAACTGTTTGTACAAAAATGCTCCTAACAGTTTAAAACCGACTCCTAACGGCGAATGTACATGTTCTCAAGAAACTTTACTTGCAATTTTTTACTCTCTGAGGTATGCCATTGTCTGCATAGAGGTGATAGCCGATTAGGGGAATTAATTTCAATTCCAAAAATTTTCTGTGTCAACTGGGGCTTGCACCTGATTTCAAATTTGGTATCGAATGGTCCACTGACTTCTAAGCGCACGTGGGCACAAACGCCATAATACGCACTCTTAGTTTGGATGAAATCTGATAAAAACCAACCGTACCTCTAATACGAAGTGACGTCATCAAAATAATAAAATCTTCATAAATTCCACAAAAAATAATGTATTGCAGAGGCGTTCCTAGGGGAGGGCGGGGGTCCGCCACGGGTACCATCATTTTAGGGGTGACACCATTTCGATATGTTTTTTTTTTAATTTCTCAAACAGAAAGAAAAAGGTACAGGAGTGTCCCATTTTATCGCATTGAAATTATTTCGAACAATTTGTGTATCAGTAGCTTCATGCGAAAGGAGTTTTTCAAAGCTAAAATTAGTTAAGATTTATTTAAGGTCTTCCATGGGACAGGCAAGGCTTTGCGATCTTGCTATTTTATCCATTGAAAACGAGCTTGCAAGTAATATTGATTTCGATGAGGTTATTTAAAATTTTGCAGCTCTTAAAGTACGAAAAGTTAGTTTTTAAGACAACCCCATTAATAAGATTTCTGTGTTTAACCTTATACCTACATATACAAATATGTACCTGAAAATGTAATGTTTTGTTCCGTCAGTTTTTAAGACTACGAAGTTAATAAGTTTTTTTTTTACCTTATGCCTACATATCTGAATATGTACACTAGAGCGGGTACATTTTTTTTTCAAGAAATCGTAGGCGCGGATACTGCTGTACAGATAATTCTAATCATCTTTGCTCAACAAACCCTTAGTCTAAAATCTATTTCGAGCCTCCGGTTTTTCAAAAGAAGATCTTAATTTGCATTTCGCTACAATATGGGAAAAAAATTATTCCACTTGTTGGAAAAAACTTTGCTACGAACAAAATAAGTAAACGTCGTTTTATGTTGTTTTAAAACCCATATATTACTTCATTAATTTTTTATTTATTTTTGTTAAAACTGAAATACAGAACGCTTAAATTTAGTCGCCGTTATTAGAGATGGACGTAAAGTCATAATCTTAATTCAGTTCCAATATGTCACATATGCCTTCAAATATATTAGTTCTCGTGGACCCGCCACAAGATTTCAGTGGTCTCAATTTACCAAACATTCGTGACATTTTTAGATGTTACTCTTTACTTTGTAAACGCTCCAAAAAAGGAAACGAAAGATTTGCCTACAAAACTTTTACTTCTAAAGACTCAACAAAGTTAACTGAAATTTAGAATCGTTTGAAACTTAACAATTTCATTGATACATATCAAAAAGAATCTAACAATAAAAGTATATCAAAACTATTCGGCAATCCCTTCAAGGGTTTATTTTTTATTAGCAGAGTATGTTACAAAAATTTATGTGCCTATGTAGTTCAACATAAAATACTACAGTTCTGTTGTGAATGGCAGTCTACTCCTAGCTAAATTTATATGCTTCACACAATACCTACCATCCCATTATGTGAAGTAATCAACCCCATAATTCAGCATAATTCATATTTTGCACACCCAGAAAATTCTTTGTAAAAAATTTCAAATTAATTTGGGTTGTGTATATTATATAAATATAATTGACAAGTTCACAAGTAGCATTCCGTCCACTACTTCCCGATCCACAAATTCCATGCTATATTCAAGGAACTGAAAGATTTGTTCAATTTTTGTTTTTTCAAGATTTGTTCAAGTGCATCTCGAAAAGTTGTTGGAAAAAAACGCGAGGAGGTTATGGCTGTGATCGCAGAATGTCGAGGAAAAATACCATGTCTTAAAAGCAAACAGGACCACATATAATAAACTTTTCACTTATTTTGACCTTATATTATTTAAACTTGTTTTAGGTACCAAAACCCATATATATTTAGAAGAAATATTTTTATTTATTATGCATTTTTTAGGTTTTTGATTTTATTTATTGCTTTCGAGTAGGGCTAAACACGTTGAATGCCACGGCACTTTTAGATTCTAGTCCGAAAAGCGAAATCGATTTAATCATATTTTTTCTGCACAGAAAATAAAAGAATTGATTTATTACCTAAACTAGTTTAGCTAATGTGAAAGTTTCTATTTCACCTAATCTTTTCAACAACTTTTCTACTCACACAGTTAATTTAACAATCATGCAATAGGTAATTCACCTAATTAAAATTAGTTAATTCAACTAAAATTTTGCTTATTAAATCATCTAATTCTTCTAGTTATTTTACCTAATGCAAGTTGTCGATTTGTTCGTACACTAGGGAAATAACGCATATTAGCATTATCCACGCCTCAGTATAAATTTTATATAAATATTTACGTGGTTAAATCAAATGCTTTCCTTACAACTTGTTTTTTTCCCGTATTTGAATTTTATAGGAGCACAGCGCTCTCCTATAAAAAACATAAATAAAAACAAAGTGAGAAAATTTTACAAAAAGTAAAGTCTCATGCGAGAATTGAACTCGGACCGCTGGCGTTATAGTCAAACGCTTTACCGCTGTGCTGTTACGCCGTTTGATAACTTGTGAACAAAATGTATATAAAAATATGAGGTCCACAACTCTGAAATTATTTTTCCACTGGGCATCTACAGCAATTTGATTAATTGGTATGTAGAGTAAATTTCTGTATTGGAAATTTATCTCAATAGTAAGGCGTTGGTTGTTGAAATCTTGAGATCACAGGTTCGACTCTCAGCGGTGGCAAAGAAATTTTTTCAGTCATTTATACAATGTATATATCTCTCTCATTCTATCTACTATAAAACAAATCTTTCTTCTCTATCATGTGACGAAATGAAGTAAAGTCACCTAAGGAAAGTTTCACTTCAAAATAGAAATTGCAAAACAAAAAACATATTTTTTGCATATTTTTTGCACGGCATTCCCACTCTTAAGTGGGAATGCTATCTAAATAATTAGATGATTTTTCTACACTTAGTAGGTGGCTTGCCTAATCTGAAGTGGTCATAGTTAAAAAAAATTAGCTTATTCTTCTTATCTATTTTATGGTTGAAGGTACACCTAAATATTTAGGTTTTTTTAGCTACTCTCGCAGTTAAACTACCCAATATAATTGCATATAATTAACATTTAGAAATTGGTAGCGCACCTAATCAAATTCGTTGACTGAAAATCACCGGATTACTTAAGCTGAATTCACTACATTTTTAGGTAAAAGTTCTACTCTTTTTTTTCTGTGTGTTAACTAATTAATAAATATTGAGTGCATATTTTTGGTTCATTTTGAATAAAATTTCTTTTCGTATAAGCCAAACTTGATTGCTTATTTTCTTCCAGGAGGCCATCTACTCATATTTTTACTGATAAACTACGTCAAATATTATAATATTTCGAAATTTTTGTTAAATAAGGAAATTCGATGAAGATTTTCTTCCGAAAAAACCCAAAGATTTGTACCCTAGTACAGGTTTTATGGTGGCGTCCGTGGCATGGTTGGTTAAAGTGCGTGGCCTCTATGTCAACGAACTTTGGAGACCCAGGTTCGAACCCCAGCAGCGACAGAAAATTATTTGAATTAAAATAATTTTTCTGTACGGCCGCCATCTCTCTGCAGACAATGGCAAACCTCAGAGAGTAATCAAAATGCCATGTAAAGCTTCTTGAGAACGAGAACATTCCGTTTATCGCCGTTCGGAGTCGGCGTTAAGCATGTAGGTTCGGTTCTCGGTCAATTGTGTACAAACTTAATAACACGCACAACACAATTGATCATAAGAAGCTAGGTCAAAGTCCTTTCAAGGGCTGAAATGGCTTGTTATTTATTTATTTTTTTATTTTACAGGTTTTATGGCTCTGTCTACCAATTTTTTCACATATTGTAGCAAAACACCAATTAAAACCATCTCTCGAAAAACCGGAGGCTCGAAATTGATTTTAGACTAAGGGTTTCTTAGGCAAAGTGACTCAGAATTTTCCGGAGAACATTTTTAGCGCCTACGATTTTTCATTTTTTTTTTTTATTCATATAAATTGACCCGCCCTAAAGTACACACCTGAAAATGTAATATTTTTGTTCTGTTTTTTACTAATTCTTATTGTTTGTTATATGTTGTTTATTTCTTTTTTCGGAAACATAAAGATAATAATAAAAACACTCGAATCTCATCGAATGGGTTTCCTTTTGCATTTAGAAATTTTTTATAGGGGTGACACCATGAGTATCGGCCCCGGGTGTCACTAAGCCTAGGAACGCCACTGTGAAGACCTCATCTTCTACACTTGCCCAAGTTCTTTTCTTCGCTTTTTTGTTCATTTTTTTTTGCGAAAAGTAAATTGCGCAATTTAAGAAACATCTGTTTTTGACAATTCTCAGCACAAAATCGTTCAATTCTCTGAACGTATTTTTATATGAACATTAGCATACTTTTAGGCATTTCTCGAATTGAGTTTTGATAAACTCAGAAAACAAATTGAGTTTAGTTGAGTCAATGGCAAAACTCAACTTTGTTCTGGAAACTCAAAATAAACTCTCTGTGTAGACATAGCATCAGGCGTTCGGTTAGGGCCGTCACGTACGCACACACGCTTTCATATTTAAGAAGAACAATGAGTTTGAAATTTGGAAAAATTTAATAAAGTCTATTCCTATCCCCTATGCAAAGAGATGAAATGTGGAACATCGAATTGAATGGTTGTGGCAGTCTGGAGTTCGGATTTACAATCCTGATATTCCCTGACTCTTAGAACCTCTAAGAGTGCATATCCACTATATGATTTTGTTTTATTCTCTCAACAGAAGGTTTTATATGAATTCCTTCATTCATCGCAGAGAAGTTTATGATTCAGCGCATATTATTCGGATCATAAAGTTTAATTGGCTGGATATGAAATGTAATCTTCTTAATAAGTCTCATGTGAGTTACAATATTAGGGTTTTATTTAATTTGGAAAGTTTTAAATAAGAAATTAGTAAGAGGCATTGTTCACCCAATGAACAAAAATCAAAACAAGCACGCTTCAGTGAATTTATCTTTGCCACAGTTTTTCCCCCATTGTATTTGTGTATTTCCCATTTGCGCAATGGAACGTGTGTATTTCATGAGCTGAAACGGTTGTTTATCATGTTTTTTATTTTAATATTTTTTCTTTTTTCATACCTGTGGCATTCCACTCACATGAAACAAAGGATTTTAGCATTTTATATTAAAACTTGCTGTGGTTTTTAATAATTTTTTACTGTTGTTTGTTGGCTTTATTATTGCGTTTGATGTGTGCATGGATATGGGTGTATATGAGTGTGTGTGTGGCTGGTTTCTAAAGTATTTTTGCGGTTTGATTTTTATAATAATAACTTGTTGTACTCTTTTAAAACATTTATTTTGCATCTGTTGTTTTTGTTATTTTTGCAGATTTAAATATATGTGCGTCTTAAATTTAGCAGACTTGATTATTTTACTTTTTAAATTTGATTTTAATTATGAACAAGCAAATAACCAGCCATGACTTTGCAATGGTACCCTTAATACTTAACCTTTTTCAATCTTTATTAATCCAGAAAGCTTTTCCACGAAGTCAAGGGGGTTTAATATAAACAATACAATATGAATATCTGAATTATCTTCCCCACCCTGTATTTGTGATGAACGATACACCATGAACGATATCGCCTTGAACCAAAGACAGCATGTGTTTTACGATACCTATACAGTCAAGTCTGATTTGTTTCGAAATTGGTGGGAAGAACGAATAATTAAGCGAAATATGTGTAAGATGTTTTCTAAGCACGACGGGAAGCTGCAGAAACATGTGAATTTGTATCTGAGGCAAGTATTATGCCTTTACCTCAGTCAATTCTAATTATTCACAAAATTCTCTTTCAACAACTACAACAATGAAGTCGTCATTACTGATAAATTTTCAATATTATTTCCTTATAAATAAGGAAAAATAACCAGAAATTTTAAAACATAGAAAGTTTTAAACGTACCATGATCTGGCCAGGATTCGGACCCAGAACGGGTGGCAGTCAAGCGCATTACCTACTCGACTATCGAGGCCATCAGAGTAACATTGTATAAAACTGCTTTATCTTCCGCAATGACTCAACAATTGTTTTTTTTTTCATGATCATAGACAAAAATTCTTTAACACTTACTCTTTAAGTGTCTTACTCTTTAACTTTCTGGAAAAAACAATTTGCTCTTTGATAATTTGCATTTTATAAAATGGCTAGATAATAATCAAAGGAAACTGTAGTTGATCGCAAAGTTCGTGGATGAGGTGGAAATGATAGCCAACGAAACCATAAGCTTGATTAATCGGTGGATAAAATCTGTGGGCCTTTCTTTAGCCGAGCACGAGACAAAAGCAGTCCTTATGAGCAGCCGAAAAATTAGAGAGACAGCTAAAATCAAAGTTGGTGTCCATGAAATTTCATCGAAGGAAGCCATTTGATATCTTGGTGTTATGATTGACGACAGGCTAAACTTTCGGTCACACACGGAATATGCATGCAAGAAGGCGTCAAAGACATACAGTGCGCTATCCAAAATAAAATGTTACCAAACATCGGAGGACCGAGGAGCAGTAGGCGACTCCTTTTGGAAAAAGTAGCTAGCTCAGTATTATTATATGGCTGGTAAATATGGGCTGATGCAGTCAAAAGAAACGTCACATGCAGGCAACTTGCAAAAATTTACCGATTGTGCGCTTTGAGAGTCATAAGCGCATACAAAACGACATCTGACGAAGCAGCGTGTGTAATTACAGGAATGATTTCAATCGACGTTTTGGCGGACGAGGCCAGATGCCTTTACAAATTAAAAAATAGAGACATAGTAGTCACTAGGATCATCAAACAAAGAGAGAGAGAGAGCGTTCCATGGTTAAGTGGCAAGACCGATGGAATGCTTCACAAAAAGGAAGGTGGACGCACAGGCTTATTCCAAAAATATATTCATGGCAATCTTGTCAGCATGGAGAGCCAAACTACAATATAACACAGTTTCTCACTGGACATGGTGAATATCGTGACTACCTCGACTAGCTTTGGCCACGACTATTCTCTTTACTGCCCAGAGTGCAGCAACGTTAAAGAAGATGCAAAGCACGTCTACTTTGATTGCCCCAGATTTGAAGTAGAGAGACAAATCATCCGACGGCATGTGGGTGCTACCCAAGACCCAGAAAACTGCATTGAATCAATAACAAGATCGCACGAAGCATGGAACATAGCCACCAATATAATAGACGTCGTCCAACATAAACTACGGCGTCTCGAAGCTGAAAGAAAGCGCACCATGACTGACAGTTAGCTGGGTTAGGTGGGCTTTGTGAATTTTCACCCATTTTCCTTTACGGAAAAGAGAAAATAGGAAAATACTGACGATACGAGAACAAAAATGTTCTGTCCGCCTCGTGATGGAATACTTTATGGTTGTTCCGGGGGGATAAACGGGACCAGTAGGGGAGGTGTTTTAGCGGATTAAAGTCCCGCACTTCAGCTTTTGATGCTTTCACCGCACAGGAAAAAAAAAAAGTTTATTTTCTCCTTAAAGCTGCTCGCTCTCCGGTCGAAATTTTGCCATCAATTAAGTCGGTATCATACCTCCGCGAAAAGAAATGAGTCGCTTTTCGCTTGAACAACGTTGGGAACTATTGGAAACTTATTTCCAAAGTGAGTGCTGTGTGGCCCAAACAGTGAGTTATTTCAAAAGAAGTTTTGGCCGAAATTAAGCACCCACCGTAGTTGCAGGGTTGCACCCTGCGGAGAAAGCACGGTCAATTGCTCGTAAGTGACTGGTCCCGTGACAGCTCAAATGTAACCTATCACAGGACAGGTCTGGTATAACTTGTAACCGAACATATTCTTTGTGCTTGATACGGGTCAGATTTTATTTTACTCAGCACGGGACCAGTTTAATATGATACAAGCGGAGACAGATCAATTAAAACTCAAAGCTGTATTTGTTCCGTGTGGAAATTCAAAGTTGAAAAAAAAAATTTGCATCTATTGAATATCGCAATATAAAAAGATTGTTTAGCGAAACAAACAAACGAAATTGCTCAACGACTTCTCGATAGTTGGGATGGATCAGAAATTTCTTCTTCGAGGCGGGTCATGGGACAGGTTCAAGGTGACGCAGCAGGTAGCAATTGATCCCTGTCAATGACAACGCCGAGTAAAAGGGACCAGTCGGTCTCATATGTTGGTGGCAAAATTGGGACTGATCGCTCTCCGTTGGGGACCTATCACGTGATAGGTTCAGAACCGGTTTTTTTCTCTGTATGGTATGCTAGTGAACAACACTCGTGGTCCCCATTGACTTACGGTGCGCACAGACGAGAATGTGGCTGTTGTGGCTGAGAGTGTGAGACTCTATTCACGATCAGCACCTTGCTATGGGTCTCAACAGCTCAACATTTCACGCACTAGCTTGAGAAGAATACAAGGTTTAACTTACTCAGCAATTGAAGGCGTACGACTATCCGCTTCGTTATCGCTTCGCAGTTTAGGCCATAAAGCGGCTTGAATTGGACAACGATTTTGGGCGAAAAATCATCTTTTCTGGCAAGGCGTACTTTCATCTCGACGGTTACGTTAACAAACAAAATTTCTGTATCTGGGGTTCGAAAAACCAGCAAATTATGGTAGAGAGCCATTCCATCCACAGAGAGTGACAGTTTGGTGAGGATTGTGGAGTGTTGGCATCATTGGACAATTTTTCTTCGAAAATGAGGCTGGAAACAACGTTTCGGTCAGCGGTGGGCTTAACCAATTTTTTTTTACTGAAATTGGTGACATGAATTTGGACAACCTTTGGTTCATGCAGGATGGCGCATCATGCCACACAGCCCATGCCACAATCAATCTTTTGCGCACCAAAGTCCCAAATCGTGTTATCAGCCGTCTTGGTGATGTCAATTGGCTTCCTCGGAGCTGCGATTTGACCACTTTGGACTTTTTTTTTGTGGGGAACCACAAATTTCTTCTTCGAGGCCGGTCAGTTATGCCAACAATCCGCAAATGATTTAAGCACTTAAGGCCAATATTGTCCAAGCAATCCGTGAGGTACAGCCCGAAACTATTAACAAGGTATTGGAGAATTTAAGTGACAGAATGCGCTACTGCGAAGCCAGCCGAGGCAGCCACTTCAACGATGTTTTGTTCCATAATTAATGGGAATGTTTGCTCTTACAAATAAAGCCATAATAAAGGCTGATTAAATTTTAAGAGCCGATGTTGATTTCGAATAAAACACAAATTATTTAAGAATTTTACTGTCATTTCTTTTTATTATGATAATATTGGTGTGACTCAATTATATATGGAACAAAATATCGGCCAAATAGCCACCGTGACCTCGGCGGTACACCTCCATCCGATGGTCCAAATTTTCGATGGCGCTGAGGCATAAGTCAGGTTCTATGCCGTTAATGTGCCGAATTATCTTATCCTTTAGCTCTTGAATTGTTGCTGGCTTATCGACGTACACCTTTTCTTTCAAATAACCCCAAAGAAAGAAGTCCAATGGTGTAAAATCACATGATCTTGGCGGCCAATAGACATCGCCACCACGTGAGATAACACGGCCATTGAATTTGTCGCGCAAAAAAACCATTGTTTCGTTAGCTGTGTGGCAAGTGGCACCGTCCTGTCGAAACCACATATCGTCCACATCCATATCTTCCAATTCGGGCCATAAAAAGTTCGTTATCATCTCACGATAGCAAACACCATTCACAGTAACTTCCTGACCGGCCTCATTTTGGAAAATATACGGCCCGATGATGCCGCCAGCGCATAAACCGCACCAAACAGTCACTCTTTGTGGGTGCATTGGTTTTTCGACAATCGCTCTTGGATTATCATTCGCCCAAATGTGGTAATTATGCTTATTGACGAATCCACTGAGGTGAAAATGTGCCTCATCACTGAAGATTATTTTCTTCGAAAATTGATCATCCACTGTTGCCATTTCTTGCCACCATTCTGACCATTCACGACGCTTGAAATGGTCAAGAGGCTTTAGTTCTTGAGTCAATTGCACCTTGTAAGCGTGTAAATTCAAGTCTTTATGCATAATGTTCATCAACGACGAGCGTGAGAGGGGCAATTGTTGGGCACGACGACGAGTTGAGGTGGACGGCTCTTCAGCCACACTATCGCGAACAGCAACAATATTTTCTGCAGTACGAGCTATACAAGCATGCACTTGTGTTTTCACATCTCCTACAGACCCGGTTTGCTCAAATTTTTGCACGATTTTTCCGATTGTACGCACATTTGGACGATTAAATTGAACGAAAAAATCATGAAGTGCACCATATGTATTTTGATTTGAAAGCCCATTTTCATAATAAGCCTGAATAACTTTTACGCGTTCCGCGATTGTGAATCTTTCCATGGTTCAAATTGAGTAATGCAGAAAAAAACTCGACGTTTAGGTGTGGTTCACATTCAACATCGGCCCTTAAAATTTAACCACCCTTTACATGGGAAAAATTTAATTTTGTTCTTTTCATTTGAATGAAAAATGTATTCGGCCCATCCTGCATATCTGAGAAATATGGTACCGAAAACCGAGTCCAGCAAAAAAAAAAAAAAAATAAAAAATAATGACACTCCTTGCAAAATCTAGTTCATATGTTCCATATTCAGATCAAAGTCCGATTAGCGGTTTCTAGGTTTACAGAGGTATGCGAGCAAATGCCATTATTTTTATATTCTTAAGGATTCTTATTAAAATTCTTTGAATCTGAGAGCTAGTCGTCACTGGGTGTGAATTTTAATGCGACTATTTCACTTTGATAACATGAGGTAAGTGTTAATTTTTGAGTTCTTCCAGTTACAAAATTAGTTTGTTCCATGCAAATGCTTGGCTTTAAGACTTAATCAGAATAACAACATACGAACGAGCAATGTCAAATTTCAGAAATATAAGCCATGGTTATTTTAATTTTCTAAGAAAAACAAAGTTAATTATTGGTCATAACAAGATTGTACAAGAAAAAACAAATTTCAAACAAAAGCAAAACAGAAAAATCTTCAATACGTTACAACATGAGTGCTTGTTATAAAATGTGTTTGTGTGTGTGAGTGTGTGTTTGGTTGTTCAACACGTTCAAGTGTCCATGGTCGAGTGTCCTATGTCCAGTGTTTCGTGTATATGTGCGTGTCTCAATATGTCTTTGTTCCCGTTATGTTGTACTATACAATGGAATGGCTATTCTGAATGGGACACGTGATAAGATTGCTCATACGCCCTGTTGTACTTGGTGGAACATTCTTGTCTGAACAAAACCCAGGTAGGTACACATGAGAAGCTGGTAAAGTAATTAAAGTAGTTCATATGAGGAGTACATGCATGATGGAGCGTGCATATATATATATATGTACATATATATGCATACAAAAACACACACACACACACATTCAAACTTTGCGCATACATGTCCATTTTGCTTGCAATCTTCTTGAATTCTGCTCAAATGACTGTAAAACGTACTTTTACCTTAATGTACGCTTTCATTCAGAATAAACCACTTAAATCAGACAACTTAAATCCCCACACATTCGCATATATACTGATTAAACTGAGTTTATATATGATAAAAAAAAAAAACAAAAAATTTAATTGATCAGTGAAGTATTTTAACTCGGACTGCCAGCTCTTTTTAGTTTAAAGTAAAGACCCATCATTTTAAGACTATACACCGAGAAAATGAAAATGTTTAATAAAACAGTATACCGTACTTTTTACATTCCACTAGTATTTCTGATAAAATAACAACAAACTCGTGGGCTTAGTAACAGTAGCAATAAAGTTGTTGTTTGAACACAGATATTGAACTTAAGTCCCGGTTTCCACTCGTCAAGTCTTGAAGGTAACATTTTGAGTTTGTGGATGCGAAAAGTATAAGGAAAGGGGAAAGAACAGCCTCTAATATACTTTAAAATTTTTGACATTTTACTCTGCATTTTCGGTGTTCCTTTATTTAACGCTTCTATTTTACTTGCTCTTGTTCGTTAAACTGCACAGTTCACTTTGCATGAAAGAATTGTGTATTTCAGAATGAGCATTTATTATTTGAAAAAAAAAAAATTTTACTATGTGAACACAACAACAAATATATGGCGTATATGGTAACAAGTTTTGGGAAATAATGGGAATCGGAGGAGGTGATTAAAATTAACTTTTGTTTTAATTTTGCTTTTCATAGTTTTTTGCTTAAATCTAATCGATCTTATCAGTAAGTTTGCCACGCATACCACCACAATTGTGACAAAAAATTTGTACACTGAAAAAAAAATGTTTTAAAATTGACGACAATTGTTATTAATTTGACGATATTTGTGTTTAAAAAATAGCTAGCAACAAATTTCGTCAAAGTAAGAGCAAATGTATTTGAAAATTTTGAAAAACATATGAAAAAAAAGTCAAATTAACAACACATTTTGTGAACACATTGTGTTTAATTTTAAGCTAACTTTTTTTTTTCAGTGTAGGCTATTGTATTTAGAAGAAGGTGGCCAAAAATCTAGGGGAGTATTATTAGGAGCAGTAATAGTTTTTGAAGTTTTAACGCGATTTGTTCAAATGCCATAGACGCTTTGAAGTGGTGTGTGAGGCATAAGGTGATAAGTCTTTTTCTACTTCAGCTGGTGAGATATTAAAGCTCTCATGGTACTGAATGTAAATTTATTTAAGTTCAGCTGGTTCGGTTGGAAGCCCGTTCCGTTGTATCAATACCATAAAGCTTGTTCTAGTTGAACCGTCGATACAAGTGGAGTCAGATTTGTTATGTAGGTATGCCAAGTAGAGACGCACGTTATCATATAACCTCCGGTCTCTAAGCCGAGACATGACAAAGCGCCCTTCAGTGCTAGTTTCAGCGAGATTTTTTGTTAATTTGGCTAAAGCTGGAAGGAGAGGATCAAGAAATGATGGTGTCATGATAGGCTTAGCTACGGAAAGTGTGGTTGAAACAGGGGACTGTGTGGTTGTAAGAGGATCAGCGGTATTTATTGCTATGGGAGGCGTAACTATGGAAGAAATACGAGTAGTAGCAACGGGAGGAACAGGTGTCTTGCCTGGAGTGAAGGTTGCTGCATTCTTATTAAGGGTGATTTTTGGTAAAGAGGGATTTAGTACATGTGAGCGAATAAAATTTGGATAACGAACGGATGAGTGATTGTTCTGTGGGGAAGTTGATGGTGATAAGTTGAATGAGACACGTTTGTTTTTAGGATGTGATGGCTGTGATGGTATATTAGTCTTTACTGGATGTGAAGGATTATATTTTGAGAGGGAAAATGAGGGAAAGATATTTGTTTTCAGGTTCCAATTAGGATCCTGTGAATCTGTTTAACTTATTTTAGTAGCCTGTTTATTTCTATTGGTCTTAATTCTATTACTCCAAGGCTTTTAGGGTGATTAGTTTGAAATTTCCTATTAGACCACTCGGATATTCGTATGTTTCCATCTTTAAGTACTCTACGAGATCCGGTCAGGAACATCCAACTGTATTTCGTGGGTATACTCACTTTAAAGCTGCTCACTTTCTTAGCTTTTATAGAAGAGGTCCTCTGGCAATCGTAAATGTTAATGTGGTGCTTTTTGAAGTAGTTTCGTACCCAAATTTCGTTTGCCTTCAGTGGAAATCCTTTAACGAAAAGTACAGTGCTGCTTTCATCATTGCATTCTTTTAGACGTTGTATCCTTTTTCCCATTCCGAATTGGTCCAGATTGTTCCGAAACGTTCGATTGCCGGTGGAGAAGCTGCGATAGATGAAGTGGAAGTAGGTATTATGGGAGGAGGTGTGACCGGAGCTTCCATTGAAATTTTTGAAGCTTCCAACAATTCTTCGAAGATGGAAGAGCTATCGAGATGGGAATGCTGTAGGTCTATACATTCATTTACTCTGAGTGGTTGTTGCCTCACAACGTTTACAATCTCCTCTAGTGTGGAGCGGAAAGCACTGAGTTCGTAGCAGATGTCGCTCATTCTAGAGAATAGCATATCGACTAGGGAGGAATCAAATAAGGTGTGTGGATGATCTGCTTTATTGGATGTAGTTTGCAACAAGGCATCAAGATCATTCCGTATTGCAATCATATTGTCATGGAGTTGACGATCAGGTTCATAGGTTGTAATATCCTTGATCTTTTCTGCTATCTCCATGCACATTTTTCTAATGTCGGATCCAATTGCAGAACATTTGCAATCTTTGTTCGCCGTATCTCTTATTGCCTTAAGGTTTTCCGACATCGACTAAAGTTTCGATTCAGTTGATTCCTTAGCTGAATCTATGGCCTCGATGATTTCTTCGCCTATCTGAATGCCGCTATCGGGCCTTGTGAGCTGCTTTGTGGTTTTCTTGAAGAAGGATTTGTTTTCTAACGAAACCGCATTCAAAGAGTCACTTATGCATTTTATGGCAAGCATTACATCGGAAAGAGATATATTCTGGCACTCGTCACAGTAGAATACGAAGTTTCTAGTTAGTTCATGTGTATACGTGAGGCATCTTCTCGATAGCCCTACACAACAATCATGAAAAGATTTCCCGCAAATACCCTTGCAGGTGATAATAGGGATTGTTTTGTCTTCAATGACACAGGTTTGGTTACCACAGGATGATTCCATTGTTATATTTTTATTTTTTTTTAACTTTGGCACAGATAGTTGTAATTGTTTTTTTTTGGCACGCTTATGTTTGCGGTTGTGAAATTGGGTTGTTTTATTATTTTTTATTTTATTTTATTGTTAATCAATTGGGTAGCACTATTTTATTGTTTTTGCTGTTCATAGAGTTCACTGTACTTGCTTTAGTGGGTAATCTGCAGCGTTAGCACTTTATAGTAGTTTTTGTTTTTCACGTTTGCGGCACGCTTATATTTTCAGTTGTGAAATTAGGTTGTTGAGGAAGGTCAGGGAAAAAAGTAAATTTTGCGGAGCTTATTAAAAACACGTCCGAACGGTTTGACTATCGACTTACTTTTTGCTTACTTATAGTAGAATTTTACGATAAATTTTTTTGTTGAACATTTTAACCCGTTATAACCTTGTTTTATGGGACTTTTTTGCCTTTTATCACAAAAATGTCAAAAAAGACCCATAAATCGAGAAGTTAGGGGGTTAAAATGTTCCACAAAAATATTTCTCGTAGTATTTTACATAAATCCTCAGAACACATCCTATTCCCAAAATTCAAGTATAACATGATTTCCTACGCCAATTCACTATAAGAATGTTCAAAAAGGGGGAAAATGAATTATCCCCTAAAAATAAGACTCAGACGTAAAGTTCCAAAACGCCGATACACGCATATTATTTTTTTTCCCCTCTATCAGAATCCGATGTCAGAACCTTGTTATTATTTTCGTGTTGAACAGTGTAATTAATAAATGTTTTTAATTTTAAAGAGTATAATTCAACTGCTTGCGTTTGCTTCTTCTATACACCCATTGGTTAATGCCCCAGCAATGTTGCCGAATTGTGGGAATCCGTTTTTCAGCATCAGTGTTCAATTAGCCGTACTCATAGATTGATTTTACCAATCAAAATAATTGGCTGTCATAGCAAGCTTTTGCACAAAATATTGATTAATGACGCACATAATGCATGCTAATCGATGCAAGAACACAACAATTCAGCAAAAACGGGGCAAAAATTATGCGAACAAGGAACATATTGCAAACGTTGTATTGTTGCTGACCATAATTTATGTCGGTTCAGCAAGCAATTGAGCTTCAATCGCTTATTGCTAATAGAACAAGATGAATTTATGCCGAATTGTCGGAAAAATACAAATAAATTTTTGTCCACACAACTTATTAGCTTCCGTTTCTCATACTTTATATACAATTTATATTATATGCAAATAAAAAAAAAATGTATATATAATTTTTTATATGAAAGTAAAAATATAATAATCCGTAAGAAAAGAAATATAATAGAAAAACTAGAATAATCATAATAGAAATAATTCCTTTAACCCTTAAATGCCCAACAACACCGATTTTATTAAAAAAAAATATTATGTTGTGCTAAATGATCCCCTGAACACGACCCCGTTTTTATTTTTTCGGAAAAAATTTTTGTTTACGAGTTATTAAAGAAAACATGGTTGTATCCAAAAAGATACAGTGGGCATTCCGACGTATTCCATCAATTAGCTTGGTTGTAGAAGTTCAAGGCAAAACGTGGAAAACGATTCTTTTTAACATTTTAACCTTCTTGCGAATTTTGGGTCAATTTTTAACGCGTCTTTCTCCGCTTATTTATGCTCAAATCAGAAATATGTCCACACATGTCAGATTTGGCATGTACAAAAAATTTCCCTTATAAGTATTTTTGGGTCAAATTGACACAGCACTGATCGCGTGATTTTTCACGTTGTGTTTTCATTCTATTTCCGCAAACTGTGCCGTTATTTTTTGCAACAGCAACAGCAGCAACAACTACACCCGCTCGTCCACGCACCAAAAACACGCCAAAGAGTACGTTGCCATATGTGCCCACCTCTACCCAATTCAAATAAACACAGCATTCAATGTGATAAATGCGTGAAGTACTTTTGTCCGGATCATCGCTTCACAGTTTGTGAAAGTTGCTCCACATTAATTCAATTTTCGCATTAAATAAAAAGCAAATAAATCCAAAAACACATTTTTTATTTAATTTGTTCCTCAGCTTTTCTATGCAATTTCCACTTGAGAAGTTTTCAGTATGTTTTTTATGCAATTTCTATTTGGGTCAGTATGACCCAAAAATTCTTTTGTGTTTCTAATTCCAAAGTTTACTTGAAGGTTAACACTACCAGTATTTTTTTTTTTACTCTAAAATTGTTAATAGTTTAAAAGATATTTCATGTCAAAAAGTGAACTTTCCGTAAAAATTAAAAAAAAAAATTTTTTTTGAATTTGACGGTCAATATTTCCCCAACCAACAAAATTATGCCTATAATTAAATTTTAACGTAGAATACGTTATACGGGGGTGTTGATCTGGAGCACAAAATTTTGAGAAAATGTTTCTCACTTTCATTATAAGTTTTTAATACTTTATGCATGCATCGAAGTATGGTCGTAACATATTTAATATGTCTTCTTTTGATTTGTATTTAAATAATCATATTGCTACATATAATTTTTTTGATTCTATAAGTAAGTCAAAATTTAACTCCTTCAAATTTTGTATTAATTTTCATATGCTTTGTATTTTATGTATTATAACATCATGTGTAAGAGCAGTACGATTATCTGTGTGTTCATCATAGAACCAGTGTGAGAAAGAGAAGAAGTATAATGACCAAGTAGCGAACGATGTGTACATACACAACATTGATAAGCGAACAGAGAAACAAAATTGTGCTTACCCAGTTGGCCACGTCTTTAAGACATCCTCAATGTCTTACAGCCTTATTCATAAACACATTTTAGAGGCAGCGTAACTTTAAACGGGCTTTAAACAAGAAAACGTTATTCATAAACATTTTTCGTAGTTGTTTAAGAGCTGCGTAACTCAAACGCCGAAATTGGCGTTTAATGGTTACGTAAATACAACCATGATTTTTGTTTGTCTTTTCTTTTAATATCAAAGGCATGCTCCATATGCGCCCTTTGCAGCATTTTTTATGCGGCGGCCATTGTAAATCCATAGGAATTCTTAATTTTTGTAGAGATTTTCTATAGTTCAGACACAAACCTTACAATCATAAGCAGAAAATGAAAAAATGTTTATGAATAACAATGTTAGCAAGGTTGCATAGAAGCTGCGTAAAGCCTTAAACAGTGCGTAACTAAACAAGCGTTTAAATGTTGTTTAAGGAAATCTATTGAATAAGGCTGTTAATGACTAACGTATTCTACGTCTGACCTATGCGCCCGTGTTATCTAACACAGGCTTGAGCTTTTTTTTGTTTTATATTTGCAATTATCTGAGTGAATATACAGAATTTTAATTTTTGAAGTATTTTAAAATAAATAGTTTATTTTCTCGGTTGTATCCAAAAAGGTACACTGGACATTTAATGGTTAAGACACTTAAAATCTAAAGCATATACTTTCGAAGTAAGCTCGTTAATGAGTGCTTACTGAAATTTCTGGTACTGCTGTCAGTCTATTTCTTTAAAGTATAGGGTAACATACATTTCATTATTATAAGACACTTTAAGAATTGATTGTTGTTATAGTTCAAATCGGTGAAAACATGTGAACACAAAGAAATTTTTCGTTTACCGCAACTGAAAAATTCACCAATTTTTCCAACAATTTTTCCAAAAAGTAACTCTGAACTATAAGCTTTGTGTTTATGCAACGGAGGGAAAAACAAACGAAGTTTTCACTTGGGAAAAACAACTTTTTTAAATTTAAAATTGCTTGCGTTTATGACAAACGAAATACATTTTCTGCAATTAAATGACACGTTTCTCGCAACTGACTATTATTATGACAACTGTTGAAACGTTTGCAAATAACGATTTCAAGCACGACACACGAAGTTCGTTTATGGAAAACTGGCGAAAAAAGACTTTTTTTTTCTTTTCCTATAATGTCCAAATTTCACCATTTTAAATATTCAAAAATTATGAAAGTAGACTTTTTCGAAGGCACAAGCAGGCAAAGATCCGTGGGGTTTGTATGGGGATAAATAAAAAAGGCGTTCAATTTTTTTATAAAGATGTGCGACAACTTCTCTATAAAAATTATCATTCTTATACGCTAAGGGAAATAACGCATATTAACATTATTCAGGCCTGAGTATATATTTCATTTAAATATTATCGTGGATAAATCAAATATTTTCCTTACAACTCGTTTTTTTCCCGTATTTAAATTTTATTTATGCCACACACTGACACACATATTCCATTCAGCTGCCAAGCAGCCGCCAAGCAGCAGCAGCATTGCACTCTGTTCCTGTGCGATATTGCTGCAGTTTCTTCGCACCAGCAGTTGCAGGTTTCTTATAGTTCTCATTTAGTTAATGTTGCAAGGGTAATATAGCATGGATATTCGGCAAATATGATTTGTGAGTGCGGTGGTGAGTGCAATGCATGATGAATTCATGTAAGGTGGAGTGACAACTCGGTATTTTCTCAAGAATGTCACTCCACTCTACATGATTTCATCATGCATCGCACTCACCACCGGACTCACAAATCATATTTTCACAAAAAGAAAATAAAATATACCACTAAATGGCGTTTAATATGGACGCAGGTCGTGGGAAATATTCAAATAAATTGTTTTTCAATTTCAATATTTTTAAATAAATTTTCTTTAAATGCGATAGTTTTATTTTCAAATAGTAAATATTTGAAAAAAATTTAAATATATTCGTGCATAATTTTAACATATTTTTTATTAATTCTGTTTAAATATTTTAATATTTGATTTGATTAAAAAAGTATTTAAATAAATTTTAAATATTTACGCAGTCGATTTAAGTAAATGCGTTATTGGTGCAAAAATGACTCGCTTTTTGGATAAATTAAAAAGTTTTTGGATAAATTTAATATTTTTTCCTTTAGTGTACTTGAAAATGCAAAAAGTTACAAGTAACAGTTTTACCAGTAACAGCATCAAATCAAAATCAACTCTTTAACTTTTTTGTTTCATTTCTGATAATATTTTAATATCAATTCGATTTCATTTTTTTAAAATTTTGCCTTTTGACGCCACTGGTTATTAAACCACCTTCATATGTCACTTCTATTGCGTCTTCATATAGCCATAGATATCCGAATAAATAATTAGTATTATTTTCTTAAGTAAACATTATGCAAAGTAAGAAAGACAAACTCGTATCGTCTAAATGAACATTCATGTGTATTAGCCCAATTATGCTCAATTATGTAGCTCAATTTTCAGCTTGCATAAGAAGAACGCATATTTTAATTTGCCTGCACATCTTGATTTACGAAAATGCCATCCTTTAACTCTCAGCAAAACTCTCTAAAAGCCTAATCTTCA
Organism: Pherbina coryleti; assembly: GCA_943735915.1. Lineage (NCBI taxonomy): Eukaryota > Metazoa > Arthropoda > Insecta > Diptera > Sciomyzidae > Pherbina > Pherbina coryleti. The sequence goes on from OX030951.1 coordinate 58,886,714, forward strand.
GATTTCATCAGCTTGTAGTACGTAACCACGTATTAAACATCATTAACAAATATCTTGAAATGAGAATAGATAAAAATAGTTTCGAAAGTTTTCTCCTTAAAGCCAAAGAGACAGAATATGAGCTTGTATGAGCGAACTATGCTAACAACAGAAATATTTATCGAAGCAGTCTCCAATTCGCAAAACCTGAAGAATATTTTCGGTATTTTGTTGTGGTTTTTGATTTAACACGTTCACTGTATTAAATCAAATCACTAAGCATATTCTTTAATGTTTCCTCACACATCCCCATATAAATATTTGTTCACATATGGCTCATCAATGAACATGAGTTCATACATACATTAATAAGAATGTGCACAATGTTTTAATAATGACAGAAATAAATTGTTATATTATATTCTTACGTTCTACAAAAATTCCAATATCCTAAACTATACATATTTTCGTATGAATATATTGAAGTTACTATCAATATGTTTTTGTATCACATATGCTTCATAGACGTGTGAACAAATATAGTCAATGAGTCACATGTGACTCATAGACAGTGAAAGTGTTAATATTGTATATTGTAAACAATCTTGATTTCAATTTTGGAGTGCTGTTGTCATTTATTCATACCTGGATCATATGATTTATTCCTTAAAAAATGACAACAGCTATTCCAGTGACTTCAGATACTGCTTAAAGAAGTTCTTCAGTACTGAGAAGACTGAAAACTTACTTAAGATCCACTATGGTAGCAAATAGGCTAAATGGTTTAGCTCTATTATACATTCACAAAGAAATTGAAATTAATCCAGAGCATATCGCGAAACTTTTTGCCAATTGAAAGTTGAACTGGGATATTGAAGACGCATACGAATTTTAAATATAAAATAATCCTTAGCTACTTCTCAGATTTTTATTCCTTCAAATCATATTACAAGTCAATGATCAATGATATTTGATCAGATTAATGATCAAAGACTCACTCTTACATACTGGCAAAAGCTCCTTGGCGGCGGCTTCCCCCTTATTATTCTACTCAGAATTACGACAGAAGATTAAGTGGACGGCTTTTACATCAAAAGTCAGTATGAATTGCAGTTCACATCCTCGCCAATGAAAAGCGGAGATTAATTTTCTGACCAGAATCATGTCGCTGTCGTGTCGGTACGAGAGAATCGCTAAGAGTTGGCTGTGTCGGTTGATCTGTCATTTCATTTTGTTTCAGTGTTCTCATCATATTCTGATTGAAGTAATAATTCTTCCACTTCCATTTATTCCACAACTTTTTACAATACTCTTTACATAAATTTACTGCATCTTCAACTTAAGACTATTCTTTTGAATAATGATTCATCAAATCCAACTAGGATACTCCATCCTTATTTCAAGTAGAAACATTAATTTTATTTATGGATATAATAACATTAAATCGCACTTTTGACGTGACGAAGTTACGTTTTACAGCGCAGGTTTCCAAAAAAGTTGAAAAATGCATTTTTGAAAAATTCATCAGCGTTGCATTGAATTGTTACTCGCTGAGTATAAAAGCTATGACTAAAAATAGTATGATATGATCGTAAAGGCTAATTCTTTGACTTCATTATAAAAACGCAACAAAAATTCAAAACGTCATCGGGACGCTGTGGGAGCTGCTTAAGAAACGCAACTGAAAGTTTGTTACATGGAATCATTACTCGCTGAGTATTGGTACTAGGATTAAAAATATGGTACACCAATAAAGACCTGTCCTTAGACCTGTCCTCACGACAAAATTAGACAAAAAATTTCTGATGTCATGGGGACACAGAGAGAGCCGCTCAAAGATCGAAAATGCAACATTCATGCAACGGCGTTGCATTGAATTTTTACTCGGTGAGTATATAAGCTACGATAAATGTTTAAAAAGGAAAATGAAGAATTTATACTTGGCCTTACGGCAAAAATAAAAAAAAAATTCTGACGTCACCAGATCGTGAATATACCAGCACATGTAACAGAAATGTAATATCGTTGCATGGAATTATTACTCACTCAGGAGATGCGCTGCGGTATCTTATTACGCCTCACAACAAAAATAAGGAAAAAATTCTTGTCATCATGATATAAGGGTGGCAACCACATAATGCAGTAAAAATGCTACAACCATGAAAAAACGATGAATGAAATTTAAACTCCGTGACTACTGGCGTAACGGTAAATTTGAAGGAACGAAAATGAAGGTGAGGTCTTCGAGCACATGATACAAAAAAAAAAATAAAAAATTGGTGACGTCATGAGGCCTCTCATGGAACCGCCTAATGTGCCGCATATACATCACTTTTGCTGGATTAATTGCATGTAGCTAAGGAAAAGCACAACCAATGGAGAAGCAAATAAAAAAAACAATAGAAAAAGCAACAACACCAACACCAATACTAACACCAACACCAACATCAACATCAACATCAACATCAGCACCAACATCAACATCAACATCAACATCAACATCAACATCAACATCAACATCAACATCAACATCAACATCAACATCAACATCAACATCAACATCAACATCAACATCAACATCAACATCAACATCAACATCAACATCAACATCAACATCAACATCAACATCAACATCAACATCAACATCAACATCAACATCAACATCAACATCAACATCAACATCAACATCAACATCAACATCAACATCAACATCAACATCAACATCAACATCAACATCAACATCAACATCAACATCAACATCAACATCAACATCAACATCAACATCAACATCAACATCAACATCAACATCAACATCAACATCGACATCAACATCAACATCAACATCAACATCAACATCAACATCAACATCAACATCAACATCAACATCAACATCAACATCAACATCAACATCAAATTCAACATCAACATCAACATCAACATCAACATCAACATCAACATCAACATCAACATCAACATCAACATCAACATCAACATCAACATCAACATCAACATCAACATCAACATCAACATCAACATCAACATCAACATCTACATCAACATCAACATCAACATCAACATCAACATCAACATCAACATCAACATCAACATCAACATCAACATCAACATCAACATCAACATCAACATCAACATCAACATCAACATCAACATCAACATCTACATCAACATCAACATCAACATCAACATCAACATCAATATCAACAACAACAAAAACAACAACAACAACAAAAACAACAACAACAACAACAACAACAACAACAACAACAACAACAACAACAACAAACCAAAGGAATATAACATGAACAAGGATATGGATTTGGACAAAAATCAAGACACACCTTTCCACACTTGGAAAGTGATTCTTTATATTTGATTAAGTCAAGAATTTGGTCATGGATTAAAATAAGAGCTTGGACATGAAATGGGAGTATAAAAAAACACTGTCACGTTAAAACTTACGGGTGTGTCCACGACACAGCCAACTCTTTTTTTAATCTTTGTTTACGGACAAAAGCTTTAACCCTCACTAAAAAATAAATAAATAACTGGCCATTTCAGCCCTTGAAAGGACTTTAACCTAGCTTCTTATGATCAATTGTGTTGTGCGTGTTATTAAGTTTGTACACAATTGACCGAGAAATGGACCTACAGGCTTAACGCCGACTCCGAACGGCGATGAACGAAATGTTCTTATTCTCAAGAAGCTTTACATGTCATTTTGATTACTCTCTGAGGTTTGCCATTGTCTGCAGAGAGGTGGCGGCCGTACAGAAAAATTCAAATAATTTTCTGTCGCTGCTGGGGTTCGAACCTGGGTCTCCAAAGTTCGTTGACATAGCGGCCACGCACTTTAACCAACTACGCCATGGACGCCACGTCCTCACTAAAAGGAAATTTTCTTAGTATTTTTTTGTCTTAATCCTTAGGTCGAGTTACACTTACAACCAAAGCGGACAATTGTTAATGCCATCTACTATGGTACTCTTGGTTTGTTTTTAATTTCTCGCTTTTTTATTTATTGCAGAAAACTTTTGAAAAAAATTATTATTTATTCGCTAAATAATCAGAAATAACAGAAATGGAACATTTTCTTCCTTGTGACTTATGGGAAGCTCCCCAAAATTTATAATGCACAGTAAAAGAGCCATATTATTATGATAAGAAACGCAACTTTATTTTAAAACTTTTGTTTTACATATTTTTCAATTGACTGCGTCTCTTTCAAACAATCCTTCTATCATCTTTGTCAATTTTGTCAATTTACAATTTATATTTAAATTTATGTTAATTAGTTAGCTTGTTTCATATAAAAAAAAAAAAACGAAAAAATACACAAACAAGCAATTAACGTGATAGTGTGTGTTCCTTATTATTAACAATTAAATCTGAACATATAATGTTCATGTTCACTATTATGCCACTTTGAACAGACACATAAGCACATGCTTGAGAGCACAAACACGCATTTACTTTAAAAGACACTAATTTTGCCTTTCAAATACAAGCATATGTTGTCACATACTCACACACACATACACACATTTACAAACACATTCATGCTGATTAGCAGTTAAGCTGCTTATTTTAAATTTTTGTGAGTGTTCCCTAAAATTTCCCTCCCTTGAATATCTGTTGGTTCCCATACAAAATAAAAACAAGAAAGAGAAAATTAAAATTTATTGTGCATGCCTGACAGTTATTTTCCTTTAAAAATTCGCGAAAAAAAACAGCCTGAAAAATATTGTGCTTTGGCAAAGTAATTATTTTCTTTTATCTGTTACAAAAATCAGGCTGCGTAAAAGCAAATATATTCCAAAACAATTCAATGTAAAAATATAACTTTAAAAATTTTTGTTTACGCTCAGAAACAGGCGCTTTTCTAAGCAATAAGTGGAATTTTATTATCATATTTTCTGTTGGCAGCTTAACAAAAAAAAGAAATAAATAAAGATTAAAAAAGCAAAACCAGTGCCAACCAATTTTTTTCGTTCAAGGTCACGCGGAACAACTTGCTTATCAAAAAGAGTGTCTTTGAAAAAAAAAAAATTCAAAGAAAACAAACACCATTAAGTGTACAATTTTTTAAAACTCTGCTTTGATGTGTTAACATTTGTTCTATGGCCATGTAAATAAAGAATGAGAACTAATTGCTAGAAACTGGAAAAAGTTTTTATCGCTTTATTTCAAGAAAATCAAGTCATTTTCACTAGGTCCCATTTAGCCAAGTATGCAAAATCGTTCTACGATATCCTGCGTCAGTTCAGTAGCGGATACAACAATTATTTCCATAATTCTTGGGAAATTTACGAAACATCCGGTTATTACATCGAAATTATTAGAGTTTTGTTTTATATTTTTTCGAAAATAATACCATTAAAAACTAATACAAAAAATTCCGGGAAATTTTGTAGTCAGGGAAAATAAAGGCAGTGCTTTGCAAAGGTGGGGTATTAAGATTAAAAGTGTATATTCTCAGACTTGAGATTCTCCGAAACAAAAATTGTTATTAAAACAAATTTTAAAATATTAAAAGATGGTGTTTTTAACTTTAAAACAAGTCTAATGTTATTTCATAAGTCAAACAGTTAATTTAAAAGAAAGTGGTGTGGTCAGGGTACTTCCGTCAAGAACGAAGTTCCTTTTGCTTTACTGTACAACAACAAAAACAATAAACGCTAACTAACACTTAAGGGGACTTCCTCATGAATTTTTGAAAAAATATAGATTTCTTAAGATTCTTTTTTATTAGAAAATTTTATATATTTTAACAATATTTCTTTTGGGCATTTATAAATATAGGTTTGAATATGAAAGAAAATAATTTTAATTCTTCTTGACTTTTGTAGAGAGACTTTCTGCGTCATGCTAAAAGTCTGTTTTAAACTCATGGCCTCATTTTCTATCCCTTACGAAGCATTCAACGATCGATTGGTCTGCAAACGAAGTCTTAAGCAAACGGAAGTTTGTATTTCCAACGAAGCTGTTCGCCAACCCTTACAGTTTGAAGAGTTTGAGAAATCGGCCCCTAATATGAAAGCTTACCTCGAAAGGATTTCATTCCTAGTACCTGGGCGACCGCGTTCTGCTCAGATTCCCACAAAATCTCCCCCATCGCACTCACGAAGTGCAGTGCACCTTGGCTAAACATCTAGGCTATATAATTTTCATTATAAAAACTAAACGAGAACTATAACAAATCGGGAGTATTCAGCGACAAGCAACAACCTGAATTTTAAAAACTTCTTTGATAAACCGCAGGAACAGAGTGCGATGTTGTTGTTGCTGCTTGTCGGCTTATTCATCTGTTTGGAATAAGTCAGAAGCTACTCTGTGGTGTGAAACTCACTTTTTAGGGGTCTTTTTCATTCGGCTTAAAAGCAAAAAAAGCAATTTAAAAAAAACCAAACAAACTAAAAGTCCTAGATGACATTCGAAAGCCATATGATGAAGGTCACACAACTCTCCTCTGCTCGTTAGATTTCTCGAAAGCGTTTGACTCCGTAAATCACTCATTACTCTGTCAAAAACTAAAGTGCTGGTATGGCTTTTACAAGGACGCTGTTAAGAGATCTACTTAATCATCATATTTCTATATACTTTCTCATTAATTTCTCCTACTTAAGAGTAGCTAAAGCTTTTTCATTTATCTCAATTTTGTTATAACTTTGCTTTTGTTTAATTCACTTGTTCTTTGGCTACATACCTTTGCTTAAAACTGTAAAACAAATTTTGCATTGTTTTGATTTGCTTTTGTTAATTTAAGTCGCGCTCTCGCGACATCGCTTAACTTGTAGCAGTACTTAAAGCTTTTAATTGCATTGCCTAACATAATTATTGTATTTTGTTAAAGAAATCACCACTTGAATAAAAATTGTTGGCGAGAACACATCGCATAAAAATAGCATAAAAAATTCAAGATTTTTCATTAGTTAAATTTCAATCATTAGTTAGAATTCGACACTAGCAAAAAATATTGCTAGTCTTTTCATGGTGACCCCGACGTGATCGGCAACAACAATTGGCCATCACCGTTAAACGTTTAGTGGCATAGAGGTTCGCACATAGCAACTCAATAAATTTACGTTGGAAAAAAGTACAGTTCGGTTACATATTCACAAAACTGGTGCCGCTAGTTCGATCGTACCATCATAAGCAATGACCTCTAACGCTGACACGCCTGATGCAGAAAATTCAGCTGCGTCTAAGCTTTCATTTTACAAGCGGAAATCTGCATCAATAGTGAAGCAGCTTAAAGACATGCATGCTAATTTAGAGGTTGAAAATTTGAACAGCTTGGATAGTGAAGTGCTCACTTTGATGCTCGATTTGGTCGAACGGCTTCACTCCAGATTTGATAGCGTGCAGACTTCGTTGGAAGAGGAAGATTTCAACGAGATTGAAAGTAATGCTCGCTCAAATTTTGAGTCGGTTTACATAACCACGAAGGCCGCATTTAGTAAGGAATTGGGTACACGACGCGCGACTGATAATTGTCAGTCAACTCAGTGCCAATTTTCTATGCACGAGCCGCATCAATCTATTATCATTTCGCAGCATAAGGCTCGGCTACCAACGTTGCAAATACCTAAATTCAATGGTTTGTATAAAGATTGGCCGGACTTCTTTTCGATGTTCACCACCATGGTGGACAACGATAGCGATTTGACGAAAATCGAAAAGTTCCAGCATCTACGATCAAATTTGAAGGATGCAGCGTTGGACACCATCCGGTCTCTAGAAATAAGTGACGACAATTATGATAGAGCCATAGAAATGCTTAAGAGTAGATTTGATAATAAACGCTTAAATTTTCAGGCTCACATTCGCGAGATTTTTGGATTGGCTAGGGTGGAATCAGGATCTGTGGCAAGACTGAGAGAGCTGAGTGACAAGGTGAACTCACATTTGCGTGCTCTTCAATCAATGGGCTCGAAGGAGCAGTTATCCGATTGTCTTCTAATCCATCTCATCGGTCGCAAATTGGATGTGACTTCCCAGGCAAAATGGGAAGAGAACACTCCCATCAACGAAATACCAACATGGAATCAAATGGCAAAATTCTTGGAACGACGTTGTCAAATGCTGGAAAATGTGGAAAGCGCCATGGTATCTGAAGCACCTGGCAAACAGGCAAGCAAAAAACCAATAACATCAAACAATATCATTCGAAAATCGTTCGTAGTTACAAGTAGTCATTTAGGTTGCTTTCTTTGTGAGTCTGAAGAACATTCCATACCAGGTTGCTCAAAATTTCTTTGCTTGACCCCTGAATTGCGTTACAAGGAAGTCAAGCGTCTCAATCTTTGTCTCAATTGTTTAAAAAGAGGACATTCAGTCAAGGTGTGCAAGTCAGGAAGCTGCCGCCATTGCTCTTCAAAACACAATTCTCTTCTTCATATGACCCAAGCGTCAAGATCTCAGTCAGTGCCCACTTTGCAAGATTCGCTTGCAGCTATTGTTAACACTACTGCTGCTTCAGATCAAGCAACACAAACCGCTTCAGTTTCATCTTTGCACACTAGCCTTTTGGTTGATAGCCCTATGCCTCTTCCTGAAGATTTCGTTTTTCTTGCCACTGCGCTTATTTTTGTAAAAAATGTCGCTGGCTCATTGATACCTTGCCGAGCCCTGCTCGATTCAGGATCGCAAGTTCATTTCGTTACAAATCGATTGATCAATCAGTTACAAGTTAGAAAGATAAAATCAAGATCAATTATTTCTGGTATTGGAGAGACCGATCTAGTCTCTGATCACACTATTGATCTCCACATAGAGTCACGCTTCGGTGACTACTCAAGAACATTGACAGCGATTGTCACACCATCAATAGCTGAGAATCAGCCTCAATGCTCACTCGACAATGTTGATTGGATCATCCCTTCAAATTTGCAGTTAGCAGACCCTCTTTTTTACAAAACAAATAGAATCGACGTTTTGATTGGAGCCGGTCTATTTTTTGACCTTTTGAGCGTTGGTCAGGTGCGCCTAGGAGAAAATTTGCCGCTGCTGCAGAAAACTCGATTGGGCTGGGTTGTCTCTGGTGGCCATAGGCACTCTACCAATAAGCATTCGAGCTTCGCAGCATTGGAAAAATCATCGACACAAGATCCTGATTATCATTTGGACAACATAGTTCGCAAGTTTTGGGAGATCGAAAATTGCACCGAATCTGATGCAAAATTTAGCAAGGAGGAGTTGGCATGCGAGCATCATTTTGTAGAAAATTACCGTCGTTTGCAGTCTGGTGAAATTTCCGTTCGTTTGCCCTTCGCTGTGTGTCCCAGTAAGTTAGGTGAATCCTACCAGCAAGCTCTAGCTCGTTTTCAAAACTTGGAAAGAAGGCTGCAACGGAGCCCCGAGCTTAAGTTACAATATTGCTCGTTTATGCAGGAGTACCAGTACTTGAATCACATGTCGTTAGTGAAAAGTTTGCCAAAAAATGTTCCATCTTATTTTTTACCACATCATTGTGTACTCAAAGCCGACAGCACAACAACCAAGCTTCGGGTTGTCTTCGATGGCTCGGCTTGTACAACTTCGGGCTATATACTGAATGATGTTTTGATGGTAGGCCCTACTATTCAGCCAAAATTGTTCGATTTATTGCTTCGTTTTCGTTCTTTCAAAATTGCACTTACTGGCGACATTGCCAAAATGTATCGCTGCGTTCGAGTGCCAGAACCAGATAGCTTCTTGCAGTGTATACTATGGAGAGACAGTCCTGATAGCGATGTGCAAATTTTTCGCTTAGACACCGTAACATATGGCACAAAGCCTGCAGCATTTTTATCCATTCGTGCTATGCACCAATTGGCAACTGATGAGGAGGCTAATTTTCCTATTGCCGCAAAAATTGTTCGACGCGATTTTTATGTAGACGATTTAATTTCTGGCGGCGATTCAGTAGATGAAGTTTTTGAAATTCTTAAGCAAACAAGACAATTATTGGGCAGAGGAAAGTTTGAATTGAGGAAATGGTGCTCGAATGACGTAAACGTTCTTAGCGAGATCGAACCATCAGATCGAGAAAGGTTTTTTAAATTCCACGACGGCAGTGATGTAACAAAAACCCTCGGACTCATTTGGGACCCATCTACTGATAGCTTCATATTTTCGTTTATTCCATTTGTTCCAACCAACAAAATCACAAAGCGCAACATTCTGTCGATAATTGCACGCTTTTACGACCCCTTGGGCTTGATAGGCCCAGTTATAGCGAAGGCTAAAATATTTATGCAAGTTTTGTGGAAAGAGAAGCTAAATTGGGACGAAAGCTTACCACAAGCGCTTCAATCGCATTGGCAAACAATTTCCGCAGAACTCGAACTAGTTTCAAAATATACTTTTCCTCGTTGTGTCATTGTTCCTAAAGCCACCCTGGAGATCCACGCATTTTGTGATGCAAGTTTGGCAGCGTATGGAGCATGCGTTTATATAAGCACACAGGCAAAAGACACGGTGAAGGTCAGCTTGCTTTGTTCGAAATCGCGAGTTGCGCCTCTAAAAAGTATTAGCGTACCGAAGCTTGAGCTATGCGGAGCTGCACTTTTGGCGAATTTGGTCGATACGATTGCTAGCATGGGAATTTTCAAGGGCGCTATACACTGTTGGTCTGACTCCACTACGGTTCTTTCTTGGATAAAACACCATTGTTCAAATTTTAATGTTTTTGTCGCAAACCGAATCAGCATCATTCAAACATTGACCAGCAACATGACGTGGCATTACGTACCGTCTGAGCTCAACCCAGCTGACATTTTGTCCAAAGGAGCTACACCAACAGAACTTTTGTCTTCGCAATTGTGGCAAAATGGCCCTGAATTTTTGAAATATGAACCGAGTCAATGGCCTACGCATCCTGTATCAGCTCAGAATCTGCCTGAAAGGCGCAAGCGAGCTTTCATAGTGGCTCTCAAAACCATCGACTTGTCAATAAATTGCAAATTTATCAACTCATTTGGAAAAATGCAAAGGATTTTCGCATATATCGCCAGAATGTTTCGACAAAAATCATTTAAAATTTTTACATATTTAACAGCTGAGGAAGTTCAACAAGGCACACAGTTGCTGATTCGCATGGTGCAGATATCAAATTTGTCATCAGAGTACAACGCCCTACGATCAAAAAGACAAATCGACTCATCGAGTAAAATATTTAATTTGAATCCGTTTATTGACGATCATGGGCTGCTACGCGTTGGAGGTCGTCTACACAACGCATCGCTGGACTTCGAATCGCGACATCCGTTAATTTTGCCGCGACGGCATCCGCTAACAAATTCGCTCATTATTTATTTTCACGAAAAATGGCTGCATGCTGGATCGCAAGCTCTTTTGGCTTCCATCCGTCTCCAGTATTGGCCGATTGGTGGATTAAAGGCTGTAAGCCGCGTCATCAACAAATGCATCCAATGTTTTCGAACAAAGCCGAAATTAGCTGAACATATCATGGGAACTCTACCAGCTGATAGAGTACAAGCAAATAGAGCGTTTCTTGTGACAGGCATTGATTTCTTTGGGCCATTTCTCTTTCAATCGGAAATTAGAACACGAGCGCCTATCAAATGCTATATTTGTTTATTCATATGCTTCTCGACGAAGGCAGTGCACTTAGAATTGGTGAAGGATCTTTCCACGCAAGCCTTCTTGGCTGCATTGAAGCGTTTTATTTGCACCAGAGGAAAGCCAAAAACTATCTGGTCGGACAATGCAACTAACTTCGTTGGCGCTAAAAACGAGCTAGCTGAACTTAAGCAGCTATTTCTTCAGTACGAACACCAGGAAGCAGTCCAACAGTTTTGCCTTGAAGATAGTATAGATTGGCAGTTCATACCTCCTAGGTCTCCTCATTTTGGGGGCCTCTGGGAGGCATCAGTAAAAACTGCAAAATATCATTTTTGGCGCACAGCCAAGCTTTCAATATTAAATTTTGATGAACTTCGAACTTTAGTTTGCCAAATTTCTGCCATAATGAACTCACGTCCTTTATGTCCACTTACAGAAAATCCCGACGATCTTGGTGTGCTGACACCCGCCCACTTCCTCATTGGGGCGCCTTTTACTTCAATAGTCGAGCCAGACGTCTCTATGATCAATATTCACAGGCTTGGTCGCTGGCAAAAATTATCGCAAATGCAACAGATTTTTTGGAAGAAGTGGAGCACTGAATACTTGACCCTGCTTCAACAAAGAAATAAGTGGCGTACTTCAACATCAAATATAACCGTAGGAGCTATGGTTCTACTGAAGGATGAAAACTTGCCCCCGCTTAAATGGCCATTGGCGAGAGTCACCGAAATAATCAAAGGCGAAGATGGAGTTGCGCGCGTGGCAGTACTACGAACATCAAGCGGCACAACCAAGCGTGCTGTAGCTAAAATTTGCATTTTGCCCATAGATGAAGATACGGTTGAAAGCCTGAACCTTTCAACGGGCGGAGGATGTTAAGAGATCTACTTAATCATCATATTTCTATATACTTTCTCATTAATTTCTCCTACTTAAGAGTAGCTAAAGCTTTTTCATTTATCTCAATTTTGTTATAACTTTGCTTTTGTTTAATTCACTTGTTCTTTGGCTACATACCTTTGCTTAAAACTGTAAAACAAATTTTGCATTGTTTTGATTTGCTTTTGTTAATTTAAGTCGCGCTCTCGCGACATCGCTTAACTTGTAGCAGTACTTAAAGCTTTTAATTGCATTGCCTAACATAATTATTGTATTTTGTTAAAGAAATCACCACTTGAATAAAAATTGTTGGCGAGAACACATCGCATAAAAATAGCATAAAAAATTCAAGATTTTTCATTAGTTAAATTTCAATCATTAGTTAGAATTCGACACTAGCAAAAAATATTGCTAGTCTTTTCAGACGCTGTAGAACTTATACAATGCTATCTGTCCAACAGAATGCAAAGAGTATGTGTTGGCGGTAAATGCTCTGTATTTAAGCCTGTCTGCAGTGGAGTACCCCAAGGGTCGGTTCTTGGCCCTCTACTTTTTTCAATTTTCATCAATGATATCTTCTTAACTTGCAAAAATTCGTCTATGCATGCCTATGCAGATCATGTCCAGCTATATCTTTCGCGCAGAACTGGTCTCTTGGAAGATTTGTGTTGCAGAATAAATGAGGATCTTCATGACATTAACTGCTGGGCTACAAAAAACGGTCTTAGACTAAATTCTCTCAAATCTTATGTGCTGCCTATTAGTAGGTATAAAATAATTGTTGATGACCTGCCGGACTTATTTATAGGAGATAACAAACTTAAACTTGTAAGTAACATTAAAAGTCTTGGTTATCATATAAACTCATCCCTAACATATACGGATCACATTAACAATGTAGTACGCAACATTTACTTTATTCTACATAATCTCAAAATGTCAGCTCAATTCACTCCTCTAGACACCAGACTAGACTCAAACTTGTGTTGCAATTAATAATGCCCATCATAACATATTTTAAAGTTATATACAGTAAACTTGACTCGCGTCCAGAACACAAGTTGCAAGTTGCGTTCAATCATGCCACGCGATATGTGTATAACATTCATAAATTTGATCATATAACCTTGTTTAAAAAGAGTATCCTTGGTTGTGATATTAGAAGCTATCTCAATGCTTGAAATTGTATGTTCCTGCATAAACTTATTTACTCTAAAACTCCTGGGTACCTCTTTGAAAAAACTCAATTTTAGTCACTCGGTAAGAAGGAATATATTTTTAATACCAACATGGTATTATTTAAACTCTACTAGGTTATTTTTCATTAATGCCATTAGATTATGGAATAGTTTACCTAACAGTATAACATCTTTGGAAAGAAAAGGTGACTTTAAGCAGGCCGTATTTAACCACCTTACCTAAAAACTGTGTGTTGAAATTGATAGAAACCATTAATCTTTTATGTCTCTATGTTCTATGCTCCTCTGATCTTTTTTGCTCTTTAACGTTTTTTTTTTCATCTGTTTATCTTTGTAATTATTTAATATTGTTACAAATACTTTATTATTTTTTTTTTTACTTTATATAGATAATAAGTCCACTATTAAAATTACAATGTCATTATTATCAATAATTGTTAAATCTACTTATGAATATACTCAAGCAACTACCTTTGTATTTCAAAAGAACATGTTCTTATAATACTAAAATAATTATTTAAGTAAAAAAAATTTTTAATATACCACGTTTTTAGATCGAACTAAAAAGTATAAAATAATTTCTGCTAGAGTCGGGCTTTTCGTTCTCATAAAAATGTGGGGCGCATGCTATAGGGAATATTAAGCAGTTAAGAAAACCTTGGTTAAGAAAGCATTTGTCCACTAACATATTCAAATTTTAATTGCTAACAAATAATTTCTAAATAATTCATCAGAGATATACATAGATAGGATAATTTTTAACAAAAAAACTCGTCAGTCTTGATTACTTCGATAATATTAAAATTAAAGAAATCTGAAACCCAAGTCTTACTGGATTGAACGCGATAGATGTCTGCAAACTTGAATCTGCCTCCCATGCAAGGTCTTTTATCCGGGCAGTCAAGGGACCTGAGTTTAGAAATCATTTGTTCACTAACTTATTAGAATTGCTAATAACACTCTTTACTAATCTCTATAGCATGCGCCCCACGTTTTTATTAGAACAAAAAGCCCGACTCTAGCAGAAATTATTTTATACTTTTTAGTTTGATTTAAAAACGTGGTATATTAAAAGGTTTTTTTTACTTAAATAATTATTTTCTGGTTTTTAGCCTTTGTCCACATTTTTACCCTCAGTAGTGAATTTTAAAAAATTTCAATTTGTTTCATAAAAAAAAAACAAAAATTCATTAACATTGTTGAGGCTCGAACTCACTACCTAGCGTATAATAAGGCGATCGCTTTACGCTCTCAGCTACAGAACTTACACTGAAAGATATTCTAAATAGCAATAAATTAAACTCCTTTTTAAAAACAACTAAAAAATTTTATTTCAACTCCTTTTTTACCATTTTTTTTTACCCTCAGTGGTGTATTTTAAAAAATTTGAATTTGTTTCATAAAAAAAAAAACAAAAATTTCATTCACATTGCTGAGGCTCGACCTCACTACCTTAAGTTTAAAAAGGCGTTCGCTTTACGCTTTGATCTATAGAAGTCACAGGAAAATGTATTCTAAATGAGGTTATAAATTCACTTCAGTTGTACATTTTTGAAATTTGAAAATGTCAATGAGCTTTTCAATTTTTGACGTAGAATACGTCATTCTCGGAGGTAAGTAGGGTGGTTGATAGTGATCAGGTGTCGGTATTTATATAACTTTTTGAGCCTTTGGTGGGCCTAAAGTACTGATCGTACAATGTTGATGTTAGCATTTGTTGGTCTGCTTGATCCTCAATGCGACAAAAATTCATGTTAGAACTCTCTAACTTATATAAATTTTACACAATTACATAATAAATATAAAGCCAACATTTGATGTTTTTGTCTGCTTAAACTTGCTACCTATTTATCGACAGTTTCCGGTTTTATCGACAAAACCATAAAATTTGTATGGGACCCCCCCTAAGGAGTGGTCGGAGGGAATAGGTGTTAAAGGCAAAAATGTTCCTTTTGCAAAAGCAATGGGGGTCGGTAATACATATTAACCCTCTCCGGCACTCTCTTAAAGGTCATATGCTCAGGTGTATGGAATAAATAAACAAAAACCATAAAATTTGTATGGGAGCCCCCCTAAGGAGTGGTCGGAGGAAATAGGTGTTAAGGGCAAAAATGTTCCTTTTGCAAAAGTAATGGGGGTCGGTGATACATATTAACCCTTTCCGGCACAAACACAATAAAATTTGTATGAGAGCCCCCTAAGGAGTGGTCGGAGGGAATAGGTGTCAAAGGCAAAAATGTTCCTTTTGCAAAAATGTTCCTTTTGCAAAAATGTTCCTTTTGCAAAAATAATGGGGGTCGGTGATACATATTTACCCTTTCCCGCACTGTTTTAAAGGTCATATGCTCAGGTGTATGGAATAAATATTTTGCTAAATCTTTTTTAAAAAAGATGTCATCAAAAGCGAATTGACTAATTCTACGTCTTGTGTAATGACATAGTCGAAACTACTGCATCCTTTTTTGTTTGATTTTTAATATGTATGAATGTATATCAATGTATATCAATGAATGTATGTCAAATAATTTCGCATTTTAGCCAAACAAATAAACACACAGACAAACAAATTAGATAATATTGTGTTGTCATCCAGTTCTGAGCTACATTTTAAGTTTCAAAACTCTAGCTCATCGGGAAGTTGGTTAAAATGGATTCCAATATTTGTACGGGACAGACAAATGAAGTGAAGCTAATTAAAAACGTTTTAATATAAAACATCAAAAATAATTTAGAATTTTAAATTTTTACTTCGGGTTCATGATCAGCGACCCCACAAACCCCAGTATACAAATTTTTACCTCCATTAAACGTTTTTTGCAGAACATAGCTTGTTCATGGCCGCCATTTTGAAGCCGCCATTTTGAATTTCAAATTTTTGACTTCATATTCTTAATCAGCGACCCCACAAACTCCTGTATACAAATTTAACGTTCTCCTGTATTTTACATTTTAATTAAACGTTTTTTAAAAAAGTTAGCTTGTTCATGGCCGCCATTTCGAAGCCGCCATTTTGAATTTCAGATTTTTTACTTCAGATTCGTGATCAGCGACCCCAAAAACCCCCAAAGTACAATTTTTGTCTCGATAAGTGGCCCCTGTCAATGAATCGTCACTTTTGGCATAAAATACCCCACTGTGCGACGTGCGTTCTCTGATTGGGCTCTAGAAAAGATGCGCCAAGCAAAATCATCTTCAGTGACGAAGCTCATGTTTGGCTCAATGGGTTCGTCAATAAGCAAAGTATGCGTTATTGGTAGGGTGAAAATCCACATGTGCTTCATGAATCATCACTTCATCCACAAAAAATAACTGTTTGGTGAGGTTTGCATGCCGGCGGCGTCATTGGACCATATTTTTTTGTCGACGATAACGATCTTAACGTTACTGTGAATGGCCATAGTTATCGCGAAATGTATGGCCGAGTCATCGAAAATTGGGTCCAACGAATCGACCGCTGCATACGTGCCCGCAGTGGCCGTATGAACGAAGTTGAGTTTCATTAATAAATGTTGTGATTGTACTTTAAACCGATAATCAAGTTTTTGAAATATCTGAAATCGTTTGCGTTTTATTTAAAAAAAAAAGTTGTCAAGTCCTTAATGGAAAACCCTTTAGGTTCTATGGAAACTTCATTGGTTTTTGTGTCATAACTTTGGTTTTGTTCATGTTAGAAGCAACATATTTTGTTTTTATGTGACAATATATTCAAGAAATATGACAATATAAATAACTCAGTTCTAACTTAAGTCGACTTAAGCGATTATTGCTTGACACAGAAACATAGCTCATCAATTATTATTTTTTTTTTCTTTTAGAAAAATTCAACCGAAGCCCATTAACGCTCTGTTAAGTAACGTTGGATTTTTTTTTCAAGTAAAAGCACGTGTTATTTTCAGTAGAATACCACAAATTAAGAAGCTTATCACCTCCACCACCACCGACTTACATGCTCTGATAAATTATATTCTGTAAGACGTAAAGAATTCTACAAGGATTCCTTTGAAAAAGCAATATAATTCTTTTAAGGACGAGTTTAATTAAGTTAACGAAGTTGCCGGTGAAAGTGGTTTTCTTCGAATTTTGTCAACTTTTCCGGATTGCATTAAGCACCTGTATTTTTGTATGTGCGTATGTGGGTGAAACAATAGCACAACCACAAAAACGTGCCAATGTTAATTCAACTGGAGGCGTAGGAAGCTGTGTTACGTAACGAATAATAAAAGCATTATTCTTCAAATCAAGAATCGTGGTTACGACACTTAAATCCTTCTTATTAAGTGTTGTTAATGGATGATTTGGCAGTCACCATATCCAGCAAGCGAACACTTAAAATTTTAAAGTCTCCCATCAGTCATCTTGTCATGGCCCTCGCGATGTGACTAGACCAGAACTGTTCATCATAGTTATGACTCAACGTTATGTCGTTAACCATTCATCCGCTTCCACATCACAGCACAACAGAGCACAGCACAACACAGCACATTTTCAACATATTAGTTAAACAAATAACAGTGAGTAAAAACAGAAAAGGAAAAAGCACATGAAAGAGGAATAAACAGAAGGAAAATTGTGCCTGCAGCGTAACTAATCTTCGCTGCATGGGTTCTTCAGGCAACAGAAGAAAGTGCAAAATGTATGAAAACAATTTATACGAAATAATCAGTTCTGCAAATTTTTTCTTAAAAATTAAAATAATAAAAAGCATTCCACATAAATATTTGTGGTAATGTAGAGTTTGACCTGAATTTCCATGTATGAGTTGCTCTTGCTATATTTTCGGTAACCTCTAATTATGCCAACTTACTCAACCGTGCATCTTTCATTAAATCCAATGGTATTAAAATCAGGGTTGCAAAATAACTCTTATTATCATGAATTTCAGAAAGAAATTAAGATGGTATAGATGGCCAATATATCTGTGAAGTCAGTAGAGAAAACACTATTTTCAAAGATGAAAAAATAGTGGCACAAGCTTTCCTTAGTTCTGAGCTTCCATCGAACTTCTCTTTTATTAAGAAGAATCATTATATACCAGGGTGTGAAAACATTCATTTCCAATTTATTAAAATACCCTCTGTTCAAAATTGAACCGGACTGTGGGAATTTCATGAACAAAGAGTGTGTTTTAAATTGTGTTTTACCAACAGAATTTCTTGTCCGCGTGCATTGAATATGTTGTAGAAAACCTATGGGGAGTCTGCTCAATCACGTTCGCAGGCATTTGAGTTTTACAAATTGCTTAAAGAGGGTCATACATCAGTTTACAACTTATCTCACCATTCCAGCAACATCAACAAATGATGAAAATGTCAATAAAGTAAAGGAAATTGGGCTCGAAAATCGTCGTGTGACCGTGAGAGACTAAGGTGCCGAGCTTGATATATAGTTTGGATTGGCTCACACCATTTTACATGATGTTTTAGGCATGCGTCGGGTTACAGCGCGACTTGTGCCAAAATTGCTGAATGTCCTTCAAAAAAAGTTTCACAAAACTGTCGCTCAGGAGATGCTTAAATGGAAGATACGGACGTTCAGCGCATCATTACTGGTGGCGAGATTTGGGTGCACGAGTATGACGTCGAAACAGCTCAATAATCTGCAGAACGGCGCTATCGAGATGAGCCAAAACCTAAAATACCACGTTAAAGTGGTTTCCCCTTCTTTCGAAACGTGGGAAACGTCAACATTGGTTGCATTTCTTGAGTAAATTCAGTTTTACAAATTATTTTTAACTTAAACGCAATATGCCGCGTGAAATTAATGAAGTGAAAGATTTCCTTTACAAGGCCCGACGTCCTGATGCGACTCTTGTGAATATCAAGAAGAATACTCTGAACACCAAATTCAAGATTTGTTGCTCCCGCTTCTTGTACACATTGGTCGTGCAAGATAAGTAGAAAGCTGAGTAAATTAATCGGTCGCTGCCGCTAGGTCTGCAGGTTAATGAAGTCAAGTAGGGAAGATACAAGGAGAGAAAATGCAATTAATGTGCATCAAAGTCGATGGTGTGAAATGCTTCAGTGAAGCTATACAATATCTTTGCAGTGGGTTACATTTTTGATTTTATACTCTGTTAATCTGTATGATTAGAATTGACAAAATAATTAAAAAAAAAATTGTGTTAACATCTGTGATTTCCGAATTCATTTCACGTATTTATTTTATTTTTTAAAAATTAAGGTGGTGTTGACTGTTTTCTTCGATTCTCAAGGTACCGTGCACTCGGAATTCCTTCCGCAAAGTTAATTGGTCAACGCTCAATATTATTTGAGTGTTTTAGAGCGTTTGCCTGAGAATATTCGTCGAAAGAGAACAGAGTTATGGAAGGAAAATTCATGTTTTTTTCACCACGATAATGCACCAGCTTACACATCAAGCATTGTACGCAATTATTTGATCAAAAACTATGTCAATATCGTTCATAAAGAACCATATTCGCCAGATAAGGCCCCGAGTGACTTTTTCCTATTCCCCAAATTCAAATTTTCACTTCGTGGAAAACATTTTGAGCTAAAGACCATTCCGAAACCGGCCAACAAAAAATGTTTTTAAGAATGGAAAAAACGTTGGCATATGTGTATTGTGGCGTCCGTGGCGTAGTTGGTTAAAGTGCGTGGCCGCTATGTGAAGGTTCGAACCCCAGCAGCGACAGAAAATTATTTGAATTAAAATAATTTTTCTGTACGGCCGCCACCTCTCTGCAGACAATGGCAAACCTCAGAGAGTAATCAAATGCCATGTAAAGCTTCTTGAGAATAAGAACATTCCGTTCATCGCCGTTCGGAGTCGGCGTTAAGCCTGTAGGTCCATTTCTCGGTCAATTGTGTACAAACTCAATAACTCGCACAACACAATTGATCATAAGAAGCTAGGTCAAAGTCCTTTCAAGGGCTGAAATGGCCAGTTATTTTTTTTTTTTTTTTTTTTATGTGTAACGCCTCCGACGGTGATTATTTTGAAGGTGATAAAATAAATATTAGAGAAAAAATAATCGTTGTTATTTTTTTTATACATTCCGGTTCAATTTTGAACATAAGGATCGTATCTATCCTTATCTAGAGGAATACATATTAAACACATCATAAATGATTATACCTAGTACTCTCATATGTTAACGGTACACGGTGTTTTGCTCAAAAAATGAAAACAACCAAAGTTTTTTTCAAAATTACTGACTTACTTACTTATCTGGCGCTTACAACCATTGGTGGGTTTTGGCCTCGTATAATAAATTGCGCCAGCCATTTCTGTTTTGTGCTTGCTGGCGCCAGTTGGAAACATCAAGCGTAGTGAAGTTATCCAAAAGTTGATCCTTCCAAAGAAGATGTGGACTTCCTCTTCTGCGTTGACCACCACCGGGCACCAACTCCGCCTGTTCTCACGAGCGTCCTGTCCAAAGCCAGGATAAAGGAGGATGGTTGCAGGCAACGGGTTCGCCTAATCCTGTGTAAATGTAGAGGGACTAGCCAGATCCTGGAGTTGGTCGCCCAATCTGGGGAGTAGGTGGACCGTTGATTTGATCAACGGTAGCGAATGCCTACGTGGGAATAGCAATGATCCTTAAAATTTGTTAGCACAGAGATAGTCGTTACGCTCGACAGACGTACTGTCACAATCTCCACTGATACATATCGCATTGATTCTACGGAGAGTCTTAAAAGTCTTGTAAGTCTTATAAGGCTGGTTAAAACGATGATAATCAAGAAGTGTCATATTGGGTACTCCGAGTGTGAAAAGTTTATCTTAGTAGCCTCGGAGTACTAGATTGATAAGGTGTATAACCAAGGAGGATTGATGAGGTGTATCAAGGAGTGTCATATTGGGTACTCCGATTGTGAAAGGTTAATCTGAGTAGCCTCAGAGTACCAGATCGATAAGGTGTATAACCAAGGAGGGTTGATGAGGTGTATCAAGGAGTGTCATATTAGGTAACTCGAGTGTGAAAGGTTTATCTGAGTAGCCTCGGAGTACTAGATTGATAAGGCGTATAATCAAGAAGTGTCATATTGGGTGCTCCAAGTGACTAAGTGTTTATCTTAGTAGCCTTGGAGTACCAGTATTGAAATGGAGCAAATAGTGGTGACCTTTGTGTCACACACAGTCAAGTGCGATGTAGTCTACGCTGTAGTACGTCCAAGTAGTGGTGGTTTTTTCCTCCACAGTCAAGAGTGATGGATGCGCATGCGTTGGTGTTGTGATAAGTGCGTGTCGAGGTAAATCCCTTTTGCCTTTGGAGACTATCGCAGGGCTGGCCATTCGGGGAGTATCGTGCTGGTAGTGGTAGTTCAATGTCTTGAATAGGTCTGTGATCGGCGTGGAGTTGCGCTAAACAACCGGGTGGCAATGCCCTACATTGCAAGAGATGTTAGATGGATCTCGATTTCCACCAATAAATGTGGATGGTGACCCAACTAATCATCTATAACTGGTACTGTTGCGTTCCAGCATTGGTTGCTATCCATACAGTATATTTTTTAATTTAAATACACACTTAAGTATGGTGTGCGACCGGTGTTGAAACTATTATGACGGAGCGTTGGTCGCGTCTAGAGTCATGGAAGTGACGCCTAGGAGAGATATGACGGACGTCATTAATACATTAGCATGGAACTGACGTCCTGAAGATTTATCTCCTGGGCGTCAATTCCTTGAACCTCGACCCCATTGCCATGGGGCAACGCAGAATTAAGCCAAATGGCAGGTGTCTACGTTACAATAAATGTAAACCAATGAGTACCACCGGGCACCGAAACAAATATTTTTTTGCTAGGGCGTCGTTTTCCATTCGTTCAACATGACCTAGCCAGCGGAGCCGCTCGATTTTAATGCGCTTAACTATGTCGATGTCAGCGTACAGCTCATACAGTCGTGGTTCCATCGAATTAAGTACTCGCCATTGATGCAGATTGGACGGAAGATCTTACGAAGGATCTTTTTCGAAGGCTCCCAAAGGCTTCTTCAGAACTGCTCAACGTCTAGGTTTGTGCTGCATATAATAGGAAGAGCATGATAAGTGACTTATAGAGCGTTAGTTTTGTTCGTCGAGAGAGGGCTCTGCTTCTCAATTGTCTACTCAGCCCAAAGTAACACCTGTTGGCAAGAGTTATCCTTCGTTTTATCTCAATACTGACATCGTTGAAAGAGTTAATGCTGGATCCCAGGTAGACGAAGTCCTTAACAACCTCGAAGGAGATGTTGTCAACACTGACGTGGTTTCCAAGACGCTGGGACTGTTTATTTGTTGACACTAGGTATTTCTTCTTATCTGCGTTCACTGCAAGACCCATTCGACTCGACTCTTTCGCGAATCTCTAATCTATTATGGCCAATGATATCGATATCATCAGCATACGCCAGCAGCATAATACTTTTGTAGAATATCGTGCCACTGCTCCTCAAATCGACAGCTTGGATGATCTTCTTCATCATTAGGCTGAAAAAGTCGTACGATAAGGAGTCACCTTGTCTGAAACCTCGTTTGGTATCGAATGGAGGAGTGAGATTCTTCCCTCTTTGGTATCGAATAGAGGAGTAAGATCCTTCCCAATTTTAAGTGTGCTGTTGATGTTGCTGAGTGTCATTCTGCAAAGACGGATGAGCTTTGCAGAAATAACAAATTCAGACATGGTGGAATATAGATGATTCCTTATTGGACTGTCAAATGCGGCTTTGTTATCGACAAAAAGATGGTGTGTGTCGATTTATTTTTCTAGGGTCTTCTCCAAAGTTTGTTGTAGCGTAAATATGTAGTTTATGGTGGATTTACCAGGTATGAAGCCACACTGATAAGGACCAATCAGGTGGTTTACGATGGGCTTCAGTCTTTCACATAGAACGTTCGACAGGACCTTATATGCGATATAATGAAAAGGTTTATCCCACGGTAGTTGGCGCAAATTGTAGGATCGCCTTTCTTGAGGATTGGGCAGAGCACACTGAGGTTCCAATCGTTTGGAATGCATTCTTCCGACCATATTCTGCATAGAAGCTCATGAATGCATTTAAATAGAGCTGCGCCTCCATTCTTGAAGAGCTCAGCAGGTAAGTCATCGGCTCCAGCGGCTTTGTTGTTTTTAAGCCGAGCTATAGCTTCCAAGACTTCACTATGGTCGGGCAGCGGGACTTTAACACTGTCGTCAACAATTGGAGTTTCCGGGATATCATTTCTATTGGCGGGATTGTTGTCGTCGTCGCCATTCAGAAGCTTAGAGAAGTGTTCCCTCTTCATCATCAGTATATGTCACTAGATTCCCATTTTCATCCATGCAGGAAGAGGCCCTGGTCCAGCGGCTTTGTTTTTTTTTAAGCCGAGCTATAGCTTCCAAGACTTCACTATGGTCGGGCAGCGGGACTTTAACACTGTCGTCAACAATTGGAGTTTCCGGGATATCATTTCTATTGGCGGGATTGTTGTCGTCGTCGCCATTCAGAAGCTTAGAGAAGTGTTCCCTCTTCATCATCAGTATATGTCACTAGATTCCCATTTTCATCCATGCAGGAAGAGGCCCTGGTCTTGAGAACATCGGCATATGAACCATATCAAAATAATCTATATTCCTTAAAAATTTTAACATTTTTCATATCAATATGTTTGGGGCATTATGGGGTATTATGTACCACATCAAAAATACATGAATATAATATCAATTCTACGTTTTTAACGTTCCAGTTCAAAATCAAATCAAAAATGATAGCTACCATAATATCAAGATTGATATTTTTCCTTATCGGTCGAAAAATGTAAAATAAAAATGTTAATTTTCCGGTGGTTTTTGGTAATTTTTTGGTTCACTGCATATATCATAAAAATTTCAAGATGTATTCTGTGCAAAATTGTTTTTTTATTCGTGTTAGGAAGGATTAAATTTTCGTCATTTTTTATTAGGAACACGTAGCCGGCAATGTCAAGGTTCCATTCATATTATTTCAACCTTTATGGTGGAAAATAAAAAACTGACACAATGTCAGTCACTCATACGTATCTGTGGCTTACTTGCTGCTCTACGTTGCTGCAGGAAGTTACTGCGATGCGATTGAATGACTGCGTCCGGTAAGAAAAGAAGGATAACAGCTCACCAAGCTAGCAGCTGGAAATTAAACCTCAAGCGGATATTTTATTTCTTTCAATTTTGCTCTCTTTTGTTCTTTAAGATAAAAATATGTTAACGGTTTTTGCTCTCGAAAAGTTAAGGAAAATAAAAAGACTTCCTTGTTGGATGGCTCAAAAAATACTGCTACTTGAATGAATGACGCCCAGGTGCTTGATATATGGAAGTTGATTGCAGTTATTAAACATTCGACATAGATTAAACTGAGAGTACACTGAGGTAAAAAAATATTAAATTTATCCAAAAACTTTTTTAATTTATCCAAAAAGCGAGTCATTTTTGCACCAATAACGCATTTGCTTAAATCAACTACGTAAATAATTAAAATTTATTTAAATACTTTTTCAATTAAATAAAATTTTAAAATATTTAAACAGAATTAATAAAAAAAATTTATTAAAATTATGCACAAATATCCTTTCAAGAATTTACTATTTGAAAATAAAACTATCGCATTTAAAGAAAATTTATATAAAAATATTCGAATTTAAAAACAACATATTTGAATATTTCCCACGAGCTGCGTCCATCAAATGCCATTTGGTAGCATATTTTATTTTATTTTTTACTTTTTTCGTTCTCTAATTTATACTTCTTTTGACAGTTGTTGCAATATTACTGCACCAAATGTCAAAATAGCATAAATTAGAGAAAAAAAAAATTAAAAATAAAATAAACATAAAAATATGCAGGCAAATGACAACCGGTGCAAGACCTTCGTGAGAAAATGTCCGGTTGTCACTCTAACCTTACAAAAATTTATTTTGCGATCATCAATCGCACTCACAAAGAATCTTGGCCAAACATGCGGCTATATTACCCTTGCAACAATAACTTAATGAGAATTATAAGAACTAAGGTTGCAACTGCAAGAAATAAACTGCAGGAACAGAGTGCGATGCTCAGGCGTGGATAATGTTAATATGCGTTATTTCCCTTAGTGTAGGAAATAAAGGCAACATCATGGCTCACATGTATGTTGACAGCAAACATGACAACTCATGCGATAGCAACATAGCAGATGGAATGGCCAGGATGGGGAAAAAGGTACAATATAAAGAAAGAAAACAAACTAGGACAGAGTGGAAAACCTTTGGGTGAATCAAGTGTGTGGGTGTAATATTGGCATATGTTTTGTGTGTGTGTGTATGTCAGTGTTCGTGAGTGAGTGTGGAGATGTATTTAATGTTGACATGCATTCTTTGCATGTCTTATTGAATTAACGAGCGTTGAAAGTGAAAAATTAGTTTATATCTGAAAGAAAATATAAACAAAATAAAAAAAAAAAACAAAAAGAAACTTTCCAGTAGAAACCAGTTACTTTCAAGCATAAATAAATGTTTTTTTTTAGTCAGCACTGCATGATTCTTAATTAGAACAGCTTTAATTTTTGTCAAATGTGCAGAGGTAAGAGTTTAAAATATTTGAGGCAATTCTTTAACAAATTTTAAGCTCGAAATAATTAAATGCTGATATAATTGAAGACAATACTTCAGTGAAGTAGATTGTGCGTGCCTAAGTGTGAATTCACAAAATCTCATTTCTCATAGCTGCAGACAGTTCAAAATTTCCAATAAATTGAAAAATAATTACTTTTCTACAGAACTCAAATGAGTTAACGAGAATTTTTCGTTTTTTTTTTTTTTTTGAATAATTTCACGCGTCTGTTATAATAAGAGGAAAATTCCTGCTTCGAGCGATGTGAACAAGAATGCTTCTCAACTGACACCAAACGTTTATCGTTGTAGTGAAAGAACAACCATTTTTTATTTATGACTAGCAGATGTGATCTGCACAGACCACCCACTCGCGCACACACACGCACACGCACATGAATCACAAAAACAATCAAATTTGTAGTGACTCCAAGTAAAATACTTCACTGACAGCACGACGCGACAGCAGCTTAACGGTCTTAGCTGTGTGCGCCTACTTCACTTTATTTACATATATACGAGTATATTGAAAATTTTTATATGTAAGTGATTGTGTTTGTGTTCTTGAGTTCCTGACCTACTACTTTGAGTTTGAGTGTGTAGAGAAATCAATCATAATATTACGTTACGTCTTTGCAATCATCCCAAACATGCTCCGCACTTGTAGGATAATCAGGACAATACGTC
Organism: Pherbina coryleti; assembly: GCA_943735915.1. NCBI lineage: Eukaryota > Metazoa > Arthropoda > Insecta > Diptera > Sciomyzidae > Pherbina > Pherbina coryleti. The sequence continues at coordinate 58,913,588 of OX030951.1, forward strand.
GCCGTCATTCAAATGCAGCTAACATTATTAAATATTGCGTTCTCTTAGCGGTAAAGTGTTCCATTTCAGGTCGCAGTTTATCATTATTATTCTTGAGCAATAAATGGCTGCCCAAATCTATATCTATGTCTATATCTATATCTATATCTATATCTATATCTATATCTATATCTATATCTATATCTATATCTATATCTATATCTATATCTATATCTATATCTATATCTATATCTATATCTATATCTATATCTATATCTATATCTATATCTATATCTATATCTATATCTATATCTATATCTATATCTATATCTATATCTATATCTATATCTATATCTATATCTATATCTATATCTATATCTATATCTATATCTATATCTATATCTATATCTATATCTATACCTATATCTATATCTATATCTATATCTATATCTATATCTATATCTATATCTATATCTATATCTATATCTATATCTATATCTATATCTTTATCTATATCTATATCTATATCTATATCTATATCTATATCTATATCTATATCTATATCTATATCTATATCTATATCTATATCTATATCTATATCTATATCTATATCTATATCTATATCTATATCTATATCTATATCTATATCTATATCTATATCTATATCTATACTATTATATAAAATGAAAGTGAAAATTTTTTGTTGCCGCAAAACTCCAAAACTACTGGTCCGATTTTTATGAAATAAGTTTTAAAATATCATATTTGTGCTACAAAACGATCATTGGGTATTTTCTTTACGAAATTTCAATTATAAGTATCTTTAATTAAAGTGTAAAGTTTTAAAAAATCACCCGCAATGCCATGCATTGCTTGATCGTTAGCTTTCTATGCGTTTGTGCTGCGAGAGCTTCAATAAACTACATGTTGCTCTCTACTTTATTCTCATTGTTATCAACAAGCTTAACACAAGAAAATAAAAAAACAAATACATACATATTTTTGCTGCGTATAAAACACAAAAACAAATGAATTCACCACACCAAATACCAATTGAATCGAAGAAAATTTTATGTTGAAATTAGTTTTGATGTGGTGAATTAATTCGACACAGTTTTGTTAAATGGAGATTCACTGACCACCTTCAGCATGTTCAGTTTGTTCAGCATGTAATTTTTTTTATGTGAAGTTTTTCCGCTCCATCTCTCTACACTATCAATGAGACTCATTTCGACACTATGTATAGTTTATATCTACGTATGCATATTTACGTTTACGTTTGCATATATCTACGTTATATTTGTTTCGCGGCATGTAACTTTTCTACGCATTCTTTTATATTTTATCTATTACTAGCATACCCGTTCCCAGCGTTGCTTGAGAGTAAAAATATGATATGAAAACATATTTTCATATCTCTACGATATATTGGTCTTAAGCAGGTATGGGCAGAGAGCGCTCTGGGAGAATTGAGAGCAAAGGCTTATGTAGCAACAACAAATCAAAGACAAAAGACAAACACAGAAACAACACAGAAGCTTTAAATGTAGTGGTGCCCATACCCGGTCTTAAGGCAACACTGCAGCAAAAATTAATTGAGTGCAACTATGCACTCAAGATGGCTCACTTTTCTCGCTCAACAGAGAGCTTAAGCTATTGTTTGCTGTTATCTTGTGCTGCTTAAACAATGGCAGCATGGATTAAAATGCATGAATTTTTAAATAATTAAATAAAAATTTATACCAAAAACGCAGTACCCAGTAGCAGGGTAGATATTGAAATAAAAAGAGTGGCATGCAAATAAAAACGATATATTGGGTTTATGGCTACACTGTAGCAGGAATTAACTGAGTGCAACTATCCACTCAAGAGACCAGCGCGGTGAGTTGTAGAATCTCACCTCTCTCTCTCAACAAAGAGCTTAAGGTATTGTTTGCTGTTATTCGTCCTCCTTATACAATGGCAGCATGGATTAAAATGCATGAATTCTTAAATAATTTAATAAAAAGATTAACCAAAAACGTAGTACCCAGTAGCAGGGTCACGTATTATAATTGAATAGTGAAAGAATTATTAAAATCGGTTTAACCGTTACCCCGTGATTGAACGATAAAAATCCGAGAGAACCCTTTTATATAATAGTATATATATATATATATATATATATATATATATATATATATATAAATGAGGAACAAACGGCGGACTTATCACTTTTTTTGAAGTGACATTGTGTGATTCAATTAGTTTTTTTATAAATTGATGAAAATAAACTATTGATAAAGAGTGAAACGTCCTTGGCGAAGCCTCGGACCACTGTGGCCTGCTAGTGCATCATAAAGCGACGGTTTTCATAAAAGTTGAAAAATGCATTTTTTCAAAATAAATCGGTGTGTATGAAATTTTTACTCGAAGAGTATAATGCTGTGACCAAAATAATACTACGACAGTAAAGGTTAATTTTTTGACTTTATTACAAAAATAAAAATTATTTAAATTTTCGTGATGCGGACGGAGCTGTTTAAGCAAAGCATCTAAAAATTTATTGCTTGGAATTATATTTATTAATATATATTTATTAGAGTGTATCGACATGTATGGGAAATATTTGACCCCCAATTCCCGTAAAAAATTTGAATACTATGTAAAAAATTCTTTTGATTGTTTTTTGGTCTGAACCAATTTAAGCGTCCCCCGAATTACAGTTTTGTGCATTTTGAGCAACTTTCTTAGTGGAGACCAACTAATGATTGATTTAAAATGAAAATCAAGGTCATCAATCAATGCTTTGAATAAAAAAAAGGAGGTGTGTGCCTATGACCACACGATAGAAGTGATAACTTCTCATTTTCCAATTCTAAAAGATATATCTATGTACATAAATAAAAACTTTTATTTAATATTAATATTTTGTATACGGCCTCTAATTATTTATATTGAAAACAAGTTTTTCGAGCTCTAGGCCAAGCATGTTGTCAACAAGACAACATGAAGAACAAAGAAGGCAACAACCAACAACAACAACAACGGCTCTGTATAGAGCAAATCACACAGCTTGACTATACAGACTGTTTCATTACTATACAGAGCGTCCTAAATTTTGTGCACAGAAAATAAAAATTATCTTTCTACGCCCAAAACTCTTTACTAAACCAAAAAAAATATTTTTGGTTTTTTTCAGATGAACCATACTCCAGATATCTTACTCACCGCAAATTTGAGGACCTTCGCGGGATTGCAGTTTTTTACCTTATCGACGAATAGTTTTGGACCAAAATGTCAGGGATAAGTCTTGAATAAATCATCTTTAATAAGGTAAAAAAAATTTTGGTCTATAATAAAATACGGCTTTACAAAAAAACATTTTAAAAGAGAGTATTTTTTTCGAAAAACTCCCGGCGGCCTTAATACACGCAATTCCTCGATTTTTGCAACAGTACGAGACATTTATAAGTGCCGCTTTAAATTTTAATATGTTTGGTTTTTTCTTTCTTGATTTATTCGAGAAAAGTTCTTACCACGATTATATGTGCATAGGTTGACATTCACGCACCAAATATTTGCGATCTTTTGTTCATTTTATAAAAAAAATCATAAAAAACTTTTATTGGGCTCACCCTGAATGTACGTACACACTGTGAAAAACATAAACCTACACACGCATGATATACTAAATCCCAGTGGGCAATTAAACTAGGCCTTAACAAAAGAAGGCATGTTTAGACTACTACTATTGGCATCTTTATACCTCCTAATATCGCTATACCAATGAGCACTTCTAGAAGCCCTTCCTATGGATGGGGCTCACAAATTTTTTATTTCTGTGCAACGCAAAACCTAAAAGAAGTAAAACATAACATAAAGTGTTAGCCCAAGGAGAGCACAGCGCTCTCCTATAAAAAACATAAATAAAAACAATGCGAGAAATTTTATTTTTTGTCACATGCGAGCATTGAACTCGGGCCGCTGGCATTATAGTCAAACGTTTTACCGCTCTGCTATTACCCCATTTGATAATTTGTGAACAAAATGTATATAAAAATATGAGGTCCACAACTCTGAAATTATTTTTCCGCTGGGCATCTACAGCAATTTGATTAATTAGTATGTAGAGTACATTCCTGTATGGAGAATTTAGCTCTATAGATAAGGCGTTGTTTTTGAAATCTTGAGGTCGCAGGCTCGACGCTCAGTGGTGACAAAGAAGTTTTTTCAGTCATATATATACACTATATATGTTTCTCTCATTCTCTCTACTATCAAACATATCTTTCTTCTCTATCGTGTGACAAAATGAAGTAAAGTGACCTAAGAAAGTTTCACTTCAAAATAGAAATTGCAAAACAAAAAAACAGTTTACTGCATATTTTTTGCACGGCAGTTAACTTGAGAGTGCTTTTATAAGCCCCCATAAAGAAGGTCTTTTAACATGCATTCTCAGAAAAGAGCTTCTGGCAGGCCTCTTTAGAGTCGCGAGAGAGGAATGCCTAGAAAATTTTCTCGTTTCATATAAAAAAGTTAATGGGCTTGGATATGAGTGCGGAAGGTCTTCAAAATCCATATGAAGGCCTGCAAGTAGCGCTTCGAAGCCCTGCTTTTGCCCACTGGGATGTTGAAACACAATAAAAACAAAATGCAAACGTAAGATTGTATGTAGCAACGACTACGATGCGAATGCGCACATGTTTGAACAAAAGCAGCGGCAGAATCTAACTGTATGCTGACGATTAAATCGAGAAAATCACTGATCAGGAATTGCCAAACGCGCCTAAAGAAGTTATCACTTCAAAAAACATAGAATTTTATATTTTCTGTTGTAAAATATACACGTAACACTCTGCAAGCTTTTGTCAACCAATGAGCACTACACATTTGTACAAGTACATTATTGCCGCTCGATTTTTATGCGCTTAACTATGTTTGTGTACCAGGGATGGAAATATAGGAACAATTGTGCTTTTTTCGGCACTTTCGAGATCAGACGGCACTTTAGGAACGTGAAAAGGCATTTCGTCAATATTTCAATATCTGCGAATTAAAACATTTTCAAGTTGCATGTAAAATTATCTGAGCATTAAAAAATTGTCAAGTTGCATGTAAACGTAATTAAAGTACTTTTAAATTTTTGATCCACCCTGTTGCTAACTTTGACATTTCGTTATCATTTTCGTTGCTAACTTTACTCGAACATAATTATTTATGAAAAGTGACAGCCAATTGCTAAAATTTTACTGAAAATTGTGGGAGTGCTTTTAAAAATTATGGAAATGTATGTACTTTATAAATAAAATCAAGAAAATAGTAACAAATAATACTTCTTAAAACTTTTTAGTTTTAGTGGCGGCCATGGCGCAATGGATAAAAAGCGTGACCCATACGCCACAGAACCCTGGTTCAATTCCATTTGACACAGAAAGTTTTTTCAATTGAATTGATTTTTCTGTTCGGTCGTCACCTCACTGCAAACAATGGCAAACCTCAGAGAGTAAATAATGTTATGAAAAACTTATTGAGAACATGCACATTAGCCGTTCGGAGTCGGCATAAAACTAGTAGATCCAGTTCCCACTACTAGTTTTAATCACTTGTTTACAAACATTTAATAACACGCACAATACAATTTGATCATAAGAAGTTCGGCCGAAGTCCTTTCAAGGGTTGAAATGGCCAGTTTATTGTTTTATTTTAAAACTTTTGAGTTTGCTTATTCGGCTGGCAAAGGATGCAAAACCAAATTTGCGGCAGGAAGAGGATTTGGAAGAGGAATTGCAAGAGGAATCAAAAAATCCAACAAATATCAAATCAAATTTCGTCAGGAATGGCAAATAAATATAGCTGGTTAATTCAGGGTACGTCTCTTAAGCAAGGAAAAAATGTAGAGTGTACAATGTGCCAATAATAGGAAGTGGTTTTCACTTAGAAAGACATGTAAATTCCATAAGAAACCGTGTACCAAAATATATGAGAATACTAGGTTAAGTTAGGTTCAGTTGACGCGGCTATCTCTTATAAGACACACTTAGGCCAATAAGGCCCGTTGTGGTACCAGGGGTTAGTTATTTTCCACTCTATCTTAACCAGTTAGAGCTATTTACAAAGCTGAGTATTCGGAGTATTCTACCTCTCCCTCGTCTCTGCAGCTTCTGTAGAAGTCGTTATCAGGGATTTTTTTTATCTTCGGGCATGGTTTGCAATTAGCCAGTGTCCTGTTAGAACGCCTATGACAATATTTATTTGGTAACTTCTAAGTAAAATTAGTCTTTTTGAGCGTTTTAAGTTCAGGGTTGGCCAAACTTGACTCGCCGTATGGCATGTGCTACACGTAGACCACCTAATGTTGGTACTTTCAAAAGATAGTGCGTAATTTACATGTGGCGAGAGGTATTCCAATTTGTTTCTTATCTGTCAATAAGGGTTTGGTAGTACCGTTACGACCGAGTTCGTGTGCTTTTCATTTTCCTGGGAAGTCTCTATGTCCGGGGATCCAACATAAAAATATATTAAACTGCTCTGCCATCTCATTTAGAGATCTGTGGCAGCTTAGGATTGTTTTAGATCTTGTTACAATAGATTCCATGGCTTTCAAAGAGGCTTGGCTGTCAGACAGAATCTCTAGTTGAATCTCCAAGTAACGGCTTCGTGCATCGCAGTAACTTCCGCTTGGAATACACTGCAGTGGTCGGGGAGACTAAAAGCAATGTTGATGTTTAGTGATTCAGAGTAGACTCCTCACCCTACTTTGCCATCGAATTTTGATCCATCAGTGTAGATTTCAGTGGCATTGTTTGATGAGGGACTTCCAAGTGCCCATTCATTTCTGGAGAGAATTGAAGCATCAAACTTTTGAGAGTACTAAGTACCTTAAAAAGTAATTAAGATATCAATTTGAAATTTTGAAAGAAGAGAAATTTTCGTCAGAAAATCCAGTTATTCAGAAACATGAACTGTTATTGGCCTTTGGATATATCTAAAATGTTGTACTTATGACTAGAAATATATATTTGTTTTAAATATTTCTTTTAAAAAAAGTGTAATTTTTTCTTTTTGTGTTCAAATTTTCATTTTTTGTTATTTTTTTTTGTTTTTTTGTTGAACATTTTTTAATGAACAAAATTTTAAAATGATAGAAGGAGCAAATAGAAGAAGCAAAGTTTCAGCAGCTGTAGCGCCGCAATTTTGTTTTTTTTTCTCATAAACAAATTTTGTGTGTATACATTTGAACATCAAGGTCAATGTGTAATTTCGTGGAATGTAATAAATACCCTCAGTTTTTTGCAAAAAATTATTGAAAAACTTGTTGCCTGAAGGATCTTCTCCCCTTAACGTTGCTATACAAAGTATTCCTCAAAGTAAAATAAAACAAAATCCTGTTCGTTACAATGTTATTATAGCTTGTTTAACCACTCAAACTCAAACTCTCAAATGAAATTGTGAGAAATTATTAACAAAAATAAGTTTTTAAGATATTGCAGGGAATAGCTTAACAGAAGCTTAACGAACTCTTGGTATGAGTATAAAAAAAAAAATACTAAAAAGTTCAGAAGCATATCGTTTGAAATATAATAAAAATTAAGTAGAAAGACATTCCTTTTAAGAAACTCCTTTCCTTTTATTGTACAATTTTTAATTTAATAACATAACGAAAACTTTATAAAGTTTTTATTACTTACTTCATAACTTTTTTAACTGAATTAATAAAGTAAATAACTTGATGGTAAATATTATTTCAAGCTGAATTTCCCCCCATGCGTTATTTGCATGAGCCATATTTTTACGATTTTACTTAAGCCGACCTAAATGTGCGTGTGTGTACGTGCTGTAAATATTTATGTAATGAAATTTTTGGCTTTATGCCTTGAACTCACGTACTCGTCGACATGTATTTTTCCTTAATTACTTTTACATTTTTACTTTAAAGTAAGAAGGCATCACAAAAATCTTTCAGATACAAATACTACAATTTGTCCACACGTATATAAATTTTCGCATGCTTCTGTCATCGGACTTTAAAACATGTCGATTTACATAAAAATTTTATTTTTCCCGAACTTACGTGACCTTATTGACCTACGCTTAAAGTGATTAAGGAGAAAAGAGAAAAATTTAGTTTGATTTATGGCAAACGATGGCAATTTCATAAAGCGCAAATTCAGCTTTTTTTTATTGTAAGGAGAAAATAATTTCCGTAAGTTTACGTTAGTGTCAGATATATGAACATAAGTTTAAATAAAAAATACATAAGTTTGCATATTTCTGTCGAAAGATTGCAAAAGTGTGGATGTTTCGTGTTTTAGTGTCCATTAAATTTATTTTTGCTTTACTTGTAGGGGCTGCAAACGGCTACCTTATACTACCGAGTGATACTACATTAAAAACAAATAAAAAACCTTTGATAAGAAGGTGATGGCCAGAATAAGCTAAAATCTTTTGGTGTGAAGGAGTTTCAACAGATTGAAATCACCTTAATTGACTGGAAAATCAAATGATGACATCGATTTTATTTGATGATATTTAATTTTTCAAGTAAGTTTTTGCTTTTATTTTTCATTTTCAGCTGTTTTTGCACTGTAATGAAACGCATGAAGCACTATAAAATATTAGTATTTTAAACCCCAAAATAAAATTGTACCCCCAATTCGATGCCAAGAATCAGAATTAAAAACTAATCTTAGAATTTAGCCAGGAGAAAGCTAAATGAAAGAACGAAAACTACGAATATTTTTAAATTTTTATATGGGTCAATTGCATACAAAACGCTCTTTTTTTGCCCCCTCTCTTTTAACTCTGTTTTTAGGTAAAAACAAAAAGAAAAAACAAATAAAAAATGAGAAAGTGATCACTGAAGAATATTTATTGACAGAACATATTTTTCAAAATCCTAAAATTGTTTGCATATTTGTTTTGAAGAATATTATAATGCTCTCTCGAACTCGCTTAATACAAAAACATGTGTCCCCAGTTACACTTTTTGATGAAAAACGTGAAATAAAAGTTGAAAACAATGCAAAAATATTACAAATAATAACTGTCTTGTAATGATAGCATTTCTTATGTTCTATATTGTTGTTATTCTCAAAACATTATCATCGCGTATTTGGCTTTCGATTTACATTTAGTCCCCACGCATTGTATTGAACATCACTTTTTTTTACGCTTCGTAAGTTTTAATTTAGGTGTGGTATAGATGACAAGACGGTTATATTAAGAAAGTGCAGAGATTATTTCTCACGAAATTCTAAAAATTTAGACGATTAAATAATATTAAAGTAAATTTTTTTGTATGTTCTCAGTTCATCATGATAAGTACGTGTAAAAATGTATTGAACGTCACGCAGAGTTTTATTAAAGCAAAAATAGTAAATCAAAAAATTCCAAGTTTAAAATCATTGTTTCATAGGTTTTGATTATTATTGTCGTATATTTGCAAAATAAAATTCCTAAGAAAAAAAAAACTAAAAAGTGGCAAATGTATTGAACGTCACTTTTAAGATTTGTCACACCACTGGCTGAAGCATTCATTTTGTATTTCGTTTTTGTATATTTAAGAGTAAAATAGCAAAGTTAACGCCTGCTTAAAGAGCACGAAGATATCGGGAAAAAAGAAAGCTAGATAAGGAACTAAATGAAGAATATAAACGAAAGCAAAAAGAATGGTACCAATGTACGACTTTGACCAGATTTTTGCTTTTTGTTTTTACTGATATCGCTCATTTCTTATTGAAGTGACCAGTTGCACTGACCATCTCAGATTTCTCTCAAATATTTTTCTTGCATTGGTTTATTGATTTGGAAACCAAATTCGAAGTTATAAATTTTTAGAATAATTGTTCTCGGCCAAAATAGGGTCTATTTTGAGACAACGTAGCTCAATCAACTTAAAACCGATTACCGGTAATATAGTATCATTGGAAAAGTTATTTCATCTATTTTGAGGAAAAGTACAAAATTTTTGAAAATAATGCAATAAGTTGACTCATTCTTAATTTGTTTAAGTTCAATACCATGCCAGCAACATGTGCTATAACAGTTTTCTTTTTTATAATTTTCATTATTTTACGTTCTTACGTTAGGTTATACCTTTCCAATGATATAAAATGAAGATGTGGCTTTAAAGGGTTCAGAAGTTATATTGTAAGACGTGAAGTCTTTCAATACAAATTCAACTAGCTATTGACTTTTTAATTTTTTGTAAAAATATAAAGAAAAAAAATTGGATGAAAATTTTATGTATACCTGAATTATATACTTTAATTTACTTTTTGTTTATGTTTTTTCTAAAAGAATAAACCTGTTTTTTGTTAAACTCTCAATTTTATTTACATTATTTGGTTAAGCGGAACAAAACGTATTGAACGTCACAAAATGTATTGAACGTCACCCTGTTGTTTTTTCTGAAACTGCTTATTATTTAACAGTTTTTTTATTATTTATTGCTGCAAGTCTACTTCTTTGAAAATAACCTCTATGTTGATGTCTTTTTGGAGAAAATTTTTTGTAAAAAATTATTATTTCTGTAACTGAAATGGCGATTTTTGCAAAAGCTGATTTAACTGATTAAATAACTTAACAAACATCATAGTAAGCTTTAATTTTCAACATTTTTCCAATTTTTAGTGATTTTTCCCGTATATCTGCTGTGTGACGTTCAATACAAAAATCGTATAAAAACCATAGAAAAAATGATTTTTTGCAGGGCCTAAGAACAACTTCGAATTCTCCATTAATGTTCACTTAATTTAACTACTCTTACGGGAAAATTTAAAAAACTTTAAAAACAAAACATGAAAACCTTTTTGTGTACGTTTTTTTTTTTGCAATTGACCCATACTCAAAGTTCAGAGTTAAAAAATTGATATAATTCTCTTTTGATTGTGGTCTGGAGAGCTCAATTTGAACTTTATTTTTAATATATGGGCAAATCCCAAAAATGTTTCACCAAGTGTAAAAAACTAAAGATGCTCCTTTTTTAAGAGCATTATTGTTTATAAAAAGCTTACTATATTTACATTTAAGTTCCCAATTACTTTTTTTTTCTTTAGTTTTTATGTAAGAAAATAAGTGATTCATCATCAATATACAATATAAAACAGAGTTAAGTTATTTTCTTTTTTTTTTCAGTGTGTATAACTAATGTAAGAAAGCTATTTATATAAAAGCTTTACGTATAAAAGTTTTTTTATTTCCCTTTGCACTTCTTTCTTCGCAAATTGGTGCCATAATAGGTTTGAAAAAATTTGTGCATAACGGTGTATTTTGCAAAATAAATATGATTAACTCTGTATTGACGTCCGACACATAAAAAGGGTTTTATTTAGATAAATTTGTTAAAACTAATTAAAAAGAAAAATGCAAACATGCGTGCTACAAAGCAAGTTTTTGCATATTTTCCAGAATATAACTGCTGATTTCAAATATAAAATAATTTTGAGCTTATATCAACTGGATATACTTAGTGATGTCCGAATGGTAGGAGACATTATCAAATAGAATTAACATGCAAATAAGGTTTGTATGTATTACATATATTGTTTTTGTAGATGGTAAACCAAATATTAAAAACAAGTACGCAAAGATCCAAATATTAGCGAAATAGTTCAAAAAAAGATGATGACGAATTTTGTAGAAAAAAAGCGAAGAGAAATTTATCGCAAAAAGTTAAAGGAAAAAAAATAAAACCACCAGTTAGCTAAAAGAAATATGTGTGGGGCCGCTACGCACGGTACAAGTGAAATTTGAACCCAAAATGTAAAGATTTTTAAGTGGTTAATTGATTTTTTCTGTAATATGGTCTTAATAAAAAATTCCCATATCATTTAATGGCAAGATTAGTTTTAATCTGTTTGTATACAATTTCGAAAAGTTTAATGTTATTCTATACCATCATACCATATTATCATCCTATACCGTCATAATGTATCATAAAACTATACCATGCTAACATTCCATACTATACCATCAGACAATACTATCATACTATACCATCATAACCACCAAACCATACCTACCAACAACCATATATCTATACATCATATCATCATACCATACCATAATACCGTACCATCAACTAATCATACTATATCCATCATACCATACCATCATAAGCATACTACCATACTATTAACCTTTATTCAAAAAAATTAAATAGAAAAACTTTCTTCAATTTGATCATACAAAGACATAAAGCTCTTTGTCGAGGCATGAATTTTCGAACTCTTTCTGTAGATGCTTTTAGCTGAGGTTTCAGGAATTTGTTTCTTTTAAATTTAATTTACGCTGACACCCTTAAGGTACTATTACCATCTAGAATTTTCAAAAAATGAATTTTTTTTTACATTTTTAGATTCTTTGTACATTCAATAATAGGTGCGTTTTTTTGGCATCGCTATATGCGCTTAACAATATTTTTCATACAAAAAATTGCTTAGCTAAGACAGGATAATTATAGCCGCTTAGCTCATAGTCGCCGATAGAAACACTATTGCCAGATCAAGAAAATGATAGTCTACGTAATTTATTGGCATCACTTTTTGAAAAACAACCATGTTTATGTCACAAAAAATAAAAAAAAAATCACAATCCAAAGTAAGCAAAGCAACAAATGATAAAATATGTTCTATTTGCACAGAATGGCAATGGCAATGGCACAGAATGCACCCTCATCCCAGCCGCGAATTACCTCGCCTTTGCCAATGGTGAACTTGAAAGGCCTTTGGCGATCACGCGATGAATCAAATTTCTTTCCATCAGCCAGAGTTCCAGTATAGTACACAGAGACCACTTGTCCATTCTTGGGAAACGTGCTGCCGTCTCCTTCAAGCATTCAATTCAAGCATGCCAGAAAGAAAATCAATGTGGACATTGACTTGGAAGTGGAGTACCTCTTTCAGCCAATCAATGTGCCAGAGTCACCAGAACTGGAGCCTGAGATGCCTTCTACATCCGCTGCTGCAGAAGCATCAAAAGGAAGAGTTCTTGAGACCTGTATTATGCAGAGACGAATTTGTTAGTATTCTTACTTGAGTTTCCTCAGAGCTGTCCATTTTGAGCAGAAAATGTTTGAGAATTGAGCAAAAATGAGCAGAAAACAGTTAGATAAAAATAAACTTTGTCAATTTGTGCTTATAAATAATAATGTTCAATATTTGACAGTAACACGCAATGCTGCCAAGTTTTGAAAAAAAAAGTTAAGCGAAATATTAAGCGCCGATGAGCGTTTTTTTGGACAAGCGTATATAGCGATGCCAAAAAAACGCACCTAATAACTGTCTAAAATATTAAATCGAAATTCGAAGCCAGTGCCGAGATATACAGCCTTATTCCAGGATCCGTCGTAGCTGTGATTTTTTTTCGGATTCGTAAAGTTGTATTCTACGATCCGAATCGTTACGTCGTATTCGAAATTCGTAACATTGTCATTCCACGTTCCGAACGCATCAATATTTGACAGTTCTTTATGCGGATTTTTTACGACAGGTTTTCTTTGGCGGAATTTTTTTTAAACAGAAATTTTAAAGTAAAATTGTTACAGAGTTTATGTGTGAAGTAACTCGAAAAGTGAAAAAAAATAAGTAAAATTAACCAAAACCATGACGCAATCAAGATTGATTCAAGCCGAAAATGTTTTGAAATGCTTCTTGAGACGTTAGAAAAAGTTAATTACAACAAGTCAACACAATCCCAAACTTGTGTCCCAAAATGCTGATTTTTAATACCGGCCAATTCATTGCGGAAGGAAATAATTCTGGAATAATAATCTGGAGGTGATTCGCGGCATGCCTGATCGTTGACAAAACAAGTTTTCATCTACCAAGTTGAGCACTTACAAGTTCTTTGAAGCGTGCACAACCTACATTTCGTCATCTCAATACTTTTCGCCAAACTTTGAAAGCTTTTTTATGAAGTATATCCTCCTTATGCTGTGCAAAAATTGAAATTGCAATGAAATTCGTTCTAAAACACAATTTTGTGCCACTGCTTTAAACACTTTTATTAATCACTTCTGTTACAGTTCTTCTTTTACAGTTCTTTTAAAGTATTTCTTTTTAAGCATAATTTTGTGACACTTTTTAAACACTAATTAATCACTTCTTTTAAAGTTTCTTGTCTTCTGTCAAAAACAACTGCTTTCGAATTTTCGAAATTAAATATCAATGAGGCAACATTCCGAATCGTTTTGTTCGGAACCTAGCATAGCAAATTTTTCGTATTCGTAGCGTACTTTCGTTCGTAGATTTATTACGACCATGATACAATTATACAAGGTAGGAGTGACAGTTTATTCGTCTTGTACCAACTGTCAAAAATGAAAGAACGAATGAAGCACAAAAGAAAATAGAAAATAAAATATACAGGCAAATGACAGTCGGTGCAGGGCACTGGTGAGAAAATAGCCAGTTGTCACTCCTACCTTGTATAATTGTATCATGATTACGACAGATCTTGGAATAGGGCTGATAATAACTCAATTGAAGCGCGCTCTCGAGTTGGAAAGTTTGACATTCTTAAGCACATACGTTCTCACATCGTTTTGCTGCACGTGCGCTTATTGTGCTGTTTACAGTGCTTTTAAAATTTTATTTCATCAAAAAAAAGGGAACAAGCACGTGAATATTTCCGTGTGATTATTGTTTACGAATTTCGACATAAATTATCTCAACAAGAATGCATCGATGAATTCACTTCGAGTTTTAACGATGAAGCACCATTAAAAACCTCTGTATATTGGTGGTACACGAATTCAAGCCGAGCCGTACTTCGCTCGCTGACGAATTTCATGAAGGGTGTGCAAAATTTGCTGTGTCACAAAACATTAATGCTGTGCGCGAACTGATAATGCTTGACCGTCATGTGCAGCTATGGGTCGAGAGCGCTCTGGAAGCGTTGAGAGCAAGACTTGAGGCTATGTAAAGGCTATGTAGCAACACAAAACGCAACAACAAATCAAAGAAAAAGAACACACACAGAAACAACATAGAAGCTTTAAACGTAGTGGTGCCCATATCGGGTCGTGTAACATACCATGAGACTAAGACATCCCTGGACATTACTTCCGAGACATTTTACGTGAACACATAAGAGATAAAAAAGATTTGTTCAAGTTAGATTTCGCATAATTTGACAATCGTTCAAAAACAGGCTCTAGTCGATTGGCCTAAAGAAACACTCAAGAAATACAAACGCGGTGTTTCAAAAGACGTATATAAAATAGTGACTAGTGAAGAATCATGGATCTACGCGTATGAGCCTGAAAGTAAACAGCAGTCAATTGTATGGATCTTTCAAGATGAACCATATCTAATAAAAGTTGTTCGAACTCGAAGCTCTGCGAAACAAATGGTCGCCCAAGAAACTGGTCTTGTGACCACGGTACCGTAGATCCAAGATTTTTCACCTGTATTTCAACCACTCCCGATGTTTTTTATCAGCATTTTCTTGCCTCAATTGACACGAGCCTTGTTTTCAGCAACCGTCAAATTATAAGCTATCCAACGTAAAATCGAATGTATGCTAGTCCCACTAATGCCCAAGAATGACTTCTTCTCACGGTATGTCAGTCACTCTGCTTCCAACAGTTCGCGCACAGCATCGGTGTTTTCTCCCACAACAGCCATTCTTGGACAACTTTCACGAAATTCGTCTTGGAGAGAATGACGACCACGCTCGAATTCATTAATTTAGCGTTCAATAGTCGCTTTAGGTGGTGCTTCATCACCAAAAGTCGAGCCAAGTTAATCGATGCATTCTTTTCTTGTCAATCCACGTCGATAATCGTAAAATATCATGACGTACCAGAAAATGTTCACATTTTAATTCCATTGTTTTGCTGAAATAAAATTTTCAAACCACTGTAAACAACACAATAAGTGCACATACTCCAAAATGTTGTGAGTACGTTTATGCTAGAAAATACAAATTTTTCGAATGGAACTATCAAAATTCATCTAGCTAAGTGTTGCTAAGGCGCAAGACTTAAAAAGCAGCCAATATAAATCGGGACCAATTACGAACCACCTTAATTTATAAAGGTATTCACGATATTTACGAAAATGCCAATATTAATCGGGACACCCCCTAAAAAGTGAACTTACTCGAATAAGTAATGAATCTTAGATATTGAAAAAAAAATTCAATAATCAAAAAATGCAAAACTTGAACATATTTTTATAGACATCTGTCTAAGGAATCTAAGGTTTGTATCTAAGGTACAAAATGGTTTAAGCAGATTTTTGACCATTTTTGTGTAAAAAATTTAAAAAACCCACATTCGGATACAAAAGAGATCGATCTTCAATCTTGACTTTTTTTTTAAATCCCTAAAGTGCCTTTTTGTGGCCTATTGAACAAAAAAAAAAAAAAAACCAATAAGTATAGGCAAGGACTTCAATAATTCTATAAAAATATTTTTGGTTTTTGTGCAAAAAAATATGGTTTCCAGGGTTGCCAATATACCATTTTTTCAATTTCTGTATTTTTTTTCAAGTTGGTTTAGGTACTTTAACGAAAATGTCCCCAAATAAAAATACAAAATTTAAGAAATTTTTCAACATGTAAGTTAAGCATACACTAAGGGAAATAATGCATGTTATCATTATCCAGGACTGAGTATAAATTTTTTTTAAATATTTACGTTGATAATAAATCAAATATTTTCCTCACAACTCGTTTTTGTCTCGTATTTCAATTTTATTTATACCACACACCTACACACATATTCCATACAGCTCAAATAGCCAACAAGCAACAACAGCATCGCACTCTGTTCCTGCAGTTTATTTGTTGCAGTTGCAGTTGCAGGTTTCTTATAGTTCTCGTTTATTTTTTGTTGCAAGGGTAATATAGCCTGGATGTTTGGCCAAGATTCTTTGTGATTGCGATGGGTGATCGCATGATCAACTTATGCAAGGTTAGAGTGACAATCGGATATTTTCTCACGAATGTCTTGCACCGATTGTCATTTACCTGCATGTTTTGCTTTTCATTTTCTCTTCTACATTTTCCTTCTCTAACTTATACTATTTTTGACATTTGGTGCTATAATTTTGTACCAACTGTCAAAAATAGTATAAATTAGAGAACGAAAACAGTAAAAAGAAAATAAAATATACAAGCAAATGGTATTTGTTGGACGCAGCTCGGGATAAATATTTTTAATATATATCTTCACATTGTTTTTTAATTTTAATATTTTTATATAAATTTTCTATAAGCAATATGTTTATTTACAAATAGTAAATATTTGAAAGATATTTAAAAAAATTCGTGCAAAAACGTGCAAATGCGTGCAAATGCGTGCAAATGCGTTATTGGTGCAAAAATTACTCGCTTTTTGGATAAATTAAAGAATTTTTTAGATAAATTTGATTTTCAGCATAGCTTAAGCTTAGAGCTATAGTGTGCAAAGAATTAAAAACCCGAAATAGATATTCAAACTTATTTTGACTCATGACTGAAAAACTTTAAAGTGCCATTTTCTGGCCAATCGAACAAACAAAAAAGAAAACAAAAATAGGAAAAATCCATAAATATAAATTTTATAAAAGGACATGGCAAGACTGACGACATGTGAAATCATGTGAAAGTTAATCTCTCATGTGTGGATACGTCGGATGGAAAATCAAACATTTTTTCTGCCGGTCCGTTAGATATGTAGTATCATGTGAATGCATGTCCGTCCAAATTTTTGCATATCTTATTTGCAAGATGATCACTTGCAAATTTCAATTTTCGTAGAAGAACATTTTACATGTTCATGTTTAAAAAAATACAAAAGTAATGCTCTTATAAAAATGATTTTTGCTCTTATAAGATGTATAATGATGTAGTTAAGTTTATTTATATTTTGATTTGTTGATTTAATTTTGGATTTTGTAACCACTCAGAAATAAAATGTCATCACATTTAACTCTGAAATTTAAAGTTATAAGTTGTGAAAGTCTTGAACGCAATAAGCGGTATGTTATCTTACAAGTTGTGGCGGCCT
Source organism: Pherbina coryleti (assembly GCA_943735915.1). Taxonomy (NCBI): domain Eukaryota; kingdom Metazoa; phylum Arthropoda; class Insecta; order Diptera; family Sciomyzidae; genus Pherbina; species Pherbina coryleti. Next base: position 58,931,547 of record OX030951.1, read on the forward strand.
TAATACTTAGAACTGTTTTGAACTAAGTTAAGGCTCTTTCTCACAAATGTATCCATAATTTTAGAATTTTTAGAATATATGGATTCAAGGTCAAAAAATTTTCTCTGCAGAATTCTGCTAAAAGTGTTGAAACTATAAACTAGAGTTTACAAAAAGTCCAAAAAAAGATTTTTTTTTTTTTTAATATTTGTCTTGCTGAAGTATTATTTTTAAAATTTTTACAAAATTTGAGCTTTAGGCAAAGTATGTTGACAACAAGACAATATGAAGACAATGAGGGTAACAACCATCATCATCATGACGGCACATCAACGGCTCCGTATAGAGCAAATCACACAGCAGACTAGACAAATCACACAGCAGTTGTTGGTTGTTGCCTTCATTGTCTTCATGTGTTGTCTTGTTGTCAACATACTTGGCCTAAAGCTGAAATATGTTTTTAATTAAAATAATGAAAGGTCAAATTAAAATTTAAGATTTCTGGGAGAGCACGCTTGTATTAAATGTTAAGGAAAAATATGACTAGTTGTGTGTTTAGCACAAAAAACAAAATTTATTCAGGTATACATAAAATTTTCATCCAATTTTTTTTCTTTATATTTTTACAAAAAATTAAAAAAGTCAATAGCTAGTTGAATTTGTATTGAAAGACTTCACGTCTTACAATATAACTTCTAAACCCTTTAAAACCACATCTTTATTTTATATCATTGGAAAGGTATAACCTAACGTAAAAACGTAAAAAAATGAAAATTATAAAAATGAAAAAAAGTTATAGCGCATGTTGCTGGCATGGTATTGAACTTAAACAAATTAAGAATGAGTCAACTTATTGCATTATTTTCAAAAATTTTGTACTTTTTCTCAAAATAGATGAAATAACTTTTCCAATGATACTATATTACCGGTAATCGGTCTTAAGTTGATTGAGCTTCGTTGTCTCAAAATTTCTATTTTGCCCGCGAACAATTATTCTAAAAATTTAGAACTTCGAATTTGGTTTCCAAATTAATAAACCAATGCAAGAAAAAGATTTGAGAGAAATCTGAGATGGTCAGTGCAACTGGTCACTTCAATGTGAAATGGGCGATATCAGTTAGTAAAAACAAAAAGCAAAAATCTGGTCAAAGTCATACATAGGTACCATTCTTTTTGCTTTCGTTTATATTCTTCATTTCGTTACGTACCTTATCTAGCTTTATTTTTTCCCGATATCTTCGTGCTATTTCAGCAGGCGTTAACTTTTTTTATTTTACTCTTTAATATACAAAAACGAAATACAAAATGAATACTTCAGCCGGTGGTGTGACGTATCTTAAAAGTGACTTTCAATACATTTGCCACTTTTTAGTTTTTTTTTTAAGAATTTTATTTTGCAAATATACGAAAATATAGAAATTAATTAAAACCTATGAAACAATGATTTTAAACTTGGATTTTTTTGATTTACTATTTTTGCTTTAATAAAACTCCGGGTGACCTTCAATACATTTTTACACGTACTTATCATGATCAACTGAGAAAACACAAATATTAATATTATATATTTAATATTATTTAATCGTTTGTATTATTTAATATTATGAATCGAACTAGTCTCTGCACTTTCTTAATATAACTTTCTTGTCATCTATACCACACCTAAATAAAACTAACGAAGCGTAAGAAAAAAAGTCACGTTCAATACATTGCGCGGGGACTAAATGTAAATCGAAAGCCAAATACGCGATGATAATGTTTTGAGAATAACAACAATATAGAACATAAGAAATGCTATCATTACAAGACAGTTATTATTTGTTATATTTTTGCATTATTTTCAACTTTTATTTCACGTTTTTCATCAAAAAGTGTAACTGGGGACACATGTTTTTGTATTAAGTGAGTTCGAGAGAGCAATATAATATTCTTCAAAACAAATATGCAAACAATTTTAGGATTCTGAAAAATATGTTCTGTCAATAAATATTCTTCAGTGATCACTTTCTAATGTTTTTTTTTGTTTTTTTGACGTAGAATACGTCATTCTCGGAGGTAAGTAGGGTGGTTGATAGTGATCAGGTGTCGGTATTTATATAACTTTTTGAGCCTTTGGGGGGCCTAAAGTACTGATCGTACAATGTTGATGTTAACACTTGTTGGTCAACTTGATCCTCAATGGGACAAAAATTCATGTTAGAACTCTCTAACTTATATAAATTTTACACAATTACATGAAATATAAAGTCAACATTTGATGTTTTTGTTTGCTTGAACTTGCTACCTATTTATCGACGGCTTCCGGTTTTTTCGACAGCGAAGACAGCGCCATCTAGCGTGAAGACATAAATCTTATAATTAAAAAAAGCATACTTTTGGGGGCATGTTGTTTTTAACAGACTTGCGTAGCCCAGTAATACTGAGTAATTTGAGGCCCATGCTATCTGTTAGCATACAGAACAGATAGAACAGATCGAACAGATAGCATACAGAATCTGTTATTGAAATGTCAAAATTCCGCAGCCAATTAAATATCCGGGCATATTATCGACAGTGAAATCTTGACACATGGATTGTTGAACTTGTTAGCATTGAACAAATTTTGTTTGCTTGTTTAAGTTTTCTACCTATTTATAGACAGTTTCCGGTTTTATCGACAAAACCATAAAATTTGTATGGGAGCCTCCCTAAGGAGTGGTCGGAGGGAATAGGTGTCAAAGGCAAAAATGTTTCTTTTGCAAAAGTAATGGGGGTCAGTCATACATATTAACCCTCTCCGGCACTCTTTTAAAGGTCATATGCTCAGGTGTATGGAATGAATATTTTGCTAAATATTTTTTAAAAAAGATGTCATCAAAAGCGAATTGAATAATTCTACGTCTTGTGTTGCGAAATAGTCGAAACTACTGTACCTTTTTTTCTTTTCGTTTTTACCTAAAAACAGAAAAAAGAGCATTTTGTATGCAATTGACCCATATAGAAGATAGATAGATAGATGAAAGGTCAAATTAAAATTTAAGATTTTTATAAAATATTTTTTGTCCGTATCTATTTAACAGTTTCTAAAATAAGAAGTATTTTTTTTTTAGGAATAGAACTTTTCTTTCACTTAAAACACAGAATAATTAATGAAATGGCCAATGTATTTTTTTTATTAGTTCTCAAATTTTATGACATTTAGTGTTTAAACACAATTTATGGCCACCTTGACTACGTCTTATGAAGAACATTCCTGTCTATCCAATTTTGCACCACTTTTTCTATCATAGTCGGCCTTATCTCGTCAATACCGCCGAATTTTGGTTTCCAACTGGTCAGTCGTAGATAGTTGATTAGTATAGACCAGTGACTTGACGTCCGCCACTAAAAGTAGCCTAACGGAGTGTAATCACATGATCTAGGTGGCCAATTGAAAGGCTCATTTTCTGATATGATTCGGTCACCAAAAGTTTGTCCCCATAATGTTATGATTTTACGCGGTATAATTTCTATACCTCTAAAAAAAAAAACACCCAATATTAATAATAATAAAAAACTGGTCATTTCAGCCCTTGGAAGGACTTTGACCGAACATCTTATGATCAAATTATGTTGTGTGTGTTATTAAATGTTTCTACACAATTGATCGAGAACTGGACCTACTAGTTTTATGCCGTCTCCGAACGACTAATATGCATGTTCTCCAGAAGCTTTACGTGGCATTATTTACTCTCTGAGGTTTGCCATTGTCTGTAGAGAGGTGACGGCCGAACAGAAAAATTCATTCAATTGAAAAAACTTTCTGTGTCAGATGGAATTGAACCAAGGTTCTCTGGCGTATGGGTCACGCACTCTACCCACTGCGCCACGGCAGCCATCAGCTTCTGATATTATTTATTTATTTATTTATTTTATACATAATGTTCACAAATAAGACAAGTCTTTTTAAAGCGATAAGAATGACAGAAGTAATAACAACAAGTTATAATCAACAAATAAATAAAAGGTAAAACTTAGAATAAAAGGTTATAATAAAGGTTAATAACTTAAGATTATAAATTTTTAACAATTAAAAAGAAACAATGTTCAAAGAATAACAAAAGTAATAACAACAAGTTTTAATCGACAAATAAATGTTACAAGTAAAAATTAGAATATAAATAAATATTATATAAATTAGAAAATTATATAAATTAGAAAAGCGAGAAAGAAAATTGAAAGGAGGAGAAGAATTAAGAGAAAAGTTTGAATATTTCATGCTTAAAGTTGCGTTTGTTTGTGATAGTTTTGACAGCTGACGGCAACGAATTCCAAATTCTGATCGCGTTCACGAAAAAAAGTCTACTCGAGTTTAAAAAATTATGAACAGGGATTAAGAGGTTCAAGTTTCTTGTCGATCTGCAGAACTGTAGTTTATTGTATAAGTATGCTGGAGTTTGCGTATTTATTAAGCTATGCAAGAAAATGCAATTTCTAGCGTCCAAGTAACAGAAAATATTGGAACCAAGTAATTGATTGCTTAAATGACTAATACGATCAAATTTTTTAAGACCATAAACATATCTTATTGCATTATTAAATGCCAGTTGTAGCTTATGCTTTGACCTGGAATCAGGATTGCTCTACACCACCTCTGAGTACGATATTATAGGCATTATAAGCTTGATAATTAGCTTTTTTCTGGTTTCAACAGGAACAAAAGATGCAGTTCGTCTCAAATTCCGTAGGATGTAGTAAACCTTGCAAACAACAGAATTTATATGATCATCGCAAGAGAGAGAGGAGTTGATGTAGAATCCAAGATTTTTAACCTTGGTAACGAATTGTAGACCAAAGCCATTAAGATTAATTGTCGGTATATTATGGATAGATAAGCATTGTTTCCTAATCGGCAAGACATATGATTTGAGAGGATTGAGCTTAAGCTTATTAGCCTTAGCCCAATCTGATATTTTACTCAGATCTTCATTAAAATTTATACATAATTCATCAACAAGACTAATAGGTTTGGACAGGTACAGTTGAAGATCGTCAGCATATGCATGCATGGTGACATGACGACATTTAGTGAAGATATCATTAAGAAAAATCGAAAATAAAAGCGGACCGAGTACAGAGCCTTGAGGCACCCCACAGGTCAGATTACCAAAAGCGGACAGACTATTTCCCACCCTTACTCTTTGAGACCTACCAACTAAGTAATTAAATATCAGACGGACAGCAGAGCTAGAAAATCCAAAACTGATCGCTAGTTTTTGGCAAAGAATTGAATGATCGACAGAGTCAAATGCTTTAAAAAAATCTAGCAGACAGAGCAAGCTTAAGTGCCCTAGATCATACGATAATCTAATATCATCTAGAATCTTAACAATGGCTGTAGAGCAGCTGTGACCAGGTCTAAAACCAGACTGAAGTGGGGACATAAGATTATGATTTCTGATGTGATCAGAAATTTGCGCAGCCATAAGAGATTCAAACACTTTCGATAGACATGATAGCAGACTTACGGGACGAAAATCAGAAAGTTCACGAGCATTTGCCTTTTTAGCTATGGGGATTATTGTCGCTGCTTTCCAAACATCAGGGAAATTTGAACTTGTGAAGCAATAATTTAAAATATGAGTCAAGGGGCTAAGAATATAAGGTAAAATAAGTTTAATAAATTTAATTGATACTCCATCCTCACCGACGGCATTCGACTTAATATTATTCACACAACGAGCAACATCCACCTCACTAACAGCAACAAAGTCAAAGTTAAATGGACAGTCAAAAGTACTAACATTCGAGTTATCGGTATTATCAGATGATGTATTATCAGGATTAGCAGAGCTAGCAATGAAGTATTCGTTTAAACTATTAGTATCAATACCACATTCATCAGATGTTACATTACAAACTCTAGCTTGTCTTAAATTACTCCAAAGCTTTTTAGTTGGTTGTGATAATCTAAGTTTGGACATGAAGAAAATACGTTTTGAAGACTTGACAGCTGCATTGGCTTCATTTCTAGCTCTTTTGTACTGCTCCCAGTTGAAAATTGAGGGGTTTCTCTTCCAGCGATTGTAACTTTTATTCCTGTTTTTTATAGCCAATTTAACATTATTAGTAAACCAAGGACAGCTTATGTTAGAGACACGACGAGTAATTAGCGGAACATGTAATTCAAATAACGTACATATCGAATTATTAAAGAAATTCAACTTTTCATTAACTGAGGAGAAAAACCAGCACTCTGTCCAATTTATGTTCAGAAGGTTATTGTACAAAGAGTCATAATTAATACATTTATAATCCCGATAAGTAATAGTATTCTCAACAGCAGTTGGTGACAGATTAACATTTAAAGAACAAAACAGAAGATCATGGTCGGATACAAACGTTAATTGATCAAATAATAAAACAGTAGAAACATCGGAGACAACAAAAACATCCAATTATTATATTATATTAGTCGTAAATAAAACAAGTCGGACTTTCAGCATGTAAAGGGTGTTTTTTTTATGGGTTTGTTTTTCGAATAGAGATAAAACTGGCAACTGGTGGTCAAATCTGGCAACTCTAATGTCATTTATGTTCAGTTTGGTTTGCCATTTCATCATGAACAGGTTGACAAAAGAACAACGCTTGCAAATGGGCCGAAAATGAGATTGATCTGGATGCGGATTTTCATCGCAAAATTTTGTTCAGTGATGAGGCTCATTTTTACTTGAATGGCTACGTCAACAAGCAAAATTGCCGCATTTGGAGTGAAGAGAATCCACATGAGATCCTTGAGACGCCATTACATCCACAAAAACTGACTGTTTGGTGTGCTCTATGGGCTGGTGGAGTCATTGGGCCATACTTCTTCCGAAATAATGCTGGAGAGTCAGTTACCGTTAATGGAGACCGGTATAGAGCCATGATAACCGACTATTTTGTTCCCGAATTGGATGGCATGAATGTGGATGAGTTGTGGTTCCAACAAGACGGCGCTACATGCCACACAGCGCACGTCACAATCGATTTATTGAAGGAAACATTCGATGAGCGCATAATTTCGCGGAATGGACCTGTCAATTGGCCAGCAAGATCGTGTGATTTGACACCATTGGATTATTTTCTTTGGGGATATGTGAAGTCGCTCGTCTACGCCAACAAACCAGAAACGTTAGGGGACTTGGAGGCCAACATTCGTGGGGTTATTGCCGACATACAGCCCCATATGCTCGAAAAAGTGGTTGAAAATTGGACCTGTAGAATTGGCTTTATTCGAGCCAGCCGCGGCGGCCACATGCCCGAAATCATATTTAAACATTAATGGCATAAAATTATCCTTCCAATAAAGCCAAATTGATGGACATTAAAACGATTTTCTTGTGTTTTATCTCTATTCAAAAAACAAACCCCTAAAAAAAACACCCTATATTTCTAAGATAGAGTAGGTCTGAAGTGACTTCGTTGTGAGGGAACCCTATCTAGTTACTTCGTTACAGGGAAGATGTTCCAAAATAAATAATATTTCATTTCTAAAGGGTGTAGTAAATAAACCTTTGTTAAAATAAAATAATTTAAGGAAAATTTTAAAATTATGGTAAATAAGGGGGAAGGGACGAGAGAGGTTAAATTATGAAAGATGTATGTTTTCTTTTTCATAGCAAAAATCTTTGCTTTTAACAAAAAATCCTCAAGTATCAAAACTTCAAGTAGAATTCCGTTGGTTAAATTTCTTATACTTGGATCACGATGTTTTCAAAATTCTAAATCTTTAAATAGTTGTCATTTTGTAACTCAGAAAAAAACTGACACTGTACTCTTAGTTCAGTGAATAATTCATCGAACAGGTGTAGTGTAGAGAACAATTGCTAAATATTTTTGGGTTGGTTGAACTTTCATGAAAATTTGTCTTATTTCCAAATTTAATGTTTTTTCATAAAGTTTCTTTGAAACTTACCTAGCACAAAGCAATCCAGCAAATGTATCCCCTAAAATGTTTGTATTCTTAAGATCTTGCACACACAAAACTTGGCGACACACTAAATATTTTTGTAAAAATGGAAACAAATATTCATTCAATTCACGTAACACTTTGTACAATTTAAAGAATATTTTTTTCGCGACTCCACAACAGATTTGAATTGTATGTTTTATTCACGAAGGGAACTTAAGTGCTCTACGTCAAAACAAACCCTCGCGACGTACTCGAACACGTTAAGACAACACAAAACGCACATCGTTGGATGCCAGAACACTTTGGCGCCAAAACAGTTTCATTTATTTGTGAGTGACAACTTTTTTATGTGCTGTTCAATAAAAACGACATAAAACGTGGACTTTTTCAGGAATTTACTTTCGAAAAAATTTTACACATAAAAGAAAATAACAGTAAATTTGTTTTTTTTTCTTTTTTTTATGATATATACGCGCTGTTGCCAACTTAATGCGTCCGTCAAGTTCAGTTATTCAGAGTAAACTAAAAACTTGTTAGGCAACATCAACATCATGGTAACGGCTAAAAGACGCCCAACAATAATGCCAAACAAACAAGCAACAGGATTTCGAAAAAGTTCACCAACAAGGACATCAAAGCAAAAAGCTTTACAGAGCGCGAATACCCAACAAGCGAAAGAGAGAGAGCGAGAGAGAGAGAGAGAGAGCATCGACATACAGCACTCAAGGTTACTAGTAGCCTAAATACTCATTTAGTATGTAGTCAGTCAGTTGCCAGATTATTTTTAGCGATTTCCCACTTAGATTTTAAGAAAATTAATTCTTTACTCAGGCCATATGAAAAATCCCACAAAAATGCCCTCAAAACATCCAATACATTAAGGAGCAGAAATAAATTGTTATCAAGGAGATTATTATTATTTTTTTTTTTTAGTTTTTTTTTTCCTAAAGAATGATAAAATGTTCATCAGTTGTCATTCCATGAATGTAAATTTCTATTTCTTTCATTTTCAAAACCCAAAGTGCATAAAGGACTTTTACAATCCCACTATACTATGTAAAATAAGATACGAATATAAAACTTGTTGGTATATGAGGAAAGATTGTTGGTTGTTCCTGTAAATTAGCGGCCTCAGTAGTCGAGAATGCTAGAGGCAATGGTGTCCCGGATTTGAATCCCGGTCAGCTTATAGACCTGATCCATAACCTTTCTGCATTTCTTAAACCTCTTTGCACTATAACTAGAATCAACTGTGGTAAATGTATAACATCTCCCTCATATTGGAATTACAATGAACATTGGAAAACATGAACTAATTAAAATCGAGGGTGTTCATGTTTTTGAGATTGTTCATGTTTTAGAATGTAAAATTTTATGACTCAAATTGTATTTCTACCGTATTTCCTTACTACTGCTAAATGAAAAAACACATTAGGTAGTTTTTATATTAGATCGATTTAGCTAAAGACTCTGCGATGACTCCATTCCATGAGTCTTCTAAGAGAATAACAGCTTCTTTCAATGTCAAGCGTTTCATGCACTCAATTAGATTAGAGTCCTTTGCTCTAAAGACTCTGCGATGACTCCATTCCATGAGTCTTCTAAGAGAATAACAGCTTCTTTCAATGTCAAGCGTTTCATGCACTCAATTAGATTAGAGTCCTTTGCTCAATTAGATTAATCGATGATAGCAGACTGCTTCTGTAGTACAATTTCGTTATTTTGATGGCATTCTGATCCATAGGTTGGATCAGCGGAGTTACATTAGGCGGCATGAAAATGGCTAATATATTCCCATCTTCTGATTTTAGCTCACTTTCACTAGGATGAGATGGTAAAATCTCATGATGGATGATGGATCTTATAACAGAAGAGCCCTAAGTGACTAGTTTTTTTAAATCAGAAGAGCTTTAACCTAAAAATAAGTCCAAGTATTAAAAACATTTGTGTTTCAATTGAATAAATAGAATGTTTACCTGTGGTACAAAGGCCTGATGGAACCACTCCATGAAAATTGTATTAGTCATCCAAGACGATTTGGAGCTTTTGTAGTAAGTTGGTCAAGTGAAGTTTTTGAAGCTGCGTGGGTTTTTTGTCTTTCCTATAACTAACAACTTAAGACTGTGCGTGCCTAAAGCATTTGCGCAACACAGGAAAGTAAATCGCTGCTTCTCTGTCTTTGCGCCTGGAGCAAATTTTGCTACTGCTGAAACGTATATTTTATCTGGAAAAAGTTTCCAGAATAAGCCAGACTCCTCTGCATTTTACAATTGATCTTTACAGAGTCCCATTTTTACAATTCTTTCTTTTAGTTTTAATTTAAACGGATCCACTAAGTTAGGCTGCGACGATAGCTTCTCTCCAACTATTTTTAGAAGACGAATGCCATATCGTTTTTTAAATCCACTAAGCCATCCATCACTTGCCAAAAAACCACTTTAATTTTCCTTTAGTTTTGAGAGTAACTCTTTAGCTTTTTCCTTCAGCATTAGTCCGTTTATAGGTCAATTTTTATTTCGAATAAACCACTGGTAAAGACGTTTTTCCATTTTTGGCAGTTCTGATCATCTTAATGTCTTTCTTTTTCCCGGTCCAAAGTATGTATTATTCACACACTTCAGAAATAAATCTTTTTTCTTGTTAATACTGCATATTGTTGACTTAGAGACACCATATCTCTATGATAAGCTTGTCACTTTAACTCCTTTTGTAAAGCTTTCCAAAATGTCTGCTTTTTCGTTTAATGTTAAAACCTTCACCTCCTTGGAACACATTTTAAAAATAAGACGTTGATCAACCCAAGTGATGCAAGAGAAAAACAGCAACTGAGTGAGGGATGATAGCAATAAAACAACCCGTGTTCACGTTTTGGGGGGTTAACGTTTTCCAATGTTCACTGTTACATGTTTCTAAGGCCATGCTTAGAAAGTCCTACACATATTTTACTTGATTCTTGCCCACTAATCTATCAGTTTATTTTGAACCAAGACAGACTTGACTGAATAGGTATAAAACTTGAAATCCTTGGTTCAAAGCTAAAAAAAAAAAGCTCAAGCCTGTGTTAGATAACACGGGCGCACAAGTCAGACGTAGAATACGTTAGTCATTAACAGCCTTATTCAATAGATTTCCTTAAACAACCTTTAAACGCTTGTTTAGTTACGCACTGTTTAAGGCTTTACGCAGCTTCTATGCAACCTTGCTAACATTGTTATTCATAAACATTTTTTCATTTTCTGCTTATGATTGTAAGGTTTGTGTCTGAACTATAGAAAATCTCTACAAAAATTAAGAATTCCTATGGATTTACAATGGCCGCCGCATAAAAAATGCTGCAAAGGGCGCATATGGAGCATGTCTTTGATATTAAAAGAAAAGACAAACAAATATCAATGTTGTGTATGTACACATCGTTCGCTACTTGGTCATTATACTTCTTCTCTTTCTCACACTGGTTCTGTGATGAACACACAGATAATCGTACTGCTCTTACACATGATGTTATAATACATAAAATACAAAGCATATGAAAATTAATACAAAATTTGAAGGAGTTAAATTTTGATTTACTTATAGAATCAAAAAATTATACGTAGCAATATGATTATTTAAATACAAATCAAAAGAAGATATATTAAATATGTTACGATCATACTTGAATTTTCTTCAATGCATGCATAAAGTATTAAAAACTTATAATGAAAGTGACAAACATTTTCTCAAAATTTTGTGCTCCAAATTAACACCCCCGTATAACGTATTCTACGTTAAAATAATATGTAGCGTCGTCTTGCAAAAGCAACACACCGCTGGTTCTTTTTCCCCGTCTTTTCCTTGATAGCAGTTTCTTTTAGGTTATGTTAGTCTGGATGATAGTGGTTAGGTTTTGATTTTGACAGTCTGGCTACTTTTAATTTCTCTCATATTAAAACACAGAACTCTCCATTAATCAAAGAATAATCCCCTACAATTCTTTATTTCTATAGCCATTGACTTGGTGGCTTCAACAACTAAAATTGCTTTGGTACAACTATTTTTTGTGCCACTGTATCGACGCTTGTTTTGTATCAGGATCAAATTGATGAAAGCTGATTTCTTTTACTGGTATAATTCTTTCCAAATCGGGGTAGGTTCGTCCCCACACTTCTCTAAAAAATGCTTTGAAACGTTTATTTTTTTCTTTTTTTGAAGCGTCGTAAGTTTTATTGAAACCAATCTTGCACTGGCTTTTGTCACGATAAGAAGAAAGTGGAGAATTCACAAATTTGTCGCATCTAAGACTCCAACCAGTGTAGTAGCTGTTTCATAGCTGCTTTTGAAACCCATATGGCACTGGTTTTTGTCATGTCAAAAAGAACGTGTAATATCTACAAAATTGCCGTATCTGATACTTCAACCAATACAGATAGATGTTTCCTTTTCGGACGAGCACATTCCCATATAAATTTTTTGACATTTTCAATAATGACTGAAGTGATTGCTTGAACTGACTGTCAAGCGCAAGGGTGGTCTTCAATCAATCATGTTTATTTTCTTCAATTGCTCATGTTTAAATAAAATCTGCCACTTGTTTCAAAGAAATTTTTGTTTCAAAGTAATCCTCATAAACAACTTCATCATTGTTTCAACAGGAGATTAGTCTTCATAGACCATTTTCATCTCTGTCACTTGTTTTAGCAGAAATGCCTTGTTTGGTCAGGGATATTACCATAGCACAAAATTCGATTTGCTTCATAGCTGCATTTTTCTTTCGAAATCACTTGTTTGTCGGTCGATTACACTGTGCGACAATTTAAGAGTCAAGCAATGAAAATGATATCGCGCAGAGTTTGCGAGATTAATACTTTTTTTAATTTAAGAGGGTTTTTGACCCCCTGTGTGAATATTAGGGAGCAGTAATGATTCCCAATTTTAAAGGAAATTCAATTTGCAAGAATTTTACTGAAGGTTTTAAATCAAAATTTTACTTAGGTTAGGAGTTAAAGGAAATTAACTACGGCCCCATAGTATAAAATGTGACCTTGGAAAAATCGGTTATTTGAGTTAATTCAGAAAAATTCCTTGGACGATATGTTCTATGGACTAATGGCTATCAGAAACTAATGGAATTTTTTCAGTTATTTTTTTGGTGTCGCACAGTGTTATTATTCGATTATTCGATTGCTCATAATTATTCGTAATATACGCTATGTTTTATAGGCTCATAATGAGTCCTCAATTAGTTCTAAAAATATATCCTTAGTCAAATGGAAATTTTTATTTCTGTGTATATTCTATGCCTTTCAACTGACCGGCTACTCGATTGGAAAATCCTTTTAATTTTCCCTAATATTGAGTCATTTTAAAAATGCAAAATTTTGCAAAGTGTAGAAAAGTTGCAAAATTCATTTAAAGTATAAAATAAATATTTTGTTCAAAATTTGCCTTTTGGCCCTCGGAAGTACCTTTTTATCTTGCCTTAAAAATCGGCATAAAAAGTAATTCAACAAGAAAATTTCCCCCAATCTGGCAACTCTGGCAATTGTAGTTGTTGCTCTGCTTTTGCGTAGCATGTGACACTGAGGCTGCCTTGAAAACGTAGCCTGCTTTCAGGCTTCGGCTGCTGTATTGTAAATGTATTGTGAGAACAAACGTCAGTTCAGGGACACGCAAGCGGTTAATTTGAAGAAGACTAACAACTGTTGCAATAGCTGGGCTGCTTATCAAACTGAAGTATTGCTGCCTGCTGTGATGACATTGAAAATTTGACTGTCATTGGCTTTGCATATGGCTAACCACCACCAATCACCTTGCTCAACCGCCACAGGCAAAGAGCAGCATGTTGCAATAGTGAAGAGAATGTGGTGGCGGCGCCACATTCCTAATGTGTGTCATCATCATCATTGAATTTGAAGGCTTTTTGCTTTCATGGAATTTAATATGTTGCGCATCTTTGAATCTTTTGTTTTGACAAAATTAATACTTAAATTTTTCTGGCCCAATTCTGCGTGTTGGATATGATGACACTCAAGTCGTAATTGACGGAAAAGTGATGTTTTGACAGCAATCGCATTAAATTGATAACATTCAAGCAGCGCTTTTCTAGTCAACGTGTTTTGTTTACAAAAACAAAAGGACATTTGTTAGAAATTGTTTTGTAGAAGGAATCAAAGGAGGATTTCATGAAAGAGATTTACGCTTAAATTGCCATGTGGAGCTTATTTTGGATATAGGAAAATGTTTTTGCATGATTGAGAAAACATGTACGTAGTACGCAGTAAAATTAGAGAAAAACAAAATCGAGAATTCAACGAAAATAAAAATTTTAAAAAAATGGGTTATGTTTGCTTCACAAAGACAAAAATTACTAAATACACACAAAAATGTTTATCGCTTAAAAATAAAGAGATTACTATTAAAAAATATAATATCTTGAATATTTTCATGAATTTCATTTCAGCCAAATTCAGCATTTTCAAATGTTGTGATGACTGTGGTCGAAAAAGTTAACGTTTGTAAACCTTACGTTGATTTAAATTTTACCAGACACCGAACATTTTTACAATAAAAATTAATATTTCTGATCGGCCATCGCCTCTCTTAATACAATAGCAAGCTTAAGAGATTAACTAGTTACCATGTTAAGCTTTTTTGAGAACATGCCCTTTAGCCAAGGATTTTACAGATTAACTCTGTAATGATAAGAACTATGAGGACAATGTTCAAACATAAATTGTTAGAGGTGAAATTTCGAAATTTTTTTATATACGATTTTAATGTTACTCTAACAGGGCCTGAGGAGGTACAGTCCATGAAAATGTTTTAACTGTTTATGAAGATATTTTTTAGCTTTTCTCGCTTAAACACGCTGTTTCGAAAACTCCTGTTTTAATGATAAACATTTTTTGTCTGCCCACGGCCTTTTTTTTTTTTTGTCGTGAGGAAAGGAAACTAGCGTGCACTACTTTTTAACGTACTCTACTTTCTCCTTTCCTTTTGATAAGAAACTTGTCTTCATCCTTATCCTTATCCTTATCCTTATCCTTATCCTTATCCTTATCCTTATCCTTATCCTTATCTTTATCCTTATCCTTATCCTTATCCTTATCCTTATCCTTATCCTTATCCTTATCCTTATCCTTATCCTTATCCTTATCATTATCCTTATCCTTATCCTTATCCTTATCCTTATCCTTATCCTTATCCTTATCCTAATCCTTATCCGTATCCTTATCCTTTTCCTTATCCTCATCCTTATCCTTATCCTTATCCTTATCCTTATCCTTATCCTTATCCTTATCCTTATCCTTATCCTTATCCTTATCCTTATCCTTATCCTTATCCTTATCCTTATCCTTATCCTTATCCTTATCCTTATCCTTATCCTTATCCTTATCCTTATCCTTATCCTTATCCTTATCCTTATCCTTATCCTTATCCTTATCCTTATCCTTATCCTTATCCTTATCCTTATCCTTATCCTTATCCTTATCCTTACCCTAATCCTTATCTTTATTCTTAATCCTTCACGGAATGTCAATTGTAAGTCTGCTTCCAACAGTTCATGCTCAGCATCAATGTTTTCTGCCACAACAGCCGTTCTTGGACGACCTTCGCAAAATTCGTTTTGGAGAGAACGACGACCACACTCTATCTCATTGAATCAGCGTTTTACCGCCGTTGGGTGTGGTACTTCATCACCAAAAGTCGAACTAAGTTGTTTGATGCTTTCTTTTCTTGTCAATCCACGTCGAAAATCGTAAAAAATCATCACCCAAAAATGTTCACGTGTTAATTTCATTCTTTTTTGTTGAAATACAACTTTCAAACCAATGTAAACAACACAGTAACGTGGTACGTTTTTGTTAGAAAATGTAAAATTTTCGAATGAAATTGTTGAAATTCATCTTACAATGCTTAGTGTCCCGTGGCGCAAGACTTAAAAGACTCGTATATATTTAGTATGTGGCGTCCGTGGCGTAGTTGGTTAAAGTGCGTGGCCGCTATGTCAAAGAACCTGGAGACCCAGGTTCGAATCCCAGCAGCGACAGAAAATTATTTGAATTAAAATAATTTTTCTGTACGGTCGCCACCTTTCTGCAGACAATGGCAAACCTCAGAGAGTAATCAAAATGCCATGTAAAGCTTCTTGAGAATTCCGTTCATCGCCGTTCGGAGTCGGCGTTAAACCTGTAGGTCCATTTCTCGGTCAATTGTGTACAAACTTAACAACACGCACAACACAATTGATCATAAGAAGCTAGGTCAAAGTCCTTTCAAGGGGTGAAATGGCCAGTTATTTATTTTTTTTTTATATATTTATTATATTTATATGTATTTTATTAGCGACACCCGACGCACATTGCTGCACCCAGCAACTCTATTTGAACTTAATAAGTAGGCATATTCAAAACTTTTCTTAGACTCATATTTTGGCACTACTGCCGTTCTCCACTGCCCATTGCAGTTTCCCAGTAACATGACATCATCAAATAGTAACTCCATTCTGAGTTTCAATGTAAGTACTGTAACTTTTAGTTCCATAGCTATTCGATATCAAAACTTTGGCATGTATGGGCGGAGCCACACCCCTTTGATCAATGCCTGTCCAGTTTTCTAGTAGAATGTCTTTACTAAGTGGTAACTCCATTCGAAGTTTAATTTTTATGCGACATTTAGATTCAAAACTATTCGATATCAAAAATTTGGCTTTTATGGACGGAGGCACACCTCCATGTCCAGTACTCGTCCCAGTTTTCTAATAGAAGGAAATTACCCAATAGTAACTCCATTCTGAGCTTAAACGTTCCGTGACTTATACTTCTAAAGGAATTCGTTATGAAAAATTTTAATTGTATAGGCGAAGCCACACCTCCTTATAGAGCCGATTACAGTTTTCTAAGTAGTAAAATAGATAGGCACTATTTTCCCAATAGATGGCTTTAGTAATCTGTAACTTGCTTGGTATAAGTGCGATCAGGTGACGCTAGATAGCGTTAGAAAGATAAGATTTCGTACTAAAAAACTTTTCAGACAGTTTTGTGATTACTTGACTCAGTTTTGTTTGAGCGCGCGTCAACGATGGACACCAGCAAAGAGAAAATACGCCATATTTCTTCGATAAAAGCGAAAGCCCAAGGCTTACTTACTTACTTACTTACTTACTTAGGTGGACATCACAACCCGTCGTCGGGTTTCGGCCGACCTCATCAGCTCTCGCCAGGCTCCTCTACTTTGCGCGCACCTTCTCCAATCGGTTTCACCAAGCGCGCTGGTCCTCGACCTAGTCAATCCATCAGAAGCATGGTCTTCCTCTTCGTCGTCATCCTTCGACTTTCGATTCGAACACCTTCTTTGCTGGAGCATCGTCATCCATATGATGGACATGGCCTAGCCAGCGTAGTCGCTGGATTGCTATACGCTGAACTACTTCCATGTCATCGTATAGCTCATACAGTTCCTGGTTCATCGATCGATAGTCGCATTTGAATGTCGCCAACTCCAACAGGACCGAATATTTTTCGAAGAACTTTTCTCTCGAACACCCCAAGAACGGCTGCGTCTGCTTGTGAGACAACCCATGCCTCAGCGCCATAAAGGAACACATGTATACCAAGCGTCTTGTAGAGTGCCAGTTTTGTCGCTCGAGATAGAGCTCTGCAACGTAATTGCTTACTAAGCCCGTAGTAGCACCTATTAGCAATTGTGATTCTTCGTTTTATCTCCAGGCTGACATCGTTGTTGCTGTTAACGGCGGTGCCAAGGTAGGTAAATTCCTTGACCACTTCATAGTTATATTTGCCTGTTGAGACGTGAGAGCCTAGACGCCGCGCTCTCCTGCCTGCAGGCAGAATATACTTCGTTTTGCCCTCGTTCACCACCAAACCCACCTTGGCTGATTCCTTTTCGACAGCGGTGAAAGCAGCTGTGACATCTCTCTTGGTCCGACCGATAATGTCAATATCATCAGCATATGCAAGAACACCTTTGTAAAAAATGGTGCCATTGCGATGTACACCGGCCCTTCGTAGGATCCCCTCCATGGTGATATTGAAGAGATTGCAAGATAGCGGGTCGCCTTGTCTGAAACCTCGTTCAGTATTGAAGGTTTCAGAGAGATGATTTCCTACCTTGACGGAACTGCAGGTATTGCTCAATGTCATCCTGCAGAGTCTTATCAACTCTGCAGGTATATCGAACTCAGACATTGTTGCGTATAGGCAATCCCGCTTCGGGCTATCGAACGCAGCTTTATAATCGACGAAGAGATGAAAAGCCAAGGCAGGCAGCTGAAAATGTGAATAGTGTTTATGGTTCTGATACTGTGATAGCCAATCACGCGCAGCAATTTTGGTTTCATCGATTCCGTTCCGGTGATTTGGATGTCAAAAATGCACCACGCTCTGGGAAGCCAATTGTCGAAAATAACTTTAAATAAAATTGTAAATAAAATCGTGGAAATCATCGAGTAAAACCGTCGTGTCAGTACGGTTTCGATTCCCCAGGAGCTAAACATTGCACAAAAACCGTTTGGAATCACTTCAATAAGGCTAGACACAAAAAGAAGCTCGATGTATAGGTACCACACAAGCTAAGACAAAAAACCTTATGGATCGAATTTCCATCTGCTAATCGCTGCTGAATGGCAACAACATGAACCCATTTCTGAAGCGGATGGTGACTGTTGATGAAAAGTGGGTCACTTACGACAACGTCAAGCGAAAACGGTCGTGGTCGAATCGGGGTGAGCCAGCACAAACGGTGGCCAAGACCGAATTGACGGCTAGGAAGGTTTTGCTGTGTGTTTGGTGGGATTCGCAGGGAGTCATCACTATGAGCTGCTCTCTTACGGCTAAACTCTCAATTTGGATCTATACTGTCAACAATTGGACCGTCTGAAGAAAGCAATCGCCCAGAAGTGGCCAGCTTTGTCCAATAGGAGAAGAATTGTATTCCAACAGGATAACGCCAGGCCACACACATCGATAGTGACTCGCCAGAAGCTAAGGGAGCTTGGTTGGGAGGTTCTTATGCATCCAACTTATAGTCCGGAAGTGGCACCAAGTGATTACCACCTGTTCCTGTCTATGTCGAATGATTTTGCTGATAATAACTTAGCGTCAAGGGAAGCATGTGAAAATCGACTCTCTCACTTCTTTGCCAACACGGGACGAGAGTTTTTATAAGAGAAGCATAATGAAATTAAATTCAAAATGGCAACAAGCTGTCGGTCAAAACGGTGCATATTTGACTTAAATCGGATCATTATAACTATGATAAATAAAGCCTTCAGTTTCATACAAAAATAATGGATTTATTTTTACTACACCTGTATTTAGATTTTTCTCCATTTATTTTTTATATTTGCACTGGTCACATTTTTTACTAAGTTTTTCCTCACTTGAGTTTATTTCTAAAAGTCTACATTTTATTGGTAGATCTCTTTTAAGTTTCTTTTGACGTAGAATACTTCACTCTCGGAGGTAAGTAGGGTGGTTAATAGTGATCAGGTGTCGGTATTTATATCACAATTTGAGCCTTTGGTGTTCCTAAAGTACTGATCGTACAATGTTGATGTTAGCACTTGTTGGTCTGCTTGATCCTCATTGGGAGAAAAATGCATGTTTGAACTCTCTTACTTATATAAATTTTACACAATTACATGAAATATAAAGCCAACATTTGATGTTTTGGTTTGTTTAAGTTTGCTACCTATTTATGGACACTTTCCGGTTTTATCGACAAAACCATAAAATTTGTATGGGAGCCCCCCTAAGGAGTGGTCGGAGAGAATACCTGTCAAAGGCAAAAATGTTCCTTTTGCAAAAGTAAGGGGGGTTGGTGGTATATATTAACCCTTTTCGGCACTCTTTTAAAGGTCATATGCTCAGGTGTATGGAATAAATATACAAAAACCATAAAATTTGTATGGGAGCCCCCCTAAGGAGTGGTCGAAGAGAATAGGTGTCAAAGGAAAAAATGTTCCTTTTGCAAAAGTAATGGGTGTCGGTCATACATATTAACCCTCTCCGGCACTCTTTTAAAGGTCATATGCTCAGGTCAATATTTTGCTAAATATTTTTTAAAAAAGATGTCATGAAAAGCGAATTGAATAATTCTACGTCTTGTGTTATGACATAGTCGAAACTACTGTATCTTGTTTTTTTTTAGAAAAATTGATCCAAATAATTTATTTCGCACTTTTAATAAACACATTAATTTTGCAATAATGAGTAGAGATATTGAAGAACAAAATTTAAACAATTTGTTTTGTAAATTCACTTTGCCCTCTAGTCAAAAATAATTGGAAAAAAAATGAAAATACCTTCATATTTTCCAATATCTAAACATGCTACACTTCAATGTATTTCCTGATTTTCTAAAAAGGTTTCATCGCTTGAATAAAGGGTTGCTTTCTTATATTGATGAGAATCATTTCGTGCATGACAGACCATTAAAATCCATAAAAACGTAATTGTGCTTAAAACTTTTAGGTAAACAAATTGTTGCTTACCAAAGGTAGAAACTGTTTTTGTTGAAAACTCACAACAATAAATAAAGAAAAATGCCAGAAAAAAACGAGAAAGTTTAACGCATGAATGAAACTGTAAATATTTAGTTGCTATGGAACTTGCTTGAGAGTAACTTTAAAGGCAATATCTTAAATTTGGGCAACAAAAGTTTCGTATAAATAACCAATTTCATCAAGAGTACCTTTGAATATATTCCGTAAATATGTGTTCATAATAGTTGTTAGCTTGTTGAGTACAAAATAAACTTTTTTGTTGTGTAAAGCATGTTAGGCGCGAGATTGTGAATAATTTCAATTTTAGGTTTAACGAATGCCGTGCTGTAGGCTTGACTTTTTTCCCGTTAAACATGCAGAAGAAAGAAATAGTCGCTAAGAACGGAGATAAAAGAAAACGATTTTCGTTTCCTAATTTTTTTGATTTCTTTTTATATAATATTGATTAGTATTTTGTTTTCCTGCAAAATCCTGCAAGGTTGACAACAAAAAGCTTGGTATTGTTGATCTCATAGATAAAAATGAAAACAGACTGTTTCCGGTTGCTAACAATACCTTGTATTAAACAGCATCAAATCTCAATTTAAACAAGCACTTTTACTGCCATTGCGATTTCATACACATACAGCCTTATATCCATGGAATTTGTAGCATACTTTCAGGCGAAAGCTGGCCGTAATTGTAGTCATTAAGGAGAGTGTGCTTGAAGAGCATAGAAGAAGGAAAAGTGGAAAAACATGTGCAATACAACAAAACAATGACAAATGTACGCACACTCACACACACACAAAGATGCACACACACACACTAATATATTGAAACAAAGCATGAAAAAATAAAACAAATATCCTTGCTGTTTGTAAATCGAGGGCTTCGGTTTTATGCGCTCCGTTTGTGGTATGTATGTATTGGGTGTAAGGATCCAGGTTGTCTGACAGGTTTAGCTTGGCTGCTTTGTTCACTCAGGGTCAAGTTCACTTTGAAATGAAAAAAAAAAAAAAAACAAATATAAATTCAGCTAAGTACCGCAGCTTTGTGGAATGTGAGAGATTTTTTGTTTGTTTTTGTTTTTTCTTCATTGAACCCTTTGAGCTTAAAAGTTGAAAGCAACACTTTCGTTTAATGTACAGAACAATTTAAATGTTTTGAACTGATTTTCTTTTTTATTTTTATTTATTTTTTTTTTTATAGCTGAAAAATATTTGAAATTCTTGAAATTTCCCCTAAAAAGCTCCATGTTACAAAGATATGCAAAAACAAATGAAAATAAAGCTATTAGCGATGTGTTATAAATTGTTAATGTGGAAAATGTATGGAGTTAATTTAACGCGAAGTGATTTTGTAATTCCTAACATCCAAGAGGTTGTCAGACTCGTTTCATGAAAATTAATTCCGTTTAAGTTAATTCTGCGTCAAGTTGAAGTTGCAAAATGCTTTGTTCAGGGAATGAATAAAAAATGAAGTTAAGCTTGGGCATTAAACTTTTTTATTTATTCCGGACGCTTGATGCTTAAATCAATAGTAAATGCTTATTCCTAGACGGTGGAAGTGGCCACTGAATAGCTGGATTTTAAGTTATCTGGCTGTGTTATCAGAACGAGAAGATATTGTGAAAAAAGTGCTGCTTGCAAAAAATATTTGTCCGCAAGGGTCCTATCAGGTGGGTTTGTCCAAGGATGGAATGTAAATTTCTCTTTTAGTTGATGATTTGCTACCAAATGATAAACAGGATAATTTAGCTTACTCGCGAGCAAAGAGAAAATACCTTTGGGTGCAGTTAATCGAGAAGACCGTAGCGGAAATTCATGACTGTTACGATTGCTGCCTTTTAAGTCTTGCGTCTCGGCAACACTAGGCATTGCCAGAAGAATTTTGACAAATCCATTCGAAAATTTTACATTGTCTAGAATAAACGTACTCAGAACGTTTTGGTGTATGTGCGCTTATTACTTTGTTTACAGTGGTTTGAAAATTGTATCTCACCAAAAAAAAAAAAAAAAAAAAAAAAAATGTTTTTTACGATTTTCAACATGGTTTGACAAGAAAAGAAGGCATCGTTCAACTTAGTTCGACTTTTGGTGATGAAGCACCACACCCAGCGACTGTAAAATGCTGATTCAATGAGTTCGAGTGTGGTCGTCATTCTCTCCAAAACGAATTTCGTTCAATAACGGCTGTTGTAACAGCAAATATTGATGCAGTGGGTGAACTGTTGGAAGCAGACCGGCATGTGTCATACCGAGCGATGGATGTGTCATCCTTGGGCATTAGTGGCACTAGCATACATTCGATTTTACACGAGCATTTAGGCGTCAGGAAGATTTGTTCCGTTGGATACCCTAGGCTCGTTAGATTAGTGCATGGAAATGTTAAAAAAATACAATACCACGGGTGATGAATCATGGAACTACGCTAATGAGCCCGAAAGCCAAACCACTATTTGAGTCTTTCAAAGTGATTAAAACCCGACTAACTACGATAATTGACCTGTATTGTAGAAAAATACCACAAGTTGGGATCATACCACTCTTGCTTTGACTCTTTGTAAAGAACTCTTACTATTACCAATGATAAAGTTTTCAAAGTGAAAGCCTCAGACTCTTACCTCACTTGGAAGAACAACACTTAAGAAAGAAATTGTACAATATCTTGTACGTATGGAATATGGGGAATGAGCCCATATGTCATCGATTGGATGACGCAGCCATAGATAGACTGTATAGTGGATACCCATATATAAGTCTAGCTATATCCACACTCTCCTTAGAGTACAAAGTTTACCCTTTTGGAGAATAACTGATGTACAGCTATGAACACCTCAGGAGGTTTTATGGAACTTCTACCTCTGAACGATTTAAGAGAATCCAGAAAACAAAGGCAGCTAAAGCAGCGTTTCGCCTCAAGGTATCTTTTATATACTTACAAAGTAAAGTCCTTTTAATCTGGCTAAGACTATTCATTAATTGACCAAAAAAAAAAAAAGGTTATCATCAGAACCTATTCATCTTGTTCCAGAAAAGATAAAACAGAAAATCACAGCATAATTTCGGTGAACACGATTTTTACTGATGGATCCTATAATGAGTCCGAAGTATACCATATTTCACAGTAATTATCTCTATTATACAGACTACCAGTGTACCAGTAAAGATACCCTAGTATCTTTCAAGCAGACATCTTAGAAATTCGAAGAACATAAATTTTGACATTTTTAGGGCTACCGATGGTAAGTTTTTCTATAAAATTAAAATATTTAATCACAAAGTTTTTTTAAACAATTGAAAACTCAATACTCCAATTTTTTGAGTCTTTTGTTTGGAATAGTTTTGTTCTCTAATAGTTTTGACAAAATAATATCAGATATACCTAATACGTCAGTGGCGAAGTTGGTTAAAGTGCGTGGCCTCTATGTCAACGAACCTGGAGACCCGGGTTCGAATCCCACCAGCGACAGAAAATTATTTGAATTAAAAAGATTTTCCTGCACGGCCGCCACCTCTCTGCAGACAATAGCAAACCTCAGAGAGTAATCAAAATGCCATGTAAAGCTTCTTGAGAACAAGAACATTCCGTTCATCGCCCTTCGGAGTCTACGTTAAACCTGTAGGTCTGGTTATTGGTCAATTGTGTACAAACTTAATAACACGCACAACACAATTAATCATAAGAAGCTAGTTCAAAGTCCTTTCAAGGGCTGAAATGACCAGCTATTTATTTATTTTTTTTATAGATCAGTGGTGCTCACACTCAAACTACTACAATTCTTGGCTTTTGTGCTTGTGTTTGTAGCTCTCTCAATCTCTGCACTGACAAAAATTTTGTGCTGAAACTAAGCAAAATTTTCGTTATAATTATGATTGTCATTATCATTATCATTATCATTATCATTATCATTATCATTTTTATTAACATTATCATTATCATTATCATTATCATTATCATTATCATTATCATTATCATTATCATTATCATTATCATTATCATTATCATTATCATTTTCATTATCATTATCATTATCATTATCATTATCATTATCATTATCATTATCATTATCATTATCGTTATCATTATCATTATCATTATCACTATTATTTTATATTTATATTATAAGAATTCTGCAAATAA
This sequence comes from Pherbina coryleti, assembly GCA_943735915.1. Taxonomy (NCBI): domain Eukaryota; kingdom Metazoa; phylum Arthropoda; class Insecta; order Diptera; family Sciomyzidae; genus Pherbina; species Pherbina coryleti. The sequence goes on from OX030951.1 coordinate 58,956,068, forward strand.
CACAATTTCATATGCCTCAAATATTTCGTGCAGTGGAAAACACACGACCAAGCGGCGCAAACCACCCAGCTTGAAGTTTCAGCGCTAACTTCAGAGAGAACTTCGTGCATTTGATCGTGTACGTGTTTCGGTTCTCGAATAAAGCTTTCTAGTCTCACCACGCGTGGTACTACGTGAACACCACTGGTATAGACGCTTGAGCTACCCAGTAGGGAAGTTGTCATGACAGAACTAGCTACATAATGATTACTTGGTAATGGGAGGTAGCTTCCTACTGGATTAAAACACACAGAAATAAGGCATTATTTTTACATTTTTTTTTTCAAATTTCAAATCATTACGCAGTGCATTGAATCCATACAAAATTGGAACATAAATAGAAGGAGTGCTCCTATGATAATGAAATTTTGTGTGCTGGATTAATTTAAGCTAATTAAGAAAAACTGCAAAAATGGTTGAAATTGGTCAGTTCCTAGCGGTACCTCCCTTGGACCTATATTAATTTTTTACATTATTTTGTATGGGAGGTACATACAAAAATTGAGCGATCTTAACAAAATTTGGTCAAAAGGCTAGGCAATTAAAGAAATAGAAGTGTACTAAAAATGATTGAAATCGGTGGGTTCCTAGGGGTACCTCCCGTGGACCTATATTGATTTTTTACATTATTTTGCATGGGAAGTACATACAAAAGTTGACCGATTCTTACAAAACTCGGTGAAAAGGTTAGTAAAATAAAGCAATATATGTGTTCTAGAAATAGTTGCAATCGGTCGGTTCCTAGGGGTACCTCCCTTGGACCTATATTAATTTTTTACATGATTTCGTATGGGAGGTATGTACATCTGTTACTCATAAATATTCCCATTTGTATTAATTAAAAAAAACAGTTCTTAGGCAAATTTCATTTTATTTAGAATAGAAAAATAAAATTGGTAACTTATTTTTATTAACAAAATGTGAAATAAAAAAGTAAAAAAATTATTGTGTGCATATGTACAAATAACCAAGAACTCATCTCGCTATTGACTTCTCCGTTAGAATCACTACAAACAATAAAAGGATCATCAACTAATTGAATAAACTCTCAACTTCTTCATCAATAATTACTTTTGATTTTGATTTAATAGTCCTTTTGGATGCTAAGAGAGGCTCAGATTTCAGCAACAATATTTTCATTAAATTTGTATTAGATTTAATCCTCGATCATTTACGGGTATGGTTAGGTCGGTTTTTTTCTAAATTTTTTGTGCCTTGCTTCCAATGCCTCTTCAGACAATGTTCCGATTGGTAAGGAAAATGCTAAAATGACTTCACATCCATGTATGAGAACTTTATGAACACTACTCGGCATATAATACCAGCCATATAAATTTATATACAACTGCCTAGTTTCTTCTAATAACAATTTGAAGTTATTCAGATGTATAGTGTAGCCACTTGTCAGAACTCTCAATATATAAAAAAAATTTTTCTATTAAACTTTTGTTTATGCCAGTTATCTGCGAGCTTAGTTCAGTGTTATAGAAAAAGCGCCTAGCTGTGTTTCCATCGTTAATAGACCACTATCCTAGCTTTGGTTTGTCGACCAAGAGACCCATTTTGCTCTTAAACTGAGCTTGAACTCTTTTTTTGTTTTGCTCTACCAATTCTTCATTTTCTTTTAATTGCACTTTTATATCTGAAATACCCTGTGTTACTAAAATTATTTTGTTATCTACTATAACTTTCTCTTTATAAGGTGTAGATAATATTTTGGAAATCAAAAGTTAATACTTCAAATAAAATTACAAAAAAGTTTCGTCGAAACCAAAAAACCCTTCTTTGTAATTCCCTTTTGGATTTTGCTAAATGTTGACTATTTTTCCATATAAACTTGAGCATTTTTCGCAAAAAAGCCACTTTTTGAAATCTGCATAATTTTCTTGTTTATGAAAAGGGGCAGATAATATTTTAGAAATCAAAAGTTAATTCTCAAAATAAAATTACAAAAAAGAATTTCCTTAAAATAACAGAGTGTGGTATAAAATGATCGTTTTTGTTTATTATTAAAAATATTTTGAAAAATCTTTTAAATTTTATAGAACTAAATACCTAATATAGATCTAAATTGCATATTTTTTTTTTAAAAAACAACAATTTTTTTTTTTCTTCTTTTCGTACCATTTCGATTAGCGTGGATATAAGGTTTTGTGTTGATTGTGGCTGTTGGGCTATATTCACGATCGTTCTCACGAGGCATTTTCTTTGTCATTATTTATTTAGAAACTGTAAGCGAAGGCGTAATGACATGTGCTTACAAGGTAATTTGTTACTGAACTATTTATGGCAATAATGACTTCTCATTTCCCCACTAGACATAACATTAATACCTCTATATCGAATAAAGATGGGACTGTCTAATGTCCCACTATCTTTGGCCTACGCTCTGCGTAACAAGGACTTATTTCCTAATATCTATCAACAAAAATTAGTATTGCATTCTAGTAATGATTCCCACGGGAGACTGAGGTCTCTATCTGCATAATGGCCTCCAGACTAGAGATCCCCCATCCATATTTCAAAAGGTACAAAAGGTAAAAATA
>OX030951.1:58958852-58988852 GCA_943735915.1 Pherbina coryleti
TCCTCCAGGCCTTCATATTTTTTTTTTACCTCGGGTAAAATTTTTAATTTAAATTAAAAAAAAAATACAACAAATTATTTTACAAGTATGTTTTGTTTATATGTTTGCTTATTGGATTGTTAGCTATAACTTTTCCAAAGACAATAAACCGATATATCTATTTGTGACGGAGTTATTGAAGAAAAACTGATAGTATCTTTTTTTGGAAAAATCACTAAAACCCACAATATAAAATGGGCCATAAAATTAAACGGGAGCCAAGCTCGCAAAACCGCGCAAGGTTTATACTCTCCACAGATCATAGTATCGAACCTATATAGTGGCATGCTGTTATTTTGTTCACTGTTGCACAGTTTAATTTGCTTCGCTATGAATTTATCAGTATTTACGGTAGTTTTACGCGTTCTAGAATTGCATGGCTTATTCTAACAATTATTATAACCATTCAATTTAACTAATTTGAGTGCATTTTATACTATTTTTTCACGAAACATTGAGAATATCCGGGATTTCCCCAGGTTTTTTATCTTTTCGACTCAGTTCGTGAATAATTGACCTTTTTTCCAGACTTGGGTGTTCCAATGTCACAAGTCACAACTCATTTTAATAAGAATTGATGAAATTCACTTAATATGACACTAAAACTTTACTAAGACTCGATATTGTTAACTCTTATTTACGAACTCAAATGTGTGCTATTTACATATATGTCCACTGCAGATCGTACATGCCTTTACAGAAAAAGATGACCTAAAGAAATGAAAGCATGTAACGGTATTTCTCTCTAGGCGTTTTAAACATCGTCACACTGGAGTCTCAAAAAATTTTATCTGTAGTTGATGAATGCATTATTATGTTCCAAAACAAAATACTAATTTAATATTTGTGCTATTTATGTGTTCATGGCTGTAAATATATCGGGATTAAACGCTCGAAGGATCGATATGCAACCTATGAATTGTTGAAACTAAATTTTGTACTTATGATAATATAATGCAACCGAAAAATGTACTAAAAACTATGTACTCAAATACCTTTACATTTAGTTATACTAATATAAATACACTTATACTTATGCCTACTTATTTAATATTATGTACAAAAATAAACTAATGCTTAAATCATGGCTTGAGTATACTCATCAAGTCACTCTGGATTTAACACTTAACTAGAGCACAGCGTGTGTTTCATTTATACGGTGATTTAGTTAAATCTTTATATGGCGACCGTGACAGGACCGGATCTATGGTGTCTAGTAAATTTCTATTATCGTTAATTTTTGTGTATATTGCAAATTAATAACAGAAATGCATAAATCTAAAAAGAAACCTAACAAAACGGCGAAAATTCGCAAACCAATTAAAACTAAAAAAAAGGAGAAAACAGAAGGCATTGTTAATGGTGCATATGTGACATTTCATTTAAGTGCATTGAAAATATATTATAACAAATAAAAACTAAAACAAATTGAAAAAAATAAAAATAGAACAAAACCCAAAAAGTGATAAAAAAAACAAACGTATTAAAAATTTGATAAAGGTACAGTCCAAACCAAGCGATCAAAATATCGTTCAAAAATCAAAAACTATGAAGGTAAAAAAAAAACACAAAAAAAAAATATATATAGCACTGCAAATAATATAAAAAAAAAGAAACACCTTAACTACAAACTACATTCTCTCATTATTATAACTTATATACATATAATACAAAAACTATTACCAAGAGAAACCACATAATCAGCATAGCAACAGAAGTCGCTACAAATTACAGTAACATACTCTTCATCAGCAATATACAGTAACAAGCCAATATTACTTGTAAATATGCAGACAAACCACAACAACAACATAACAAGAGTCATATAACAGCATCATCAAATAGAAGAACAAACAAGCTAAATTAAATTTAAAACAGCAACAGTCGTTTAACAATATAATTTTCAAGAACTCAATTATTTTTATAATAAATCAATATATCTATTGAAAATTTAATTTTTATATTCATAAATTTATATAGAAATATAAGTTTAAAATATATCTTCCCTTAAGTTAGATCTTTTTTTTTTGATAAAACATACATTTTTTTTGTTTGTCTTTCTCGATGTCAGAATTGGATTACATAAAATTTAAAGAGATATCGAAAATTTTTATAAGCATAACGAAACGCATTCTCCAAAGTCGTCCGCTCTCTTCAAACGAGACTAAGCAAAACGAATATATCTCGGTGCTTATAACTGCTTATAATGTTATGCAAGATACGATATTAAAAACGACTCAATACGCATTAAAATTGTAAAATATAGAGAGCTTTTGATTAAATGCTTCAAAAAGTTAAAGTGTAAAATAAAGGTCCAATCTGTTGATTCTTTGATATTAATTCAAGCTGATGTTTTGTCTACTTCAGACTCAGATGAAGAATTAAGTGAGGCTCAATCTGATAAACAATTTTTAAGTGAATCAAACGAAGTCGATAAAGATTCGCTTAAATTTTTTCAAAACCTTAAAACAAGTTCGTCAAGTACTGGTTTTTGTTGTCAAGACTTTCGAAAGGTTAACGCCAAAATGAGTACAATTGAAGAGAAAAAGTCTTTTATAAGCATGTGCGCTTCAATTATACGTGATAATTACAGTGGTGATCCACTTACCTTAGAATCATTTATTGACAAAATTAATCTAATTTCTGCACTATCTGACGATAATTTGACAACAACTTTTATAGCATTTATTAAAGCAAAACTGGAAGGTAAGGCTCGAGAAGCACTACCGGACAGGGTAGATACAATAAATGATATAATAACAGCATTACGGGGAAGAATTAAGCATGACAATTCCAAGGTAGTAGCAGGGAAAATTGCTGCTCTAAAAGTAAAAAATGAAAATTTTTCTGATTTCGCAAAACAAATCGAAGAGCTTTCTGACGCTCTTGAACGATCGTTAATAATGGAAGGAATGACCCAAGCCAAAGCCCATGAAATCGCAGTTGACCAGACAGTTAATACTTGCAGATTAAATACTAGGTCTGATTTAGTTAAGTCTATTCTTGCGTCAACTACATTTACAAATTCAAAAGAGGCAGTAGCGAAACTTATTGTCGAACAAACTAACGAACAAAAAGAAAGACAAGTTTTAGCTTTTCACACTCAAACTTATCACAACCATAGGGGTAATAATTACCGTGGCAATAACTATCGTGGTAGTCGAAGCTATTACAATAGTCGTTACCAAGGTAACAATTGTAGCAATCGAGGCAATGAACGTCTTGGGTACTATAACAATCAGAGATATCGAAATAATTACAATAATGGGAGAAACACTAACCCTCAAAATAATCGAAGTTTCAGTGGTCGCTCTAGAAGTGCAAATATTCATGCTTTAAACGCAAATGCCCCTCAGCAGCGACCGCTGGGGGAGGAAAATCAGAACATTTAAATTTACAAATTGAAAACAAGTCCATTTACAGTCTAAATCTGTCATACTCAGATTTTATCGAGTTGAAATGTACGGATTCAAAACATATGTGTACTTTTCTGGTAGACACACAAGCAGATGTTTCTCTTATTAAAATATCTAATATTAATGATTATACTAGATTATACTAATATAGATAGAACAAATAAAATAAACTTGACTGGTATAACTCCAAATACTATTCTAACTTTAGGCTCAATCGACACATATATAATTATTTCAGATTACTTAATTCCAACTATACTTCATGTCGTCGATGACGACTTTAACATACCTTCCGATGGTATTTTGGGAAAAGATTGTCTCAAATCAAACAAATGCAACATAAGTTATGATACTAATACTATTTCTTTTTTCTTTAAAAATATTGAACTTGAACTTCCAATAATGCATGGAACTAGATCAGAAGAGTGTATAATTCCACCAAGGTGTGAAGTTTTTCGTTTTTTTAATGTGGGCCAGTCTTCAGAACCATTATTCATAGATTCCCAAGAAATCTGCACTGGAGTTTTTACAGCAAGGTGCATAATCTATTCAAACAATCCAACTATACGTGTTATAAACACAACAAATGACTTTAAATCTATATCGATATCAAATCTTAAAACAGAAAAATTAAATAATTATTATGTTTATGAAATCGAGAAGCTTAACGATAATTCCGATTCACGTTTATACGAATTAAAAAATATACTTCAAAAACATATTCCAAATCATTTATTTTACAAACTTATGCCATTGTGCGAAGATTATGCTGATATTTTTGCTTTAAAAACCGACAAAATGTCTATAAACAATTTTTATGAACAAAAACTGCGCTTGAGTGACAACACACCGGTGTACTGTAAAAATTATCGCTTGCCATACTCTCAAAGAGACGAGATTAGTAAACAAGTAGACTCTTTACTGCAAAACGATCTTATTGAACCAAGTTGTTCTAATTTCAATAGTCCACTAATTTTAGTGCCAAAAAAAAGTTCAGATGGGAATAAAGCGTACAGAATGTGTATAGACTTTAGAGCTGTTAACAAGAAACTAATTGCAGATAAATTTCCTCTACCACGGGTTGACGATATTTTAGATAACCTGGGACGAGCTAGATTTTTTTCTACAATCGATTTATTTTCGGGTTTTCACCAAATACCACTGCACATAGATTCACGCGACATTACTTCATTCAGTACAGATCGTGGCGCTTTTCGGTGGAAAGTTTTGCCATTCGGGCTCAACGTCGCTCCAAACTCGTTTTCGCGAATGATGTCGATTGCTTTCGCAGGTATTGCACCTAACCAGGCCTTTTTATACATTGATGACATAATAGTCATAGGGTGCACTGAGCAACATCATATAAACAATCTTCTAAGTGTTTTTGAAATTTGCAGAAAATTCAACCTGAAGCTCAACCCGAACAAGTGTAATTTTTTTCGTCCAGAAGTAACTTTTCTGGGGCATAAGTGCACGGCCAATGGTATTTTACCAGATACTTCTAAAATTCATTCCATTGAAAAATATTCAACCCCTTCTGACAAAGACTCAGTGAAAAGATTTGTCGCATTTGCCAATTATTATCGTAGATTCATCCCAAATTTTGCATCCTTAGCAGCACCTTTGAACCGTTTAGGTAGAAAAAGCGTTCAATTTGCTTGGAATAAAGATTGCCAAGAAGCATTTGATAATCTGAAGCTTGCATTGATTTCACCAAAATTATTGCAATATCCAGATTTCAGCAAAAAATTCATAATAACTGTTGACGCTTCAAAAATTGGAATTGGCGCCGTATTAAGTCAAAACATAAACGGTAATGACTTACCAATATGCTTTGCATCTAAGACATTTAATTATGCTGAACAAAAAAAACCTGTGATCGAATTAGAACTTCTAGCCATTTATTTCGCGATAAAACATTTTAGACCATATGTCTATGGAACTGATTTCATTGTAAGATCTGATCACAGACCATTAGTTTACCTTTTTAACATGAAAGATCCATCCTCAAAATTATCAAGGATTCGACTGGAGCTTTCAGAATACAAATTTGTTATAGAATATATTAAAGGCAAAAATAATGTTGCCGCTGACGCACTATCGCGTATTTCCATTGAAGATTTAAAAAATCAAAGTACAATTTTTGCAGCGACAACTCGAGCAATGTCAAAGCAATTAATTGACAGCAATGAACGTGAAAAGTTAGGTCAGAAAAAAAATAATGCAAATACTGATTTACCAATTTATGAAAAATTCTCACATGAATTTAATAAGAAAGTAGCAAAAATCCGATCGGAAATAACAATAAATAATGAAAATAAAATATCTAACGTGCACATCAATGTGCACAACAAATTTAAAAAGATAATATCATTGACTTTTGTGAATGTTAACGAAACATTTAATTTAGATAAAATGCTTTTGAGACTGCAAACTACAGTCAACAATCACAATATTCATGCAGTAGAATGGCCAAAAGATGATACATTTTTCCAATATTTCACTATACAAACCCTTAAAAACCATGGTATAAAGACATTGACTACTCTAAAAATAATATTAACAGAACCAATAGAGACAGTTTTAGATAAAGAAAAAAAACAAAAACTTATGACTATATATCATAACGATCCAATTTCAGGAGGTCATTGTGGCATCAAGAAATTGTACTCAAAATTACGGACTAAATTCTATTGGAAAAACATGACCAGAGATATTGCTCACTTTGTAAAACAATGCGAAAAATGCAATTTAAACAAAGTTAGACCTGGAAGTAAAGAACAATTATTTTTAACACCTACACCAGCTAAACCATTTGACATTGTCGTAATAGACACTATAGGTCCATTACCGATAGCAAGCTCAGGAAATAAGTACGCGTTAACTTTAATATGTGACTTAACTAAATATTTAGTTACAATTTCGATTCCAGACAAAAGTGCGAGCACTGTTGCAAGAGCAATTCTTGAAAACTTTGTGCTAGTTTATGGTACCATGAGCTGCATAAAATCCGATTTGGGTACAGAGTTTAAAAATGAAATTTTTTCAGAATTAACCAATTTATTACACATAAAGCATAACTTTTCTACAGCCTACCATCACGAAACCGTCGCAACGGTTGAGCGAAACCATAGAGTATTCAACGAATACTTACGTGCTTATATTAATGAAACTTCTTCCGACTGGGATACATATCTAAAATATTTTACATTTTTTCACAACACGACAACAAACACAGTATTTGACAACAAGTTAACACCATATGAACTAGTATTCGGTAAAAACGCAATCCTTCCTCAAGAATTAACTCAAAAAAGTATTGATCCAATATATAATTCTTATAACTATGCTAAAGAAGCAAAATACCGATTACAAAAATCACATATTTTAGCGAGAGACTTGGTTATCAAACACAAATTACGTAACAAAAACTTATATGACAAATATGCAAAGCCATTGATTTTAGAAAAAAAAGATAAGGTATTGGTCCAAAAGGAACCTTATGACAAACATCAAAGCATATACGAAGGGCCATACGTTGTTGAGAGCATCGACGGAGTAAATGTTACTATATTTAATGAAAAAAATAAGAAACAAAAAACAATACATAAAAATAGACTAAGAAAAGTATAATTATATATATAAATTCCTTTAATGATATTATAAGATAATTATATTATCTATATATTATCGGTAAATATTTGAATTGTATTAATTTTTTCTACTTCATTAAAATATATTAACAAAAATGATAATTCATAAGATTTAAATTTTGTAAGCTATTTTCATAAATTAGGCAAATTCTACTTAAGTAAAATTAAATAAAAATCTAATTAATTTATGAAATGAATATGTTTTTGCACATACCAACACTATACCACACACTATATTTAATAATTTTGTAACTATCTAAAAAATTGGAATATTACATTGTTTTAAATTGAAATAATTTTAACAGAAAACGAATTTAAAGAAAAATGGAAGAGAAAGTAAAGATTTAAAATAAATAATAAAATTCGTTTCAAAGGAAGAATAATCTGGAAAACCTGATCAATTTAATCAGTTTTTCTTTCTTTGGAAGGGAGGTATAATGCAACCGAAAAATGTACTAAAAACTATGTACTCAAATACCTTTACATTTAGTTATACTAATATAAATACAATTATACTTATGCCTACTTATTTAATATTATGTACAAAAATAAACTAATGCTTAAATCATAGCTTGAGTATACTCATCAAGTCACTCTGGATTTAACACTTAACAAGAGCACAGCGTGTGTTTCATTTATACGGTGATTTAGTTAAATCTTTATAATAGATCAGCGCAGGGCGCTCCATAGCTCACTGAGCTCTCTGTGAGCGTAACTTTTCACATGTACATAATTTTCACAACAAAAGAGAATATAATTCAGTCGTTCGCTGACGGTGATGCTGTAGGGACCTATGTCGTTTTGCGCTGCCAATTATATGTACACTCGTGAAAAATATACTTATTGCAGATTCATAATACTTATGCACATATTTTTTTTAGTTTGTAGAATTTTATATTCGTATATATTAAAGTTTCATATAATTAATACATATTAGCTATTAAGACTTTTTGTATTGTTCATTCACATTCCTTATTAATTTTTTAATACTTAATTTTTTGATTACTTGCTTACTTATTTTATTTAATTCCTTATTATTTACTTACATGTTTTTTGTTATTAATTTTAATTGTTCGTATATATTAAGATTTTATAATATAAAAATAATTATTCGTATATATTATGGTTTCATATAATTCATTCATATTATCTATTAAGATTCTATCCTTAACATTATTCATTTATATTACTTGTATTAATTAATTTCATAACAGAAATAATGAACAATACCGACGACTTAAAATAAAAACATAAAATAAAAAAGAAAAACTTACAAATCTTGATAATTGTGACAACTATTTCGCTCAGTGTGCGCAATTCGAGAGAGCACCAATACTAACAAGACAAAATGAAATGTGACTGTGTTAGAATGCCCAGCCCTGCTATAGATATAAAGAATTGTAGGGGATTATTCTTTGATTAAGGGAGAGTACTGTGTTTTAATACGAGAGAAATTAAAGGTAGACAGACTGTCAAAATCAAAACCTAACCACTATCATCCAGACTAACATAACCTAAAAGAAACTACTATCAAGGAAAAGACGGGGAAAAAGAACCAGCGGTGTGTTGCTTTCGCAAGACGACGCTACATATTATTTTTTTTTTAGCTTTGAACCAAGGATTTCAAGTTTTATACCTATTCAGTCAAGTCTGCCTTGGTTCGAAATAAGCTGATAGATTAGTGGGCAAGAATCAAGTAAAATATGTGTAGGACTTTCTAAGCATGGCCTTAGAAACATGTAATGTAATTCCAATATGAGGGAGATGTTATACATTTACCACAGTTGATTCTAGTTATAATGCAAAGAAGTTTAAGAAATGCAGAAAGGTTATGGATCAGGTCTATAAGCTGACCGGGATTCAAATTCGGAACACCAGTGCCTCTAACATTCTCGACTACTCAGGCCGCTAATTTACAGGAACAACCAACAATCTTTCCTCATATACCAACAAGTTTTATATTCGTATTTTGTTTTATTATTATTATTATTTTATTGAGATGCTAAGCCCTAAGGCTTTATAGCATTTTAAAAATTCAACAATTTGTTTGATTAACTTAAACACTATACAATTCATTATACATTTAATTATTAATTTAAAGGATTTCAGATATAATATACATAGTAAAAATTATGTAAGGTTGTATATATTCCGGATCAACATCTTGATATTAATAGATCAATTGATTAGAGCAGTGCTCACATATGTGAGGCTGATAACCAAGTTCTATAATGTGTGTAGGAACAGGGATTAGAGCAAAGCTCACATATGCAAGGGTAGACGGACGGGGTCTACCTCCGGCATATGCCAGGCGAGACGGACAAGGTCTCGCTCTGGATAATCATGTTTGAATTTAATCAGCTTGGTGTAAAATTCCCAGGTATGATGTGAAGTTGCATATTCCGGATCATATATTTAGAGCATCGATCCCATATGTGAGGCTGATAATCAAATACTATTCTGATGTATGTATGTAGATTCATGTAAACAGGGATTAGAGCAAAGCTCACATATGCAAGGGTAGACGGACGGGGTCTACCTCCGGCATATGCCAGGCGAGACGGACGTGGTCTCGCTCTGGATAATCATGTTTAAAATAAATCAGCTTGATAGTATTGCCAAACATAGCCAGGAAAATATAAAGTATTCTTGGGAGAACATAATCCAAATCAACCTCGGTACTGGAGATAATCTAGAATTTTAAGTTTAATTGAGTATATGGATTCATTTAAAGATATTACATCTGAAACAAAATTAAAGTCACCACAAGCACTTCTCAGCGGTTCATTTTGCAAGTAGTTTGTTCTACAAAAGTTCATGTAAAGTAATTCAAAAGATCTTCTAGGACGAATAGGAATATTAAAATAAATTTTACTTAATAAATATGGACTGTCAACATATCCATGCAGAAGTTTAACAATCCAGCTTACATTAAGCATAGTTCTGCGATTTTTTAAAGTAGGAAGATTTAATAGCTGTAATCGATATTCATAAGGTGGAAGATGAAAGTCAGTTCTGCAGTATAAATTGCTTAAGCAGAACAGAAGAAATTTTTTCTGAACTGATTCAATGTCGTCAATGTAACAACAATATCGTGGACACCATATAATTGAGGCATATTCTAAGATAGGCCGCACTAGTGAAGTGAACAAAGATTTCGTAATAAGGGGATCATTAAACTCTTTTGCCCATCGTTTGATAAATCCTAGGGTACTATTTGCTCTATTTATTATTTTAGTTATATGAATATGAAAGCGAAGTTTAGGATCCATGGTAACTCCAAGATCATGGAAACTATCTAGAGATTCTAGTGTATAGTCGCAGATTTTGTACGTGCTTCTAAGCCATGGCTTACGCGAGAAGGTCATGTGCTTACATTTTTTCATATTGAGATTCATATGATTTATTTTGCACCAGTTATAAAGATTATTGATGTCAATTTGTAAGAATTTGGCATCATTTTCGTTTTTGTAAGAAAGAAATAGTTTGACGTCGTCAGCGTACATCAAGACGTTAGAATGCAATATTATAGTTGGCAAATCATTTATGAAAAGTAGAAAGAGAAGAGGCCCGATGTGACTCCCTTGGGGCACTCCTGAGGTAACCGGGAACTCGTAAGATTTCACGAGTTTAAATAAAACAGATTGAGTTCTATTACTGAGATACGATTCAATCCACCTCACCAGCTGTATGGGAAATCCGATAAGAGATAATTTTAAAACTAAGAGTTTGTGATTTACAACATCAAAAGCTTTACTGAAATCCGTATAGATGACATCTGTCTGAAGACCTTTACCAAAATTCTCTATGGTCTTAGATGTAAATTCAAGTAGGTTAGTGACAGTCGATTTTCCAGAAAGAAATCCATGTTGACATGGAGACATCAAAGACTTTACACTATGTGATAATTGTGATGTAACAATTGCCTCAAAAAGTTTGGGCAAAGTACTTAATTTAGCAATTCCACGATAATTATCAATTAAAGACCTGTTACCAGATTTATGCAACGGAATAATAAATGAAGATTTCCATGCAGCTGGAAAATAACAAGATTTTAAAGATGAAGTAAAAAGTAAAGTGATAGGCTTTACTAATTCTTCGCAACAGTATTTCAATATGCATGAGGGTATATTGTCGGGACCGCTTTTATAAGAAGATTTAAGATCTCTTAAGTAGGCTAGAACTGTACTAGTATCAACTATTGGGAGACAAATATCACCAGATTGAACATAATGGGGATAGCTGCCATTATTAAAAGAAGATGATGAATAAGTCGACTTAAAAAAATCAGCAAAAAGGTTGCAGATACTATTGTCATTATCGGATTCCACATTATTGTATTTCATAAAAGAAGGATAGGAATCAATTTTGCGTTTTGTGTTAACAAAGCTCCAGAATGATTTTGCATCAGACTTAATGTTTAGTTTAACTTTTGTGAGGTAGATGTTATAGGATTGCTTGCACAACTGTTGGTAACTATATTTAGTCGAAGTATAACGTGCAATATCACATATGTTATGTGTTTTTTGATATTTTTTATAATATTTAGTTTTCAAGTTTCTCAGTTTTCGTAATTCATTGGTATACCACACGGGGCCGGAAATTATAGAGGCTTTTCGTTGAGGAATAGATCTAAGAAAGCAATCCATGAGCGTTGAGTTAAACGCATAGACCGCGGCATCCAGATTCTGTGATGATAAGAATTTTGTATTTAGATTCAGTATAGGTGACCAATTTATATTGGACAAAATATTTTTCAAAGTAACATAATTAGTTTTCTTAAAGTTGAATTCGGTGAGCGGTTGAATAGTTTGGTTCTGCACAGATGGTTTAGGAAAATTTAAACAGATTTCTATAGTCGGATGGTGAGAATCTTCAGGAGTGACCAAGGGATCAGACATTGACACTGAAGCAATATTGCTATCATCAAAAAATACTAGATCAAGCAAACGTTTATTCTTGTTCAAGTGACAGTTTAGTTGGAAAAGACCTTGGCTTGAGAGTTCGTTTAAAAAGCAATTGTCAGATGAGCTTTCCGAAGACGGTAAAAATATTGTAGGGTTTTCGGAACAACAGTTCCAAGAAACGTTGGGCAGGTTAAAGTCACCAGTTATTAATATATGATCATTTGGATGAAGCTGTAGGCAAACTTTACTAATAGCGAGCAAATGTTTGCTATAAACTTCTAAGTTAGAAAATGGTGGGATATATGAGCATGTAATGTAGATACTCAAGGGACCGAACTTTACATGAACACAACAAAATTCTATGTCTGCAGCTTCTTGTATGTCTATTTCTTGAGAGTAATGTGTTGATTTGACCGCAATCAACACACCTCCACCGTTAGAATAATTGCCAGGAATGGAGTTTCTATCTTTGCGATAAATGTTAAATTTGTTGCAAAGAATTTCAGAATTTAAAGTGTTGGGTTTTAGCCAAGTCTCACTGAAAGTAATTATATCATAATGAATGTTGTGACTCATAATGAATAAATTAATCAATTTAGTATTAATGCCACGAACGTTTTGATATAAGATTAGGAACTGAAAGCAGCAATCTAGTTTTTTTGGTTCTTGTTGCGAACAGGTAAAGAAGCTAGTACAGTTCTAGGTTGTGATCTAGGGACGTATTCATGAACTAATGTATATTCAGGCCAAAAACTTTGACTGATTACTTTATTGTAGAGATCATCAGGTAGAGTAATTTTAAATGAAGACGTGACGCGTTCATGAGGTAACTTGAATTTATAAATCGAA
Organism: Pherbina coryleti; assembly: GCA_943735915.1. Classification (NCBI taxonomy): domain Eukaryota; kingdom Metazoa; phylum Arthropoda; class Insecta; order Diptera; family Sciomyzidae; genus Pherbina; species Pherbina coryleti. The sequence continues at coordinate 58,971,717 of OX030951.1, forward strand.
ATTCTTTTATTTAAAAGATTTAAATTTGATTGCAAATAGAAAAGAATGTCATCCTCAGTCGTATCAGCTGCAAAACGGGATACAAATATTGATCTTGCAGGCGGAATTATCACAAGATTTTTGTGAACCGGCTGATTCAAACTGCTTATCGATATTTGTTTTGGTATTGCGCCTGTGTTGTTAGTTTTTACATAGTATAGTGGGATTGTTAAAGTCCTTTATGCACTTTGGGTTTTGAAAATGAAAGAAATAGAAATTTACATTCATGGAATGACAACTGATGAACATTTTATCATTCTTTAGGAAAAAAAAACTAAAAAAAAAATAATAATAATCTCCTTGATAACAATTTATTTCTGCTCCTTAATGTATTGTATGTTTTGAGGGCATTTTTGTGGGATTTTTAATATGGCCTAAGTAAAGAATTAATTTTCTTAAAATCTAAGTGGGAAATCGCTAAAAATAATCTGGCAATACTGACTACATACTAAATGAGTATTTAGGCTACTAGTAACCTTGAGTGCTGTATGTCGATGCTCTCTCTCTCTCTCTCTCTCTCGCTCTCTCTCTCTCACTTGTTGGGTATTCGCGCTCTGTAAAGCTTTTTGCTTTGATGTCCTTGTTGGTGAACTTTTTCGAAATCCTGTTGCTTGTTTGTTTGGCATTATTGTTGGGCGTCTTTTAGCCGTTACCATGATGTTGATGTTGCCTAACAAGTTTTTAGTTTACTCTGAATAACTGAACTTGACGGACGCATTAAGTTGGCAACAGCGCGTATATATCATAAAAAAATAATAAAAAACAAATTTACTGTTATTTTCTTTTATGTGTAAAATTTTTTCGAAAGTAAATTCCTGAAAGAGTCTACGTTTTATGTCGTTTTTATTGAGCAACACATAAAAAATTTGTCACTCACACATAAATGAAACTGTTTTGGCGCCAAAGTGTTCTGGCATCCACCGATGTGCTTTTTGTGTTGTCTTAACGTGTTCGAGTACGTCGCGAGTGTTTGTTTTGACATAGAGCACTTAAGTTCCCTTCGTGAATAAAACAAACAATTCAAATCTGTTGTGGAGTCGCGAAAAAAATATTCTTTAAATTGTACATAAGTGTTACGTGAATTGAATATTTATTTATTTCCAGTTTTAAAAAATTATTTAGTGTGTCGCCAAGTCTTCTGTGTGAAAGATCTTAAGAATACAAACATTTTAGGGGATACATTTGCTGGATTGCTTTGTGCTAGGTAAGTTTCAAAGAGACTTTATGAAAACCATTAAATTTGGAAATAAGATAAATGTTCATGCAAGTTCAACCAACTCAAAAATATTTAACAATTTATTACTACACTACCTGTTCACCTGAACAAAGTGCAAAGTGGCAGTTCTTAAATTTTTTCTGAGTTACGAACTGACAACTATTTAAAGATTTAGAATTTTGAACAAATCGTGATCCAAGTATAAGAAATTTAACCAACGGAATTCTACTTGAAGTTTTGATACTTGAGGATTTTTTGTTAAAAGCAAAGATTTTTGCTATGAAAAAGAAAACAAACATCTTTCATAATTTAACCTCTCTCGTCCCTTCCCCCTTATTTACCATAATTTTAAAATTTTCCTTAAATTATTTTATGTTAACAAAGATTTATTTACTACACCCTTTAGAAATGAAATATTATTTATTTTGGAACATCTTCCCTGTAACGAAGTAACTAGATAGGGTTCCCTCACAACGAAGTCACTTCAGACCTACTTTATCTTAGAAATATATGCTGAAAGACCAACTTGTTTTATTTACGACTAATATCAGGAGCTGATGGCTGCCGTGGCGCAGTGGGTAGAGTGCGTGATCCATACGCCAGAGAACCTTGGTTCAATTCCATCTGACACAGAAAGTTTTTTCAATTGAATGAATTTTTCTGTTCGGCCGTCACCTCTCTACAGACAATGGCAAACCTCAGAGAGTAAATAATGCCACGTAAAGCTTCTTGAAAACATGCACATTAGCCGTTCGGAGACGGTATAAAACTAGTAGGTCCAGTTCTCGATCAATTGTGTACAACATTTAATAACACGCACAACACAATTTGATCATAAGATGTTCGGTCAAAGTCCTTCCAAGGGCTGAAATTACCAGTTTATTATTATTATTAATATTGGGTGTTTTTTTAGAGGTATAGAAAATACAGCACGTATAAATCATAACATTATGGGGACAAACTTTTGGTGACAAACTTTTGATAGCAGAAAATGGGCCTTTCAATTGGCCACCTACAGGGTTTTCCAATAAGAGGTGTTATTTTGGTATTCAAAGAAAAATGCCATTTTTAGAGATAAATGATCGAATGTTTATTTCATAATAAAGAGGAAGGTATGCCGTTAATAATGAAAAACAACATCACCAAATGGCCACCACGACCACGCTTACAGGACAATATCCTTTTCATGAAATTTTCCATAACCAAATCGCAAAGTGGCTGCCCTATGTCCTCGATAGCCTCACGAATTCCATCTTTGAGGTCTTCAATCGACGCCGCTGGGCTGTTGGCGTGTACCTTATCTTTCACATAGCCCCAAAGGAAGAAGTCGCAAGGTGTTAAATCACAAGATCTCGGTGGCCAATTGTGATCACCTCTTCGAGAGATAACACGGTCCACAAACTTTTCCTGTAAAAGACCAATGGTTTCGTTGCTTGTGTCGCACGTAGCGCCGTCTTGTTGATAGTAAACGTTGTCCAGATCAATACCATCCAACTCCGACCATAAAAAATCATTAATCATCTCTCGATAGCGCAATCCATTCACCGTAACTGCTGATCCAACCTCATTTTCGAAAAAGTAAGTTCCAATGACCCCGCCGGACCATAAACCGCACCAAAAAGTCACACGTTGAGGATGAAGTGGCTTCTCAACAATAACTCTTGGGTTTTCCCAGCCCCAGATGCGACAGTTTTGCTTGTTGACGTAGCCACCGAGGTGGAAATGGGCCTCATCGGTCGTGATGATTTTTCGATGGAATTCGGATCATTTTTTGTAGTGAATTTTAATAATTTCAATGCGTTGTTGGAGCGTGTATCGTTCCATTTTAAATAATGGCGTTGTTTCTAATGTCAAATGTCAAAGAATAAAAGCTTTTAAAGTGAGCGATTCACAATAGCGAGCGATTCACAATAACACCTCTTATTGAAAAACCCTGTAGGTCATGTGATATCACTTCATTAGACTACTTTTAGTGGCGGACGTCAAGTCACTGGTCTATGCTGATAATCTATCTACGACTGACCAGTTGGAAACCAACATTCGGCGTTATTTGCGAGATAATTCCGACTATGATAGAAAAATGGGTGCAAAATTGGACAGACAGGAATGTTCCTCGTAAGACGCAGGAACTTTACGAAAATTTGAGAACTTATAAAGCCAATATATTGGACATTTCATTAACTAGTCTGTGTTTTAATTGAAAGAAAAGTTCTATTCCTCTAAAAAAAAAAAAAACACTGCTTATCTTGGAAACTGTTAATATACGGACAAAAAATATTGTATAAAAATCTTAAATTTTAATTTGTCCTTTCATTATTTATATTGAAAACAAATTTGAGCTTAAGGCCAAGTATGTTGACAACAAGACGACATGAAGGCAATAAAGGCAACAACCAACAACAACAACAACGGCACTGTATAGAGCAAATCATACAGCAGACTAGACAGTCTGTTTCGTTGGCCGCTACACCAACTCATCAGTAGTCTTGCATGACTTTTCACTGTGGTCCATTCTAGCTACTTAGATCCTACTTATACTGCCAATATGCCGACAAAGTTACCTGGAAGTTTATTTTGACAGAGAGAACGCTTTTTCATTAGTAACTGAGTTCTTATCTACTTATGATGCACTCTGTGTCAAGGTGAACCTTGATCGTGTCATACTTTTAGGTATAGCCTTAACTCATGTGCATCTTCGAAATTCGATCACAGTGTTTTACTGCTACCAGAGCATGCTAAGGTTGTTATTCTTTTTTTCCCCATACTTCCGTGTTTAGAGTTCAGCTAGTTTAACTGATAGTACACCTAAACGGTGTGGAGAAAATTTGTTATGAAAAATTTTGTTTTTTGTGCTAAACACACAACTAGTCATATTTTTCCTTAACATTTAATACAAGCGTGCTCTCCCAGAAATCTTAAATTTTAATTTGACCTTTCATTATTTTAATTAAAAACATATTTCAGCTTTAGGCCAAGTATGTTGACAACAAGACAACACATGAAGACAATGAAGGCAACAACCAACAACTGCTGTGTGATATGTCTAGTCTGCTGTGTGATTTGCTCTATACGGAGCAGTTGATGTGCCGTCGTGATGATGATGGTTGTTGCCCTCATTGTCTTCATATTGTCTTGTTGTCAACATATTTTGCCTAAAGCTCAAATTTTGTAAAAATTTTAAAAATAATACTTCAGCAAGACATACATTAAAAAAAAAAAAATCTTTTTTTGGACTTTTTGTAAAATCTAGTTTATAGTTTCAACACTTTTAGCAGAATTCTGCAGGGAAAATTTTTTGACCTTGAATCCATATTTTCTAAAAATTGTAAAATTATCGATACATTTGTAAGAAAGAGCCTTAACTTAGTTCAAAACAGTTCTAAGTAGTAAGGCCGTCACAACTTATAAGATAACATACCGCTTATTGCGTTCAAGACTTTCACAACTTATAACTTAAAATTTCAGAGTTAAATGTGATGAAATATTATTTCTGAGTGGTTACAAAACCCAAAATTAAATCAACAAATCAAATAAATAAACTTAACTACATCATTATACATCTAAAAAGAGCAAAAATCAATTTTATAAGAGCATTACTTTTGTATTTTTTAAACATAAACATGTAAAATGTTCTTCTACGAAAATTGAAATTTTGAGTTGTGATCATCTAGCAAATAAAAAATGCAAAAATTTGGACGGACATGCATTCGCATGATACCACATATCTAACGGACCGGCAGAAAAATGAAAAATTTTTGATTTTCCATCCGACGTATCCACACATGAGAGATTAACTTTCACATGATTTCACATGTCGTCAGACTTGCCATGTCCTTTTATAAAATTTAAATTTAAGGATTTTTCTTATTTTTTTTCTTTGTTTTTTGTTCGATTAGCCAGAAAATGGCACTTTAAAGATTTTCAGTCATGAGTCAAAATAAGTTTTAATATCTATTTTGGGTTTTTAATTCTTTGCACACTATAGCTCTATGCTTAAGCTATGCTGAAGACACCACTAAGGGAAAAAAAATATCAAATTTATCTAAAAAAGTTTTTGATTTATCCAAAAAGCGAGTCATTTTTGCACCAAAAACGCATTTGCACGAATTTTTTTAAATATCTTTCAAATACTTACTATTTATAAATAAAAATATTGCTTATAGAAAATTTATATAAAAAATATTAAAATAAAAAAACAATGTAAAGATATATATTAAAAATATTTATCACGAGCTGCGTCCAAGAAATACCATTTGCTTGTATATTACATATATTTTTTACTTTTTTCGTTCTCTAATTTATACTATTTTTGACAGTTGGTACAATATTATGACACCAAATGTCAAAAATAGTATAAATTAGAGAAGGATAATGTAGCAAATAAAAATTTTAGGAAAATAAAAAGCAAAACATGCAGGTAAATGACAATCGGTGCAAGACATTCGTGAGAAAATATCCGATTGTCACTCAAACCTTGCATAAGTTGATCATGCGATCACCCATCGCAATCACAAAGAATCTTGGCAAAACATCCTATATTACCCTTGCAACAAAAACTAAACGAGAACTATAAGAAACCTGCAACTGCAACAAATAAACTGCAGGGACAGAGTGCGATGCTGTTGTTGCTTGTTGGCTATTTCAGCTGTATGGAATATGTGTGTAGGTGTGTGGTATAAATAAAATTTAAATACGGGACAAAAACGAGTTGTGAGGAAAATATTTGATTTATCAACGTAAACATTTAAATAAAATTTCAACTTAGTCGTGGATAATGATAACATGCATTATTTCCCTAAGTGTATGCATAACTTACATGTTGAAAAATTTTTAAAATTTTGTATTTTTATTTGGGGACATTTTCGGTGTTGTTCCTGTGTTTGTACTTTTTCTTTGATTTGTTGTTGCGTTTTGTGTTGCTACATAAGACTTTGCTCTCAATTCTTGCTCTCAACACTCCCAGAGCGCTCTCGGCCCATAGCTGCACATGACGGTCAAGTATTATCAGTTCGCACACAGCATTAATGTTTTGTGGCACAGCACATTTTGGACACCCTTCATGAAATTCTTTTTTTTGTGCTGAAATACAATTTTAAAAGTACTGTAAACAACAAAATAAGCGCATATACACCAAAACTGTGTGAGAACGTATATGCTTAAAAATGTGAAACTTTTCAATGGACACGTTGAGCATTGTCAGTTGGAAACGTTAAGCATTGTTAGTTCCCGAAAAATATTCTATGATGAAATATGATTTCGTTACTTTAAATTTCGGAACAGTTTCGATTTTTAAACGAATTTATATCAAGTTTCGATATGTGCCAATCTGTACGATATATTCTTTATCATCACTGTGCAAATAAATAAAATATAAAAAGTTAAAAAAAAAATAAATAAATAACTGGCCATTTCAGCCCTTGAAAGGACTTTGACCTAGCTTCTTATGATCAATTGTGTTGTGCGTGTTATTAAGTTTGACCACAATTAACCGAGAAATGGACCTACAGGTTTAACGCCGACTCCGAACGGCGATGAGCGTAATGCTCTTATTCTCAAGAAGCTTTACATGGCATTTTGATTACCCTCTGAGGTTTGCCATTGTCTGCAGAGAGGTGGCGGCTGTACAGAAAAATAATTTAATTCAAATAATTTTCTGTCGCTGCTGGGGTTCGAACCCGGGTCTCCAGGTTCGTTGAAATAGCGGCCACGCACTTTAACCAACTACGCCACGGGCGCCACAATAGTTAGTTACGCCACAATAAAAAGTTAGGCAAATAACATTAATTTTTTTATAAACTTGTAAGGGAAAAATAATATTGAGTGCCTCTTTTTCAAAATGTACATTTCAGTTTCCGATTTAGAAGTATAACAAGGTCATACACGCAAAGAAAAAAAAACGTTTATTGCCAGTTTGCCACAAACGAACGTCGTTTGTCGTGCTTGGGATCGTTATTTGCAAACATTTCAACAGTTGTCTTAATAATTGCCAGTTGCGGGAAACGCGTCATTTAATTGCAGGAAATTAATTTCGTTTCCCATAAACGCGAGTGATTTTTAAATTGTTGGAATTGAAAAATTTGTTTTTCACAACTGAAAACTTCCATTGTTTTTCCCTTCGTTTTATAAACAGAATGCTTATATTTCAGAGTTACTTTTTGGGGAAATCGTTACTATACAAGCAAATTTGTAATTTGCTTAATACGTGGGCGGAGACAGCAACAGGGGTGCGATGAGTGCAATCCATAAGAAGACGGACGGACATAGGGGGAAATATAATTAATATAAAAAAAAAAATAAATAAATAACTGGCCATTTCAGCCCTTGAAAGGACTTTGACCTAGCTTCTTATGATCAATTGTGTTGTGCGTGTTATTAAGTTTTTACACAATTGACCGAGAACCGGACCTACATGTTTAACGCCGACTCCGAACGGCGATGAACGCAATGTTCTCGTTCTCAAGAAGCTTTACATGGCATTTTGATTACTCTCTGAGGTTTGCCATTGTCTGCAGAGAGGTGGCGGCCGTACAGAAAAATTATTTTAATTTTAATTTTAATTCAAATAATTTTCTGTCGCTGCTGGGGTTCGAACCTGGGTCTCCAAAGTTCTTTGACATAGCGGCCACGCACTTTAACCAACTACGCCACGGACGCCACAATATATATATTAATATATATAATTAATATAATAAATAATAATGACCGAAATAGCTTGCGGTATATATAAATATATATAAGATACTAGCAGGCCACAGTGGTCCGAGGCTTCGCCACGGACGTTTTACTCTTTATCAATAGTTTATCTTCATCAATTTATAAAAAAAACTAATTGAATCACACAATGTTACTTCAGAAAAAGTGATAAGTCAGCCGTTTGTTCCTCTTACTCATTTATCTATACTATTATATAAAAGGGTTCTCTCGGATTTTTATCGTTCAATCTCGGGGTAACCGTTAAACCGATTTTAATAATTCTTTCACTATTCAATTGCTATAATAAGCGACCCTGCTACTGGGTACTACGTTTTTGGTAAATCTTTTTATTTAATTATTAAAGAGTTCATGCATTTTAATCCATGCTGCCATTGTATAAGGACTACGAATAACAGCAAACAATAGCTCAAGCTCTTTGTTGAGAAAGAGAGGTGAGATTCTACAACTCACCGCGCTGGTCTCTTGAGTGGATAGTTGCATTCAGTTAATTCCTGCTACAGTGTATATATATATATTTAGCAGGAATTTTTTTTAAAACTTTACACTTAAATTAAAGATACTTATAATTGAAATTTCGTAAAGAAAATACCCAATGATCCTTATGTAGCACAAATGTGATATTTTAAAACTTATTTCATAAAAATCAGACCAGTAGCTTTAGAGTTTTGCGGCAACAAAAAATTTTCACTTTCATTTTATATAATAGTATAGATATATTTTAAGTTGAGAACTGAACATTCGTTTGTTGGCAAATTTTTCAGTCGCGGTGAACGAAAAAATTCTTTGTGTGAAATTTTCGCATCTATAAATTAAGCCGTTCTTAAGTTACATTCATTCCAAAAGTCAAGTTTATGCATACAGTAAGAATACAGTAAGATTTAAAGGTAGAATCATGGCCTTGTCGGTATTTGAACCCAGAACCTCTGGAGTGGCAGTAAAAAACGCTATTTACATGATTACCGAAACCATCGAAATTAACCGACAAACAAGTTCTGTTGCCTATGGTGCCTTTTGAAGGAAACAGTGATAATAATTTTGCTTAAACCTTCAAGATAAAAATTATTACTTTTATTACATCATTTTATATCAATTATTTTTATTGATATTTTATTGATCAATTGGAAAAATTTATCATGGCTGATTTTAATGCAAAAAGATCTCGCATAGCAAGAATATAATGTAATCTCATTATCGGTGTAAAATTTGAAAATTTCACTCTTATCTGATTCAAGCTTTCATCAAAATATTAATCAATGATTGACTTGTGTTATTGATTTTAAAAAATTATCGATATATGTTAAATTTTTATAACCAATCGGGAAATACGATAAAAAACTTTAAAGTAATTTTTTTATTGAAACAAATTTGAGCCTTAGGCCAAGTATGTTGACAACAAGACAACAACCAAGAACAACAACAAGAACAACAACAACAACAACAACAACAACAACAACAACAACAACAACAACAACAACAACAACAACAAAAACAACAACAACGAAGGCTCTGTATAGAGCAAATCATACATCAGACTAGACAGACTGTTTCGTTGGCCGCTACACCAACTCATCAGTAGGCTTGCATGACTTTTCACTGTGATCCACTCAAGCTACTTAGGTCTTACTTATACTGTATGCCGAGAAAGTTACACGGAAGTTTTTTGGTAGAGAGAAAGCTTTTCCATTAGTCAACATACTTGGCCTAAAGCTCAAATTTGTTTCAATATATTTAATGAAAAAAAAACATATTAAACTACATTCAAGGTAGTTTTAGAGTAAAAGAGATGTTATATTAAAAATAAAGTTCGAATTGAGCTCTCCAGATCCTACAATCTTATAACGACTTTTTGCCTCTGAACTTTGAATATAAAAATTTAAAAATATTCGTAGTTTTGGGGGTTTCATTTGGCTTTTTTAAATCCTAGCTAAATTCAAAGATTAGTTTTTATTTCTGATTCGTAGCATCGAATTATAGGTATAATATAATTTTTGTGGGTCAAAATATTTACATTTTAGAGTGCTTCGTGCATTTCATGGCAGTGTGACAACATTTGAAAATGAACAATAAAAGAAAAAACTTACTTGAAAAATTGTATCTCATCAAATAAAATCGATCTCATCATTTCATTTTCCAGTCAATTAAGGTGATTTCAATCTGTTGAAACTCCTTCACACCAAAAGATTTTTGCTTACTATGGCCATCACCTTCTTATAAAAGGCTTTTTTTTTTTGTTTTTAATGTAGTATGACTCGGTAGTTTAAGGTAGCCGTTTGTAGCCCCTACAAGTAAAGCAAAAATAAATTAAATGAACACTAAATCACGAAACATCCACACTTTTGCAATCTTTCGGCAGAAATATGCAAACATATGTTTTTTTTTTATAAACTTCTGTTCATATATCTGACACTAACGTAAACTTACGGAAATTATTTTCTCCTTACAATAAAAAAAAGCTGAATTTGCGCTTTATGAAATTGCCATCGTTTGCCATAAATCAAATTAAATTTTTCTCTTTTCTTCTTAATCACTTTAAGCGTAGGTCAATAAGGTCACGTAAGTTCGGGAAAAATAAAATTTTTATGTAAATCAACATGTTTTAAAGTCCGATGACAGAAACATGCAAAAATATATATAAGTTTGTGTGGACAAGTATGTAGTATTTGTATCTGAGAGATTTTTGTGATGCCTTACTTTAAAGTAAAAATGTAAAAAGTAATTAAGGAAAAATACATGTCGACGAGTACGTGAGTTCAAGGCATAAAGCCAAAAATTTCATTACATAAATATTTACAGCACGTACACACACGCACATTTAGGTCGGCTTAAGTAAAATCGTAAAAATATGGCTCATGCAAATAACGCATGGGGGAAATTCAGCTTGAATTAATATTTTCCTTCAAGTTATTTACTTTATTAATTCGGTTAAAAAAGTTATGAACTAAGTAATAAAAACTTTATAAAGTTTTCGTTATGTTATTAAATTAAAAATTTTACAGTAAAAGAAAAGGAGTTTCTTAAATGGAATGCCTTTCTACTTAATTTTTATTATATTTCAAACGATATGCTTCTGAACTTTTTAGTATTTTTTTTTTTATACTCATACCAAGAGTTCGTTAAGCTTCTGTTAAGCTATTCACTGCAATATCTTAAAAACTTATTTTTGTTAATAATTTCTAACAATTTATTTTGAGAGTTTGAGTTTGAGTGGTTAAACAAGCTATAATAATATTGTAACGAACAGGATTTTGTTTTATTTTACTTTGAGGAATACTTTGTATAGCAACGTTAAGAGGAGAAGATCCTCCAGGCAACAAGTTTTTCAATAATTTTTTTACAAAAAACTGAGGGTATTTATTACATTCCACGAAATTACACATTGACCTTGATGTTCAGGAGTATACACACAAAATTTATTTATGAGAAAAAAAAAACAAAATGGCGGTGCTACAGCTGCTGAAACTTTGCTCCTTCTATTTGCTCCTTCTATCATTTTAAAATTTTGTTCATTAAAAAATGTTAAAAAAAAAATAACAAAAAATGAAAATTTGAACACAAAAAGAAAAATTACACTGTTTTTAAAAGAAATATTTAAAACAAATATATATTTTTAGTGATAAGTACAATATTTTAGATATATCCAAAGGCCAATAACAGTTCATGTTTCTGAATAACTGGATTTTCTGACGAAAATTTCTCTTCTTTCAAAATTTCAAATTGATATATTAATTACTTTTTAAGGTACTTAGTACTCTCAAAAGTTTGATGCTTCAATTCTCTCTAGAAATGAATGGTCACTTGGAAGTCCCCCACCAAACAATGCCACTGAAATCTACACTGATGGATCAAAATTCGATGGCAAAGTAGGGTGAGGAGTCTACTCTGAATCACTTAACATCAACCTTGCTTTTAGTCTCCCCGACCACTGCAGTGTATTCCAAGCGGAAGTTACTGCGATGCACGAAGCCGTTACTTGGAGATTCAACTAGAGATTCTGTCTGACAGCCAAGCCTCTTTGAAAGCCATGGAATCTATTGTAACAATATCTAAAACAATCCTAAGCTGCCACAGATCTCTAAATGAGATGGCAGAGCAGCTTAATATATTTTTATGTTGGATCCCCGGACATAGAGACTTCTCAGGAAACTGCAAACCAGACGAACTCGCTCGTAACGGTACTACCAAACCCTTATTGACAGATAAGAAACAAATTGGAATACCTCTCGCCACATGTAAATTACGCACAAATGAACTATCCTTTGAAAGTACCAACATTAGGTGGTCTACGGTTAGCACATGCCATACGGCGCGCCAAGTTTGGCCAGCCCTGAACTTAAAACGCTCAAAAAGACTAATTTCACTTAGAAGTTACCAAATAAATATTGTCATAGGCATTCTAACAGGACACTGGCTAATTGGAAACCATGCCCGAAGACAAAAAATCCCTGATAACGACTTCTACAGAAGCTGCAGAGACGAGGGAGAGGTAGAATACTCCGAATACTGAGCTTTGTAAATAGCTCTAACTGGTTAAGATAGAGTGGAAAATAACTAACCCCTGGTACCACAACAGGCCTTATTGGCCAAGTGTGTCTTATAAGAGATAGCCGCGTTAACTGAACCTAACTTAACCTACATAGTATTCTCATATATTTTGGTACACGGTTTCTTATGGAATTTAGATGACACATGTCTTTCTAAGTGAAAACCACTTCCTATTATTGGCACATTGTACACTCTACATTTTTTCCTTGCTTAAGAGACGTACCCTGAATTAACCAGTTATATATATTTGCCATTCCTGACGAAATTTGATTTGATATTTGTTGGATTTTTTTGTGACAGGTTTGACCGATTCCTCTTCTGATTCCTCTTGCGATTCCTCTTCCAAATCCTCTTCCTGCCGCAAAGGCTGCTAAGCCTGTCGAATAAGCAAACTAAAAAGTTTTAAAAAGTATTATTTGTTACTATTTTCTTGATTTTATTTAAAAAGTACATACATTTCCATAATTTTTAAAAGCACTCCACTCCCAAATTTTCAGTAAAATTTAAGCAATTGGCTGTCACTTTTCATAACTAATTATGTTCGAGTAAAGTTAGCAACGAAAATGATAACGAAATGTCGAAGTAAGCAACAGGGTGGATCAAAAATTTAAAATTACTTTAATTACGTTTACATGCAACTTGACAATTTTTTAATTCTCAGATAATTTTACATGCAACTTGAAAATTTTTTAATTCGCAGATATTGAAATATTGCCGAAATGCCTTTTCACGTTCCTAAAGTGCCGTCTGATCTCGAAAGTGCCGAAAAAAGCACAATTGTTCCTATATTTCCATCCCTGGTACACAAACATAGTTAAGCACATAAAAATCCAGCGGCAATAATGTACTTGTACAAATGTGTAATGCTCATTGGTTGACGAAAGCTTGCAGAGTGTTACGTGTATATTTTACAACTGAAAATATAAAATTCTATGTTTTTTGAAGTGATAACTTCTTTAGGAGCGTTTGACAATTTCTGATCAGTGATTTTCTTGATTTAATCGTCAGCATACAGTTAGATTCTGCCGCTGCTTTTGTTCGAACATGTGCGCATTCGCATCGTAGTCGTTGCTACATACAATCTTACGTTTGCATTTTGTTTTTGTTGTGTTTCAACATCCCAGTGGGCAAAAGCAGGGCTTCGAAGCGCTACTTGCAGGCCTTCATATGGATTTTGAAGACCTTCCGCACTCATATCCAAGCCCATTAACTTTTTTATATGAAACGAGAAAATTTTCTAGGCCTTCCTCTCTCGCGACTCTAAAGAGGCCTGCCAGAAGCTCTTTTCTGAGAATGCATGTTAAAAGACCTTCTTTATGGGGGCTTATAAAAGCACTATCAAGTTAACTGCCGTGCAAAAAATATGCAGTAAACTGTTTTTTTGTTTTGCAATTTCTATTTTGAAGTGAAACTTTCTTAGGTCACTTTACTTCATTTTGTCACACGATAGAGAAGAAAGATATGTTTGATAGTAGAGAGAATGAGAGAAACATATATAGTGTATATATATGACTGAAAAAACTTCTTTGTCACCGCTGAGCGTCGAACCTGCGACCTCAAGATTTCAAAAACAACGCCTTATCTATAGAGCTAAATTCTCCATACAGGAATGTACTCTACATACTAATTAATCAAAATGCTGTAGATTCCCAGCGGAAAAATAATTTCAGAGTTGTGGACCTCATATTTTTATATACATTTTGTTCACAAATTATCAAATGGGGTAATAGCAGAGCGGTAAAACGTTGGACTATAATGCCAGCGGCCCGAGTTCAATGCTCGCATGTGACAAAAAATAAAATTTTCTCGCTTTGTTTTTATTTATGTTTTTTATAGGAGAGCGCTGTGCTCTCCTTGGGCTAACACTTTATGTTATGTTTTACTTCTTCTAGGTTTTGCGTTGCACAGAAATAAAAAATTTTTGAGCCCCATCAAAGCTTTTAGAAGGGCTTCTAGAAGTGCTCAATGGTACAGCGACATTAGGAGGTATAAAGATGCCAATAGTAGTAGTCTTAGCATGCCTTCTTTTGTTAAGGCCTAGTATAATTGCCCACTGGGATTTAGTATATCATGCGTGTGTAGGTTTATGTTTTTCACAGTGTGTACGTACATTCAGGGTGAGCCCAATAAAAGTTTTTTTATGATTTTTTTTATAAAATGAACAAAAGATCGCAAATATTTGGTGCGTGAATGTCAACCTATGCACATAGCTATAATCGTGGTAAGAACTTTTCTCGAATAAATCAAGAAAGAAAAAACCAAACATATTCAAATTTAAAGCGGCACTTATAAATGTCTCCTACTGTTGCAAAAATCGAGGAATTTCGTGTATTAAGGGCCTCCGGGAGTTTTTCGAAAAAAATACTCTCTTTTAAAATGTTTTTTTGTAAAGCTGTATTTTATTTTAGACCAACATTTTTTTTTACCTTATAAGAGATGAACTATTCAAGACTTATCCCTGACATTTTGGTCCAAAACTATTCGTCGATTAGGTAGAAAACTGCAATCCAGCGAAGGTCCTTAAATTTGCGGTGAGCAAGATATCTGGAGTATGGTTCATCAAAAAAAAACCAAAAATAGTATTTTTTTGGTTTAGCAAAGAGTTCTTGGGCGTTTGATCGTTGATTTTTGAAAAACATTAATTTTTGACAAAATGGCGGGCCACAAAATTTAGGATGTTTTAGGTTACAAATCAAAAGATATTTATCCAAAAAAAAAATTTTTTACATAGTATTCAAATTTTTTACGGGAATTGGGGGTTACATATTTCCCATAAAAGTCGATGCACTCTAATAAATATATTCTGTGTTTTAATCCAAGCAACAAATTTTTAGATGCTTTGCTTAAACAGCTCCGTCCGCATCACGAAAAATTCAATAATTTTTATTTATATTTTTATAATAAAGTCAAAAAATTAACCTTTACTATCGTACTATTATTTTGGTCACAGCACTTATACTCTTCGAGTAAAAATTCCATACACACCGATTTATTTAAAAAAAATGCATTTTTCAACTTTTATGAAAATCGTCGCTTTATGATGCTTTAGCAGGCCACAGTGGTCCGAGGCTTCGCAACGGACGTTTTACTCTCTATCAATAGTTTATCTTCATCAATTTATAAAAAATCTAATTGAATCACACAATGTCACTTCAGAAAAAGTGATAAGTCAGCCGTTTGTTCTTCTTACTCATTTATCTATATCTATATCTATACTATTATATAAAAGGGTTCTCTCGGATTTTTAACCGTTAAACCGATTTTTATAATTCTTTCACTATTCAATTGCTATAATAAGCGACCCTGCTGCTGGGTACTACGTTTTTGGTAAATCTTTTTATTTAATTATTTAAGAATTCATGCATTTTAATCCATGCTGCCATTGTATAAGGAGGACGAATAACAGCAAACAATAGCTTAAGCTCTTTGTTGAGAGAGAGAGGTGAGATTCTACAAATCACCGCGCTGGTCTCTTGAGTGGATAGTTGCACTCAGTTAATTCCTGCTACAGTCACGGTTGCCACTTTGGTACAATTGTACCAAAATTGGTACATTTATTTTCGCTTGGTATATAGGTACATTATTTTCTGATTTGGTACATTTTGTAAAAGTTTAGAAACTTCACAAAAACCGAAATTTGATAGCACTGTTGGCGTAATGTTCAGTGTTCAAAGTTATGTTCAGTGGAAACTTGCATAACATGAAGTTCGGCCTTTATTCTGAGGGAAAGAAAGAGTCAAAAGTAGAAGATATAATTAAAAAGAATAGGAACAACCTAGATTTTTGCGAAACTTTTTGTATAAATTATAAAATGTAGTTTTCAATTGTTCAAGAGTGCTCTTCAAGTGTGTGCAGGTTGAAGGAAAAACGCTAATAATGGTAAGGTACTTCTTATAAACACTCAATATTCAATATCATATAAAATTAAATAAAATCTTGCTTGCATATTTCTTGCATAAGCGCCCACTTCTGAAGCTGAATGCAGCAGGTAGCTGTTTGATTTATTTGAAATTTATTTGAACTTGTAAAATTTTGTTTTAAAGTGTTGATGTTCCTTCCTAACCAAAGACTGACTTCCAGAATGGCTGCAACAATTTTCTTGGGTACAAAACAAAAATAAGAATGCATTTTGTACCCATCACTTGCCACACTTGCACAGACATGCAAAGAATACTTTGCATAGTCAAAAATAATTAAAACAAAAAATAATCAGATCACGATGGATACATTCATGAAAGCCAAAAATACATTTTAAGAAAACCAAGATCGGCAGGCCAAGCTTGCGCTTATAATGTTCTGCATTATGCATAACTACCATTTCTTCCAAAGGACTTTCTTTCAAATTTGTGATTGGTATGTGCCCAGACTCACAAATTGCTAAAACTTCAAAATGTGGTAGAACCAAATCGACGCAATATAGTAAATAGTGCACAAAATAACTTAATATTATTGTTTTGTTGGTGGTACCAAAAAATTGGTACATTTTATTCCTGTTTGGTACATTTTCACGGAAAATTTGGTACGAAAAAAAATAGGTGAGTGGCAACTGTGGCTACAGTGTAGCCATAAACCCAATATATCGTATTTATTTGCATGCCACTCTTTTTATTTCAATATCTACCCTG
>OX030951.1:58993852-59074999 GCA_943735915.1 Pherbina coryleti
CATCCGTCTTTGCAGAATGACACTGAGCAACACCAACAGCACACTTAAAATTGGGAAGGATCTTACTCCTCTATTCGATACCAAACAGGGAAGAATCTCACTCCTCCATTCGATACCAAACGAGGTTTCAGACAAGGTGATTCCTTATCGTACGACTTTTTCAGCCTAATGATGAAGAAGATCATCCAAGCTGCCGATTTGAGGCGCAGTGGTAAGATATTCTACAAAAGTATTATGCTGCTGGCGTATGCTGATGATATCGATATCATTGGCCATAATAGATTAGAGATTCGCGAAAGAGTCGAGTCGAATGGGTCTTGCAGTGAACGCAGATAAGAAGAAATACCTAGTGTCAACAAAAAAACAGTCCCAGCGTCTTGGAAACCACGTCACTGTTGACAACATCTCCTTCGAGGTTGTTAAGGACTACGCCTACTTACGATCCAGCACAAACTTTTTCAACGATGTCAGTATTGATATTAAACGAAGGATAACTCTTGCCAACAGGCGTTACTTTGGGCTGAGTAGACAATTGAGAAGCAAAGCCCTCTCTCGACGAACAAAACTCACGCTCTATAAGTCACTAATCATGCTCTTCCTATTATATGCAGCACAAACCTGGACGTTGAGCAGTTCTGATGAAAAGACTTTGGGAGCCTTCGAGAGAAAGATCCTTCGTAAGATCTTCGGTCCAATCTGCGTCAATGGCGAGTACTGAATTCGATGGAACTGTACGCTGACATCGACATAGTTAAGCGCATTAAAATCGAGCGGCTCCGCTGGCTAGGTCATGTTGAACGAATGGAAAACGACGCTCCAGCAAAAAAATATTTGTTTCGGTGCCCGGTGGTACTCATTGGTTTACATTTTATGTAACGTAGACACCTACCATTTGGCTTAATTCTACGTTGCCCCATGGCAATGGGGTCGAGGTTCAAGGAATTGATGCCTAGGAGATAAATCTTCAGGACGTCAGTGCCATGCTAATGTATATACGACGTCCATCATACCTCTCCTAGGCGTCACTTCCATGACTCTAGACGCGACCAACGCCCCGTCATAATAGTTTCAACACCGGTCGCCCACCATACTTAGTGTGTATTTAAATTAAAAAATATACTGTATGGATAGCAACCAATGCTGAAACGCAACAGTACCAGCTATAGATGATTAGTTGGGTCACCATCCACATTTATTGGTGGAAATCGAGACCCATCTAACATCTCTTGCAATGTAGGGCATTGACACTTGGTTGTTTAGCGCCGATCACAGACCTGTTCGCGACATTGAACTACCACTGCCAGCACGATACTCCCCGAAGGGCCAGCCCTGCGATAGTCTCCAAAGGCAAAAGGGATTTACCTCGATACGCACTTATCACAACACCAACGCATCCGCATCCATCACTCTTGACTGTGGAGGAAAAAACCACCACTACTTGGACGTACTACAGCGTAGACTACATCGCACTTGACTGTGTGTGACACAAAGGTCACCACTATTTGCTCCATTTCAATACTGGTACTCCAAGGCTACTAAGATAAACACTTAGTCACTTGGAGCACCCAATATGACACTTCTTGATTATACGCCTTATCAATATAGTACTCCGAGGCTACTCAGATAAACCTTTCACACTCGAGGTGCCCAATATGACACTCCTTGATACACCTCATCAACCCTCCTTGGTTATACACCTTATCAATCTGGTACTCCGAGGCTACTCAGATTAACTTTTCACAATGGGAGTACCCAATATGACACTCCTTGATACACCTCATCAATCCTCCTTGGTTATACACCTTATCAATTTAGTACTCCGAGGCTACTAAGATAAACTTTTCACACTAGGAGTACCCAATATTGATTATCATCGTTTTAACCAGCCTTATAAGACTTACAAGACTTTTAAGACTATCCGTAGAATCAATGCGATCAGTACGTCTGTCGAGCGTAACGACTATCCCCGTGCTAACAAATTTTAAGGATCATTGCTATTCCCTCGTAGGCATTCGCTACCGTTGATCAATCCAACGGTCCACCTACTCCCCAGATTGGGCGACCAACTCCAGGATCTGGCTAGTCCCTCTACATTTACACAGGATAGGGCGAATCCGTTGCCTGCAACCATCCTCCTTTATCCTGGCTTTGGAGAGGCCACTCGTGAGAACAGGCAGAGTTGGTGCCCGGTGGCGGTCAACGCAGAAGAGGAAGTCCACATCTTCTTTGGAAGAATCAAGTTTTGGATAACTTCACTACGCTTGATGTTTCCAACTGGCGCCAGCAAGCGCAAAACAGAAATGGATGGTGCAATTTATTATACGATGCCAAAACCGACCAACGGTTGTAAGCGCCAGATAAGTAAGTAAGTAAGTAAGTAAGTAATTTTGAAAAAAACCTTTGGTTGTTTTCATTTCATGAGCAAAACACCGTGTACCGTAAACATAGGAGAGTACTAGGTATAATCAATTATGATGTGTTTAATATATATTCCTCTAGATAAGGATAGATATGATCCTTATGTTCAAAATTGAACCGGACTGTATAAATAAAACAACAACGATTATTTTTTTCTCTAATATTTATTCTATCACCTTCAAAATAATCACCGTCGGAGGCGTTACACATAAAAAAAAAAAAAATAAATAACTGGCCATCTTATGATCAATTGTGTTGTGCGTGTTATTAAGTTTTTACACAATTGACCGAGAACCGGATCTACAGGTTTAACGTCGACTCCGAATGACAATGAACGGAATGTTCTTTTTCTCAAGAAGCTTTACATGGCATTTGATTACTCTCTGAGGTTTGCCATTGTCTGCAGAGAGGTGGCGGCCGTACAGAAATATTATTTTAATTCAAATAATTTTCTGTCGCTGCTGGGGTTTGAACCTGGGTCTCCAGGTTCGTTGACATAGTGGCCACGGACGCCACAATACACATATGTCAACGTTTTTTCCATTCTTGAAAACATTTTTTGTTGGTCGGTTTCGGAATGGTCTTTAGCTCCCTCTGCGAATTTTCTTTGCCTTCAAACGTCTCAAAATGTTTTCCACGAAGTGAAAATTTGAATTTGGGGAATAGGTAAAAGTCACTCGGGGCCTTATCTGGCGAATATGGTTCTTTTTGAACGGTTTTGACACAGTTTTTGATCAAATAATCGCGTACAATGCTTGATGGGTGAGCTGGTGCATTATCGTAGTGCAAAAACCATGAATTTTCCTTCCATAACTTTGGTCTCTTTCGACGAATATTCTCAGGCAAACGCTCTAAAACACTCAAATAATATTAAGCGTTGACCAATTGACTTTGCGGAAGGAATTCCGAGTGCACGGTACCTTGAGAATCGAAGAAAACAGTCAACACCACCTTAATTTTTAAAAAACAAAATAAATACTTGAAATGAACTCGGAAATCAAAGATATTAACACATTTTTTTTTTAAATTATTTTGGCGATTTTTATCATACAAATTAACAGCGTATAAAATCAAAAATGTTACCCGCTGCAAAGATATTGAATAGCTTCACTGAAGCATTTCACACCGCCGACTTTGATGCACATTAATTGCATTTTGAAGCGAAGCTTTTTACGCCTCGTTCTGCGATTTGCTAGAGTGAAATCAGAAAAAACGACACTTTTTTCCGACACCTTTTTTCTTAGAATTGATATTGTTTTTTGCTTGCATCAATTGAACCAGAAAATGTTAAATTAAAAATAATTTCTTGCCCGCTGCAGGAATTGAACCCACAACTCACAGTTCTATCGTTTGTTGGTACTTTCCTCTAACCATTACGCTAAAACCCTTTCTTTCATAATTTTGTTGATTCAGTGATAAACATTAGCTACAGCTATGTTTCAGCAGATCACTATAATCTATTACAATACTTTAAGAAAGGATTGTGTGTTGGCTATTCTAGGACTGTGTATTGGCTAGCCAACCGACAAAAGTAGCAAACAAAACGAACTAGAGCAAAGATAACTAAATTTACCGAGCTATGGTTTGAATCTTCGGTTTGTCCATGCGAACTAAAAGACCTAACGAACTAAAAGAACGAACGAACTAAAAGAAATATTCACTAAGGATTGTGTATTAGATGTTGTTTCTACTTCCTACTAAAGGTCGTTATAAATATCGTTAAAAATAAACAACCTGTAAGTTGATTAAATTGTAACAAAATTAATGATTTTTGTATATTTATTCCCTACAACTAAACAGGGGGCTTTAAGGGAGGGCCGAAGAGGGTTAATGTATATGATATATATACTTTGTTATTTTAAAGTTTTGAATTTAAAAATTATTTTAATCGAAAAAACGCTATTAAATTATCAAATCTATGAATTTGCGAAAATGCTTCGCTTCTCTCGTGTGTCCAGTGACGCACCTGTGTTTTTTTTCTCCTTGTATCTTCCCTACTTGACTTCCTTAACCTGCAGACCTGGTGACAGCGACTGATTAATTTACTCAGCTTTCTACTTATCTTGCACCACCAATGTGTACAAGAAGCGGGAGCAACAAATATTGAATTTGGTGCTCAGAGTATTCTTCTTGATATTCACAAGAGTCGCATCAGGACGTCGTGCCTTGTAAAGGAAATCTTTCACTTCATTAATTTCACGCGGCATATTGCGTTTAAGTTAAATATAATTTGTAAAACTGAATTTACACAAGAAATGCAACCAATGTTGACGTTTCCCACGTTTCGAAAGAAGGGGAAACCACTTTAACGTGGTATTTTAGGTTTTGGCTCATCTGGATAGCGCCGTTCTGCAAATTATTGAGCTGTTTCGACGTCATACTCGTGCACCCAAATCTCGCCACCAGTAATGATGCGCTGAACGTCCGTATCTTCCATTTAAGCATCTCCTGAGCGACAGTTTTGCGAAACTCTTTTTGAAGGACATTCAGCAATGTTGGCACAAGTCGCGCTGTAACCCGACGCATGCCTAAAACATCATTTAAAATGGTGTGAGCCATCCAAACTATATATCAAGCTCGGCACCTAAGTCTCTCACGGTCACACGACGGTTTTCGAGCCCAATTTCCTTTTTTTTTTTTGACATTTTCATCATTTGTTGATGTTGCTGGAAGGGTGAGATAAGTTGTAAACTGATGTATGATCCTCTTTAAGCAATTTGTAAAACTCAAATGCCTGCGAACGTGATTGAGCAGACTCCCCATAGGTTTTCTACAACATATTCAATGCACCCGGAGAAGAAATTCTGTTGGTAAAACACAATATAAAACACACTCTTTGTTCATGAAATTCCCACAGTCCGGTTCAATTGAACAGAGGGTATTTTAATAAATTGGAAATGAATGTTTTCACACCCTGGTATATAATGATTCTTCTTAATAAAAGAGAAGTTCGATGGAAGCTCAGAACTAAGGAAAGCTTGTGCCCCTATTTTTTCATCTTTGAAAATAGTGTTTTCTCTACTGACTTCACAGATATATTGGCCATCTATACCATCTTAATTTCTTTCTGAAATTCATGATAATAAGAGTTATTTTGCAACCCTGATTTTAATACCTTTGGATATAATGAAAGATACAAGGTTGAGTAAGTTGGCATAATTTGAGGTTACCGAAAATATAGCAAGAGCAACTCATACATGGAAATTCAGGTCAAACTCTACATTACCACAAATATTTATGTGGAATGCTTTTATTATTTTAATTTTTAAGAAAAAATTTGCAGAACTGAATATTTCGTATAAATTGTTTTCATACATTTTGCACTTTCTTCTGTTGCCTGAAGAACCCATGCAGCGAAGATTAGTTACGCTGCAGGCACAATTTTCCTTCTGTTTATTCCTCTTTCATGTGCTTTCTCATTTTCTGTTTTTCCTCACAGTTATTTGTTTAACTAATATGTTGAAAATGTGCTGAGTTGTGCCGTGTTGTGCTGTGCTCTGTTGTGCTGTGATGTGGAAGCGGATGAATGGTTAACGACATAACGTTGAGTCATAACTATGATGAACAGTTCTGGTCTAGTCACATCGCGAGGGCCATGACAAGATGACTGATGGGAGACTTTAAAATTGAAAAGTGTTTGCTTGCTGGATGTGGTGACTGCCAAATCATCCATTAACAACACTTAATAAGAAGGATTTAAGTGCCGCAACCACGATTCTTGATTTGCAGAATATTGCTTTTATTATTCGTTACGTAACACAGCTTCCTACGCCTCCAGTTGAATTAACATTGGCACGTTGTTGTGGTTGTGCTATTGTTTCACCCACACACGCACATACAAAAATACAGGTGCTTAATGCAATCCGGAAAAGTTGACGAAATTCGAAGAAAACCACTTTCACTGGCAACTTCGTTAACTTAATTAAACTCGTCCTTAAAAGAATTATATTGGTTTTTCAAAGGAATCCTTGTAGAATTCTTTACGTCTTGCAGAATATAATTTATCAGAGCATCTAAGTCGGTGGTGGTGGAGGTGATAAGCTTCTTAATTTGTGGTATTCTACTGATAATAACACGTGCTTTTATTTGAAAAACAAATCCAACGTTACTTAACAGAGCGTTAATGGGCTTCGGTTGAATTTTTCTAAAAGAAAAAGAAAAAATAATAATTGATGAGCTATGTTTCTGTGTCAAGCAATAATCGCTTAAGTCGACTTAAGTCAGAACTGAGTTATTTATATTGTCATATTCCTTGAATATATTGTCACATACACACAAAATATGTTGCTTCTAACATGAACAAAACCAAAGTTATGACACAAAAACCAATGAAGTTTCCATAGAACCTAAAGGGTTTTCCATGAAGGACTTGACAACTTTTTTTTTTAAATAAAAAGCAAACGATTTCAGATATTTCAAAACCTTTATAATCGGCTTAAAGTACAATCATAAAACTTATGAATGAAATTCAACTTCGTTCATACGGCCACCGCGGGCACGTATGCAGCGGTCGATTCGTTGGACCCAATTTTCGATGACTCGGCCATACATTTCGCGATAACTATGGCCATTCACAGTAACGTTAAGATCGTTATCGTCGACAAAAAAATATGGTCCAATGACGCCGCCGGCATGCAAACCTCACCAAACAGTTATTTTTTGTGGATGAAGTGATGATTCATGAAGCACATGTGGATTTTCACCCTACCAATAACGCATACTTTGCTTATTGACGAACCCATTGAGCCAAACATGAGCTTCGTCACTGAAGATGATTTTGCTTGGCGCATCTTTTCTAGAGCCCAATCAGAGAACGCACGTCGCACAGTGGGGTATTTTATGCCAAAAGTGACGATTCATTGACAGGGGCCACTTATCGAGACAAAAATTGTACTTTGGGAGTTTTTGGGGTCGCTGATCAAGAATCTGAAGTAAAAAAATCTGAAATTCAAAATGGCGGCTTCGAAATGGCGGCCATGAACAAGCTAACTTTTTTAAAAAACGTTTAATTAAAACGTAAAATACAGGAGAACGTTAAATTTGTATACAGGAGTTTGTGGGGTCGCTGATTAAGAATATGAAGTCAAAAATTTGAAATTCAAAATGGCGGCTTCAAAATGGCGGCCATGAACAAGCTATGTTCTGCAAAAAACGTTTAATGGAGGTAAAAATTTGTATACTGGGGTTTGTGGGGTCGCTGATCATGAACCCGAAGTCAAAAATTTAAAATTCTAAATTATTTTTGATGTTTTATATTAAAACGTTTTTAATTAGCTTCACTTCATTTGTCTGTCCCGTACAAATATTGGAATCCATTTTAACCAACTTCCCGATGAGCTAGAGTTTTGAAACTTAAAATGTAGCTCAGAACTGGATGACAACACAATATTATCTAATTTGTTTGTCTGTGTGTTTATTTGTTTGGCTAAAATGCGAAATTATTTGACATACATTCATTGATATACATTGATATACATTGAAAAACAGTAGTTTCGACTATGTCATAACACAAGACGTAGAATTAGTCAATTCGCTTTTGATGACATCTTTTTTAAAAAAGATTTAGCAAAATATTTATTCCATACACCTGAGCATATGACCTTTAAAAGAGTGCGGGAAAGGGTAAATATGTATCACCGACCCCCATTATTTTTGCAAAAGGAACATTTTTGCCTTTGACACCTATTCCCTCCGACCACTCCTTAGGGGGCTCTCATACAAATTTTATTGTGTTTGTGCCGGAAAGGGTTAATATGTATCACCGACCCCATTACTTTTGCAAAAGGAACATTTTTGCCCTTAACACCTATTTCCTCCGACCACTCCTTAGGGGGGCTCCCATACAAATTTTATGGTTTTTGTTTATTTATTCCATACACCTGAGCATATGACCTTTAAGAGAGTGCCGGAGAGGGTTAATATGTATCACCGACCCCCATTACTTTTGCAAAATTAACATTTTTGCCTTTGACACCTATTCTCTCCGACCACTCCTTAGGGGGGGTCCCATACAAATTTTATGGTTTTGTCGATAAAACCGGAAACTGTCTATAAATAGGTAGCAAGTTTAAGCAGACAAAAACATCAAATGTTGGCTTTATATTTATTATGTAATTGTGTAAAATTTATATAAGTTAGAAAGTTCTAACATGAATTTTTGTCGCATTGAGGATCAAGCAGACCAACAAGTGCTAACATAAACATTGTACGATCAGTACTTTAGGCCCACCAAAGGCCCAAAAAGTTATATAAATACGGACACCTGATCACTATCAACCACCCTACTTACCTCCGAAAATGACGTATTCTACGTCAAAAATTGAAAAGCTCATTGACATTTTCAAATTTCAAAAATGTACAACTGAAGTGAATTTATAACCTCATTTAGAATACATTTTCCTATGACTTCTATAGATCAAAGCGTAAAGCGAACGCCTTTTTAAACTTAAGGTAGTGAGGTCGAGCCTCAGTAATGTGAATGAAATTTTTGTTTTTTTTTTATGAAACAAATTCAAATTTTTTAAAATACACCACTGAGGGTAAAAAAAAAATGGTAAAAAAGGAGTTGAAATAAAATTTTTTAGTTGTTTTTAAAAAGGAGTTTAATTTATTGCTATTTAGAATATCTTTCAGAACATCTTTTTATTATACGCTAAGTAGTGAGTTCGAGCCTCAACAATGTTAATGAATTTTTGTTTTTTTTTTTATGAAACAAATTGAAATTTTTTAAAATTCACCACTGAGGGTAAAAAAGTGGACAAAGACTAAAAACCAGAAAATAATTATTTAAGTAAAAAAAACTTTTTATTATACCACGTTTTTAAATCAAACTAAAAAGTATAAAATAAGTTCTGCTAGAGTCGGGCTTTTTGTTCTAATAAAAACGTGGGGCGTATTCAAAAAACCAAGTATGCAGTTATCTTATGTTCAACCAGGCCTACTACCTCTTCTATGTCTTGAGGCAAGTTTTTTGATTTGTTTTCATTTTGTAACACCGTGTAATTATTTTAGTATTATAAGAACATGTTCTTTTGAAATACAAAGGTAGTTGCTTGAGTATATTCATAAGTAGATTTAACAATTATTGATAATAATGACATTGTAATTTTAATAGTGGACTTATTATCTATATAAATTAAAAAAAAATAATAAAGTATTAGTAACAATTTTAAATAAATTACAAAGATAAACGATGAAAAAAAAAGTTAAAGAGCAAAAAAGATCAGAGGAGCATAGAACATAGAGACATAAAAGATTAATGGTTTCTATCAATTTCAACACACAGTTTTTAGGTAAGGTGGTTAAATACGGCCTGCTTAAAGTCACCTTTTCTTTCCAAAGATGTTATACTGTTAGGTATATACTGTTAGGTATACAAATGCGAAAGCATTGTGTTGATTCGGAAGAAGGGTGATAGTTAGTTGGAGGGTGGAAAGATGGAGTAGTGTCGGTGAAGATTAGTTTTAAATTTACATAGCTCAAAATTGCCGGGGAACACGCTCGCAGGGAGATTGTTCCACAATTTTATTGTACGACCGAAGAACGAATTATCTCTGTAATGCGAGGTTCTATTGGGCATCAAGGCAATGTTATAGGGATGGGCTTGGTGCGCTGCCCGAGTGGACCTGGGAAACACACGAGCTGATGGCGTCAGGTCATGTATCTCCCTTGAACACTTCCCATGGTAGTACCTGTACAAAAGGCTTAAGCAACCAACATTGCGTCGATGCCCAAGAGAGTTGAGAGAAGATGAAATGTTTTCATCCATATCAGATATATCGCACGTCGTTGAATTCGGTCCAGAAGCTCCAAATAAGATCTTGAAGCTCCTGCCCAAATGTGCGAATTGTACTCCATTTTCGGCCTAATATATGAGGTAAAGATCACGCGTAGGTCAGTTGGAGTGAAGTATTTTTTACACCGTTTTAAAAAACCTAGGCACTTGGCCGCTTCTTTCGACACATCAAAAATGTGATCGTTCCAGCGAAGATCAGATCTGATTGATATGCCCAGAACGTCAAGAGCATCTGACTCCGCGAGATCCACACCGTTCATATTGAGGGGTGCTAAGGGGCAATTCACTCGCTTGTGAGTTAACAGACAGCACTGGGTCTTGCTAGCATTAAACTCAACTCTATTAGCAAGCCCCCACTCGAAGATTTTTTGCAAGTCATTAAGCAGTGTGTCATTCATATTAAGCCTCTTTCTCTCAATCTCCAAAGAGCTCGGGCGTTTTTTGAAAGAATATGAATGGCAAATGCTGCTGTCATCCGCAAACGAGTGAATTGGGTTATGAGTCAACGACAGAAGGTCGTTGATAAAAACCAGAAACAAAGTTGGCGATAGGACTGAACCCTGCGGCACTCCAGCTACGATGGCATGTTCACTGGACGAAATGCCGTCGACCACGACACGAATCAACCTGTCCTTAAGAAAACATGTGATCCATCGAGCAAAGTTACTACCAACGCCATATGCAATTAGTTTTGACACGAGTGCTTTATGCCACACTCGGTCAAACGCCTTAGAAATATCCAGAGCAACAAGCCTGCTTTCACCAAAGAAGTGAACACATTGGTTCCATTTCTCCGTGAGGAACGCCATTAGGTCACCAGTAGAGCGAGCCCTTCGGAAGCCATATTGACGGTCGCTCAGCAATTCGTTGCGCTCCAGATAGTTCATAAGGTGGAAGTTTATTACACTCTCCATGACTTTGGAAAGCGTAGAGCATATCGCTATGGGTCGGTAGTTTTCAGGGTTCGTGGCATCGCCCTTCTTAGGTACCGGCTGAACATTGGCAACCTTCCAACAAGATGGAAACACTCCTGTCCTGTATGAGATGTTGAAAAGATTACGCAATGGTCGGGCCAGTGTAGAAGCACACATTTTAAGCACAATTGGTGGTATACCATCAGGGCCAGAAGATTTGTTAATGTTGAGGTTTGCAAGGACTCTTTTGACCGCTCTCGTTCGAAAATATATCTCCTGCATTGAGGATGATCTATTCTCCAAAGAAGACGGTGACTGATTGCTAGCCGGAATTGTGAAATTTTGTGCAAACATTCCAGCCAATAGGTTCGCTTTATCAGCCGAGTCAGTGAAGATTTGGTCACCCTTTAAAAAGGCAGGAATCGACGAGGACGTCTGATTTTTAACTCTTTTAACGAATGACCAAAAGTTTTTGCTCCCTTTGGGGCAGAGAAGAACCTGTTCTCCGATGCGAGTTTCGTGAAGAAACTTTTCGCGTTTTAAAGCTGCATTACAGCGATTTCTAGCCTCAATGCAAAGTCTTCTAGTATCAGCATTCTTGCTGGAACGCCAATTCTGAAAGGCTTGCTCTTTGGACCTGACTGCAATCCTGCAAGTCTCATTAAACCAGGAGTGGTCTTTTGGTTTAATACTTCTCATTTTATTGGGGATGAAAGACCTCATGCCCAATAAAATTATTTCTTGTACCATTAGAGCCGCGGCATTTACATTTCTATCAGCGAAACATAATTTCCAATTGAAATTACGGTAAAAATTATTTAACGCAGTCCAATTTGCTTTTCCATAAAACCAAGCGATCCTCTTCGGGGCTTTAGGCGTAGAAGTGCATAGGCTAGAATATGGAATTATGTAGGATAAAGTAAATGTTGCGCACTACATTGTTAATGTGATCCGTACATGTTAGGGATGAGTTTATATGATAACCAAGACTATTAATGTTACTTACAAGTTTAATTTTGTTATCTCCTATAAATAAGTCCGGCAGGTCATCAACAATTATTTTATACCTACTAATAGGCAGCACATAAGATTTGAGAGAATTTAGTCTAAGACCGTTTTTTGTAGCCCAGCGGTTAATGTCATGAAGATTCTCATTTATTCTGCAACACAAATCTTCCAAGAGACCAGTTCTGTGCGAAAGATATAGCTGGACATCATCTGCATAGGCATGCATAGACGAATTTTTGCAAGTTAAGAAGATATCATTGGTGAAAATTGAAAAAAGTAGAGGGTCAAAAACCGACCCTTGGGGTACTCCACTGCAGACAGGCTTAAATAGAGAGCATTTACCGCCAACACATACTCTTTGCATTCTGTTGGACAGATAGCATAGTATAAGTTCTACAGCGTCCTTGTAAAAGCCATACCAGCACTTTAATTTTTGACAGAGTAATGAGTGATTTACGGAGTCAAACGCTTTCGAGAAATCTAGCGTGCAGAGGAGAGTTGTGTGACCTTCATCATATGGCTTCCGAATGTCATCTAGGACTTTTAGTGTAGCTGTTGACCAACTGTGTCCACAAACTTTGTTTGGTATTTTTTAAATTGCTTTCTTTGCTTTTAAGCCGAATGAAAAAGACCTCTAAAAATTGAGTTTCACCCCACAGAGGTGCTTTTGACTTATTCCAAACAGATGAATTAGCCGACAAGCAGCAACAACAACATCGCACTCTGTTCCTGCGGTTTAGGAAGTTTTTAAAATTAAGGTTCTTGCTTGTCGCTGAATACTCCCGATTTGCTATAGTTCTCGTTTAGTTTTTATAATGAAAATTATATAGCCTAGATGTTTAGCCAAGGTGCACTGCACTTCGTGAGTGCGATGGGGGGGATTTTGTGGGAATCTGAGCAGAACTCGGTCGCCCAGGTACTAGGAATGAAATCCTTTCGCGGTAAGCTTTCATATTAGGGGCCGATGTCTCAAACTCTTCAAACTGTAAGG
The DNA here is from genome assembly GCA_943735915.1 of Pherbina coryleti. Lineage (NCBI taxonomy): Eukaryota > Metazoa > Arthropoda > Insecta > Diptera > Sciomyzidae > Pherbina > Pherbina coryleti. Next base: position 59,006,979 of record OX030951.1, read on the forward strand.
GTTGGCGAACAGCTTCGTTGGAAATACAAACTTCCGTTTGCTTAAGACTTCGTTTGCAGACCAATCGATCGTTGAATGCTTCGTAAGGGATAGAAAATGAGGCCATGAGTTTAAAACAGACTTTTAGCATGACGCAGAAAGTCTCTCTACAAAAGTCAAGAAGAATTAAAATTATTTTCTTTTATATTCAAACCTATATTTATTAATGCCCAAAAGAAATATTGTTAAAATATATAAAATTTTCTAATAAAAAAGAATCTTAAGAAATCTATATTTTTTCAAAAATTCATGAGGAAGTCCCCTTAAGTGTTAGTTAGCGTTTATTGTTTTTGTTGTTGTACAGTAAAGCAAAAGGAACTTCGTTGTTGACGGAAGTCCCCTGACCACACCACTTTCTTTTAAATTAACTGTTTGACTTATGAAATAACATTATACTTGTTTTAAAGTTAAAAACACCATCTTTTAATATTTTAAAATTTGTTTTAATAACAATTTTTGTTTCGGAGAATCTCAAGTCTGAGAATATACACTTTTAATCTTAATACCCCACCTTTGCAAAGCACTGCCGTTATTTTCCCTGACTACAAAATTTCCCGGAATTTTTTGTATTAGTTTTTAATGGTATTATTTTCGAAAAAATATAAAACAAAACTCTAATAATTTCGATGTAATAACCGGATGTTTCGTAAATTTCCCAAGAATTATGGAAATAATTGTTGCATCCGCTACTGAACTGACGCAGGATATCGTAGAACGGTTTTGCATACTTGGCTAAATGGGACCTAGTGAAAATGAGTTGATTTTCTTAAAATAAAGCGATAAAAACTTTTTCCAGTTTCTAGCAATTAGTTCTCATTCTTTATTTACATGGCCATAGAACAAATGTTAACACATCAAATCAGAGTTTTAAAAAATTGTACGCTTGATGGTATTTGTTTTCTTTGAATTTTTTTTTTTTCAAAGACACTCTTTTCGATAAGCAAGTTGTTCCGCGTGACCTTGAACGAAAAAAATTGGTTGGCACTGGTTTTGCCTTTTTAATCTTTATTTATTTCTTTTTTTGTTAAGCTGCCAACAGAAAATATGATAATAAAATTCCACTTATTGCTTAGAAAAGCGCCTGTTTCTGAGCGTAAACAAAAATTTTTCAAGTTATATTTTTACATTGAATTGTTTTGGGATATATTTGCTTTTGCGCAGCCAGATTTTTGTAACAGATAAAAGAAAATAATTACTTTGTCAAAGCACAATATTTTCCAGGCTGTTTTTTCGCGAATTTTTAAAGGAAATAACTGTCAGGCATGCACAATAAGTTTTAATTTTCTCTTTCTTGTTTTTATTTTGTATGGGAACCAACAGATATTCAAGGGAGGGAAATTTTAGGGAACACTCACAAAAATTTAAAATAAGCAGCTTAACTGCTAATCAGCATGAATGTGTTTGTAAATGTTTGCATGTGTGTGTGTGCGTAACAACATATGCTTGTATTTGAAAGGCAAAATTAGTGCCTTTTAAAGTAAATGCGTGTTTGTGCTCTGAAGCATGTGCTTATGTGTCTGTTCAAAGTGGCATAATAAGTAGTGAACATGAACATTATATGTTCAGATTTAATTGTTGATAATAAGGAACACATACTATCACGTTAATTGCTTGTTTGTGTATTTTTTCGTTTTTTTTTTATATGAAACAAGCTAACTAATTAACATAAATTTAAATATAAATTGTAAATTGACAAAATTGACAAAGATAATAGAAGGATTGTCTGAAAGAGACGCAGTCAATTGAAAAATATGTAAAAACAAAAGTTTTGAAACAAAGTTACATTTTTTATCATAATAATATGGCTCTTTTACTGTGCATTATAAATTTTGGGGAGCTTCCCATAAGTCACAAGGAAGAAGTTGTTCCATTTCTGTTATTTCTGATTATTTAGCGAATAAATAATGATTTTTTTCAAAAGTTTTCTGCAATAAATAAAAAAGCGAGAAATTAAAAACAAACCAAGAGTACCATAGTAGATGGCATTACCAATTGTCCGTTTTGTTTGTAAGTGTAACTCGACCTAAGGATTAAGACAAAAAATTACTAAGAAAATTTCCTTTTAGTGAGGGTTTAAGCTTTTGTCCGTTAACAAAGATTAAAAAAAGAGTTGGCTGTGTAGTGGACACACCCGTAGGTTTTAACGTGACGGTATTTCTTTATACTCCTATTTCATGTCCAAACTCTTTCAAGTGTGGAAAGGTGAGTCTGGTTTTTTTCCAAATCCATATACTTATTCATGTTATATTCCTTTGGTTGGTGTTGTTGTTGTTGTTGTTGTTGTTGTTGTTGTTGTTGTTGTTGTTGTTGATGTTGATGTTGATGTTGATGTTGATGTTGATGTTGATGTTTATGTTGATGTTGATGTTGATGTTGATGTTGATGTTGATGTTGATGTTGATGTTGATGTTGATGTTGATGTTGATGTTGATGTTGATGTTGATGTTGATGTTGATGTTGATGTTGGTGTTGATGTTGATGTTGATGTTGATGTTGATGTTGATGTTGATGTTGATGTTGATGTTGATGTTGATGTTGATGTTGATGTTGATGTTGATGTTGATAATGATGTTGATGTTGATGTTGATGTTGATGTTGATGTTGATGTTGATGTTGATGTTGATGTTGATGTTGATGTTGATGTTGATGTTGATGTTGATGTTGATGTTGATGTTGATGTTGATGTTGATGTTGATGTTGATGTTGATGTTGATGTTGATGTTGATGTTGATGTTGATGTTGATGTTGATGTTGATGTTGATGTTGATGTTGATGTTGATGTTGATGTTGATGTTGATGTTGATGTTGATGTTGATGTTGATGTTGATGTTGATGTTGATGTTGATGTTGATGTTGATGTTGATGTTGATGTTGATGTTGATGTTGATGTTGATGTTGATGTTGATGTTGATGTTGATGTTGATGTTGATGTTGATGTTGGTGTTGGTGTTGGTGTTGGTGTTGATGTTGGTGTTGGTGTTGGTGTTGGTGATGGTGTTGATGTTGGTGTTAGTGTTGGTGTTGGTGGTGATGTTGATGTTGGTGTTGGTGTTGGTGTTGGTGTTGGTGGTGATGTTGATGTTGGTGTTGGTGTTGGTGTTGGTGTTGGTGTTGATGTTGGTGTTGGTGTTGGTGTTGGTGATGGTGTTGATGTTGGTGTTGGTGTTGGTGTTGGTGATGGTGTTGATGTTGGTGTTAGTGTTGGTGTTGGTGGTGATGTTGATGTTGGTGTTGGTGTTGGTGTTGGTGTTGGTGTTGGTGTTGGTGTTGATGTTGATGTTGATGTTGATGTTGATGTTGATGTTGATGTTGATGTTGATGTTGATGTTGATGTTGATGTTGATGTTGATGTTGATGTTGATGTTGATGTTGATGTTGATGTGATGTTGATGTTGATGTTGATGTTGATGTTGATGTTGATGTTGATGTTGATGTTGATGTTGATGTTGATGTTGATGTTGATGTTGATGTTGATGTTGATGTTGATGTTGATGTTGATGTTGATGTTGGTGTTGGTGTTGGTGTTGGTGTTGATGTTGGTGTTGGTGTTGGTGTTGGTGTTGGTGTTGGTGATGGTGTTGATGTTGGTGTTGGTGTTGGTGTTGGTGTTGGTGATGGTGTTGATGTTGGTGTTAGTGTTGGTGTTGGTGGTGATGTTGATGTTGGTGTTGGTGTTGGTGTTGGTGTTGGTGTTGGTGTTGATGTTGGTGTTGGTGTTGATGTTGATGTTGATGTTGATGTTGATGTTGATGTTGATGTTGATGTTGATGTTGATGTTGATGTTGATGTTGATGTTGATGTTGATGTTGATGTTGATGTTGATGTTGATGTTGATGTGATGTTGATGTTGATGTTGATGTGATGTTGATGTTGATGTTGATGTTGATGTTGATGTTGATGTTGATGTTGATGTTGATGTTGATGTTGATGTTGATGTTGATGTTGATGTTGATGTTGATGTTGATGTTGATGTTGATGTTGATGTTGATGTTGATGTTGATGTTGATGTTGATGTTGATGTTGATGTTGATGTTGATGTTGATGTTGATGTTGATGTTGGTGTTGATGTTGATGTTGATGTTGATGTTGATGTTGATGTTGATGTTGATGTTGATGTTGATGTTGATGTTGATGTTGATGTTGATGTTGATGTTGATGTTGATGTTGGTGTTGGTGTTGGTGTTGGTGTTGATGTTGGTGTTGGTGTTGGTGTTGGTGTTGGTGTTGGTGTTGATGTTGATGTTGGTGTTGGTGGTGATGTTGATGTTGGTGTTGATGTTGGTGTTGGTGTTGGTGTTGGTGTTGGTTTTGGTGTTGGTTTTGGTGTTGGTGTTGATGTTGATGTTGATGTTGGTGTTGATGTTGATGTTGATGTTGATGTTGATGTTGATGTTGATGTTGATGTTGATGTTGATGTTGATGTTGATGTTGATGTTGATGTTGATGTTGATGTTGATGTTGATGTTGATGTTGATGTTGATGTTGATGTTGATGTTGATGTTGATGTTAATGTTGATGTTGATGTTGATGTTGATGTTGATGTTGATGTTGATGTTGATGTTGATGTTGGTGTTGGTGTTGGTGTTGATGTTGGTCTTGATCTTGATGTTGGTGTTGGTGTTGGTGTTGGTGTTGGTGTTGGTGTTGATGTTGGTGTTAGTGTTGGTGTTGGTGGTGATGTTGATGTTGGTGTTGGTGTTGGTGTTGGTGTTGGTGTTGGTGTTGGTGTTGGTGTTGGTGTTGGTGTTGGTGTTGGTGTTGGTGTTGGTGTTGGTGTTGGTGTTGGTGTTGGTGTTGGTGTTGGTGTTGGTGTTGGTGTTGGTGTTGGTGTTGGTGTTGGTGTTGGTGTTGGTGTTGGTGTTGGTGTTGGTGTTGATGTTGATGTTGATGTTGGTGTTGATGTTGATGTTGATGTTGATGTTGATGTTGATGTTGATGTTGATGTTGATGTTGATGTTGATGTTGATGTTGATGTTGATGTTGATGTTGATGTTGATGTTGATGTTGATGTTGATGTTGATGTTGATGTTGATGTTGATGTTGATGTTGATGTTAATGTTGATGTTGATGTTGATGTTGATGTTGATGTTGATGTTGATGTTGATGTTGGTGTTGGTGTTGGTGTTGATGTTGGTCTTGATCTTGATGTTGGTGTTGGTGTTGGTGTTGGTGTTGGTGTTGGTGTTGATGTTGGTGTTAGTGTTGGTGTTGGTGGTGATGTTGATGTTGGTGTTGGTGTTGGTGTTGGTGTTGGTGTTGGTGTTGGTGTTGGTGTTGGTGTTGGTGTTGGTGTTGGTGTTGGTGTTGGTGTTGGTGTTGGTGATGGTGTTGATGTTGGTGTTAGTGTTGGTGTTGGTGGTGATGTTGATGTTGGTGTTGGTGTTGGTGTTGGTGTTGGTGTTGGTGTTGATGTTGGTGTTGGTGTTGATGTTGATGTTGATGTTGATGTTGATGTTGATGTTGATGTTGATGTTGATGTTGATGTTGATGTTGATGTTGATGTTGATGTTGATGTTGATGTTGATGTTGATGTTGATGTTGATGTTGATGTGATGTTGATGTTGATGTTGATGTGATGTTGATGTTGATGTTGATGTTGATGTTGATGTTGATGTTGATGTTGATGTTGATGTTGATGTTGATGTTGATGTTGATGTTGATGTTGATGTTGATGTTGATGTTGATGTTGATGTTGATGTTGATGTTGATGTTGATGTTGATGTTGATGTTGATGTTGATGTTGATGTTGATGTTGATGTTGATGTTGATGTTGATGTTGATGTTGATGTTGATGTTGATGTTGATGTTGATGTTGATGTTGATGTTGATGTTGATGTTGATGTTGATGTTGATGTTGATGTTGATGTTGATGTTGATGTTGATGTTGATGTTGATGTTGATGTTGATGTTGATGTTGATGTTGGTGTTGGTGTTGGTGTTGGTGTTGATGTTGGTGTTGGTGTTGGTGTTGGTGTTGGTGTTGGTGTTGATGTTGATGTTGGTGTTGGTGGTGATGTTGATGTTGGTGTTGATGTTGGTGTTGGTGTTGGTGTTGGTGTTGGTTTTGGTGTTGGTTTTGGTGTTGGTGTTGATGTTGATGTTGATGTTGGTGTTGATGTTGATGTTGATGTTGATGTTGATGTTGATGTTGATGTTGATGTTGATGTTGATGTTGATGTTGATGTTGATGTTGATGTTGATGTTGATGTTGATGTTGATGTTGATGTTGATGTTGATGTTGATGTTGATGTTGATGTTGATGTTGATGTTGATGTTGATGTTGATGTTAATGTTGATGTTGATGTTGATGTTGATGTTGATGTTGATGTTGATGTTGATGTTGGTGTTGGTGTTGGTGTTGATGTTGGTCTTGATCTTGATGTTGGTGTTGGTGTTGGTGTTGGTGTTGGTGTTGGTGTTGATGTTGGTGTTAGTGTTGGTGTTGGTGGTGATGTTGATGTTGGTGTTGGTGTTGGTGTTGGTGTTGGTGTTGGTGTTGGTGTTGGTGTTGGTGTTGGTGTTGGTGTTGGTGTTGGTGTTGGTGTTGGTGTTGGTGTTGGTGTTGGTGTTGGTGTTGGTGTTGGTGTTGGTGTTGGTGTTGGTGTTGGTGTTGGTGTTGATGTTGATGTTGATGTTGGTGTTGATGTTGATGTTGATGTTGATGTTGATGTTGATGTTGATGTTGATGTTGATGTTGATGTTGATGTTGATGTTGATGTTGATGTTGATGTTGATGTTGATGTTGATGTTGATGTTGATGTTGATGTTGATGTTGATGTTGATGTTGATGTTGATGTTAATGTTGATGTTGATGTTGATGTTGATGTTGATGTTGATGTTGATGTTGATGTTGGTGTTGGTGTTGGTGTTGATGTTGGTCTTGATCTTGATGTTGGTGTTGGTGTTGGTGTTGGTGTTGGTGTTGGTGTTGATGTTGGTGTTAGTGTTGGTGTTGGTGGTGATGTTGATGTTGGTGTTGGTGTTGGTGTTGGTGTTGGTGTTGGTGTTGGTGTTGGTGTTGGTGTTGGTGTTGGTGTTGGTGTTGGTGTTGGTGTTGGTGTTGGTGTTGGTGTTGGTGTTGGTGTTGGTGTTGGTGTTGGTGTTGGTGTTGGTGTTGGTGTTGGTGTTGGTGTTGGTGTTGGTGTTGGTGTTGGTGTTGGTGTTGGTGTTGGTGTTGGTGTTGGTGTTGGTGTTGGTGTTGGTGTTGGTGTTGGTGTTGATGTTGGTGCTGGTATTGGTGCTGGTTTTGGTGTTGGTGTTGGTGTTGGTGTTGGTGTTGGTGTTGGTGTTGGTGTTGGTGTTGGTGTTGATGTTGGTGTTAGTGTTGGTGTTGGTGGTGATGTTGATGTTGGTGTTGGTGTTGGTGTTGGTGTTGGTGTTGGTGTTGGTGTTGGTGTTGGTGTTGGTGTTGGTGTTGGTGTTGGTGTTGGTGTTGGTGTTGGTGTTGGTGTTGGTGTTGGTGTTGGTGTTGGTGTTGGTGTTGGTGTTGGTGTTGGTGTTGATGTTGGTGCTGGTATTGGTGCTGGTTTTGTTGGTGTTGTTGCTTTTTCTATTGTTTTTTTTTTATTTGCTTCTCTATTGGTTGTGCTTTTCCTTAGCTACATGCAATGAATCCAGCAAAAGTGAGGTATATGCGTCACATTAAGCGGTTCCCTGAGGGGCTCCATGACGCCGTAAATTTTTTTTGTTATTTTTATCATGTGCCCGAAGACTTCACCTTAATTTTTGATCCTTTAAATTTACCGTTACGCCAGTAGTCACAGGGTTTAAATTCCATGCAACGTTTTTCATGGTTGTAGCATTTTTACTTTACTTTACTTTTTTTACTTTACTTTTACTTTACTTTTACTTTACTTTGATGAATCATTATTCATATAAAATTTATATGAAGAGTATTGTAAAAAGTTGTGGAATAAATGGAAGTGGAAGAAATTATTATTCTGATTAAAATCAGAATATGATGAGAACACTGAAACAAAATGAAAAGACAGATTAACCGACACAGCCAACCCTTAGCGATTCTCTCGTACCGACACGACAGCGACATGATTCTGGTCAGAAAATTAATCTCTGCTTTTCATAGGCGAGGATATGAACTGTAATTCATACTGGCTTTTGATGTAAAAGCCGCCCACTTATTCTTCTGTCGTAATTCTGAGTAGAATTATAAGGAGGAAGCCGCCGCCAAGGAGCTTTTGCCAGTATTTAAGATTGAGTCTTTGATCATTAATCTGATCAAATATCATTGATCATTGACTTGTAATATAATTTGAAAAAATAAAAATCTGAGAAGTAGCCAAGGATTATTTTATATTTAAAATTCGTATGCGTCTTCAGTATCACAATTCGAGTTATTAAGACGTCGACTTTTAATTTGCAAAAAGTTTCGCGATATACTCTGGATTAATTTCAATTTCTTTGTGAATGTAAAAAAGAGCTAAACCATTTAGCCTATTTGCTACCATAGTGGATCTTAAATAGGTTTTCAGTCTTCTCAGTACTGAAGAATTTCTTTAAGCAGTATCTGAAGCCACTAGAGTAACTGTTAGCGTTTTTTAAGGAATAAATCATATGATCCAGGTATAAATAGTAGACAATAGCACTCCAAAATTGAAATCAAGATTGTTTACAATACACAATATTAACACTTTCACTGTCTATGAGTCACATGTGACTCATTGACTATATTTGTTCACACGTCTATGAAGCATATGTGATACAAAAACATATTGATACTAACTTCAATATATTTATACGAAAAAATAGTTTAGGATATTGAAAGTTTTGTAGAACGTAAGAATATAATTATAACAATTTATTTCTGTCATTATTAAAGCCTTGTACACATTCTTATTAATGTGTGTATGAACTTATATTCATTGATGAGCCATATGTGAACATACAAATATTTATATGGGGATGTGTGAGGAAACATTAAAGAATATGCTTAGTGATTTGTTGTAATACAGTGAAAGTGTTGAATCAAAAACACAACAAAATACCGAAAATATTCTTCAGGTTTTGCGAATTTGAGACTGCTTCGATAAATGTTTCTGTTGTTAGCATAGTTCGCTCATACAAGCTCATATTCTGTCTCTTTCTCTTTAAGGAAAAAACTTTCGAAACTATTTTTATCTATTCTCATTTCAAGATATTTGTTAATGATGTTTTATACGTGGTTACGTGACTACAAGCTGATGAAATCTGAAGATTAGGCTTTTAGAGAGATTTGCTGAGAGCTAAAGGATGGCATTTTCGTAAATCAAGATGTGCAGGCAAATTATAATATGCGTTCTTCTTATGCAAGCTGAAAATTGAGCTACATAATTGAGCATAATTGGGCTAATTCACATGAATGTTCATTTAGACGATACGAGTTTGTCTTTCTTACTTTGCATAATGTTTACTTTAGAAAATAATACCAATTATTTATTCGGATATCTGTGGCTATATGAAGACGCAATAGAAGTGACATATGAAGATGGTTTAATAAACAGTGGAGTCAAAAGGTTTTTAAAAAATTGAAATCGAATTGATATTAAAATATTAGCAGAAATGAAACAAAAAAGTTAAAAAATTGCTTTTGCTGTTACTGGTAAAACTGTTACTTATAACTTTTTGCATTTTCAAGTATGAGAATGATAATTCAAAGAGAGAAGTTGTCGCACATCTTTATAAAAAAAAAAAATTACGCCTTTTTTTATTTATCCCCATAAAATCCCCATGGATCTTTGCCTGCTTGTGCCTTCGAAAAAGTGTACTTTCATAATTTTGGAATATTTAAAATGGTGAAATTTGGACATTATAGGAAAAGAAAAAAAAAAAACGTTTATCGCCAGTTTACCGTAAACGAACTTCATTTGTCGTGCTTGAAATCGTTATTCGCAAACGTTTCAACAGTTGTCATAATAATAGTCAGTTGCGAGAAACGTGTCATTTAGTTGCAGGAAATGTATTTCGTTTGTCATAAACGCAAGCAATTTTAAATTGAAAAATGAATTTCGTTTGTCATAAACGCAAGCAATTTTAAATTGGAAAAAGTTGTTTTTCCCAAGTGAAAACTTCGTTTGTTTTTCCCTCCGTTGTATAAACACAACGCTTATAGTTCAGAGTTACTTTTTGGACAAATTGTTGGAAAAATTGGTGAATTTTTCAGTTGTGGTAAACGAAAAATTTCTTTGTGTTCATATGTTTTCACCGATTTTAATTTATAACAACAGTCAATTCTTAAAGTGTCTTATGATAATGAAATGTAAGTTACCCTATACTTTAAAGAAATAGACTGACAGCAGTACCAGAAATTTCAGTAAGCACTCATTAACGAGCTTACTTCGAAAGTATATGCTTTAGATTTTAAGTGTCTTAACCCTTAAATGTCCAGTGTACCTTTTTGGATACAACCGAGAAAATAAACTATTTATTTTAAAATACTTCAAAAATTAAAATTCTGTATATTCACTCAGATAATTGCAAATATAAAACAAAAAAAAGCTCAAGCCTGTGTTAGATAACACGGGCGCATAGGTCAGACGTAGAATACGTTAGTCATTAACAGCCTTATTCAATAGATTTCCTTAAACAACATTTAAACGCTTGTTTAGTTACGCACTGTTTAAGGCTTTACGCAGCTTCTATGCAACCTTGCTAACATTGTTATTCATAAACATTTTTTCATTTTCTGCTTATGTTTGTAAGGTTTGTGTCTGAACTATAGAAAATCTCTACTAAAATTAAGAATTCCTATGGATTTACAATGACCGCCGCATAAAAAATGCTGCAAAGGGCGCATATGGAGCATGCCTTTGATATTAAAAGAAAAGACAAACAAAAATCATGGTTGTATTTACGCAACCATTAAACGCCAATTTCGGCGTTTGAGTTACGCAGCTCTTAAACAACTACGAAAAATGTTTATGAATAACGTTTTCTTGTTTAAAGCCCGTTTAAAGTTACGCTGCCTCTAAAATGTGTTTATGAATAAGGCTGTAAGACATTGAGGATGTCTTAAAGACGTGGCCAACTGGGTAAGCACAATTTTGTTTCTCTGCTTCGCTTATCAATGTTGTGTATGTACACATCGTTCGCTACTTGGTCATTTTACTTCTTCTCTTTCTCACACTGGTTCTGTGATGAAAACACAGATAATCGTACTGCTCTTACACATGATGTTATAATACATAAAATACAAAGCATATGAAAATTAATACAAAATTTGAAGGAGTTAAATTTTGATTTACTTATAGAATCAAAAAAATTATATGTAGCAATATGATTATTTAAATACAAATCAAAAGAAGACATATTAAATATGTTACGACCATACTTGAATTTTCTTCAATGCATGCATAAAGTATTAAAAACTTATAATGAAAGTGACAAACATTTTCTCAAAATTTTGTGCTCCAGATTAACACCCCCGTATAACGTACTCTACGTTAAAATTTAATTATAGGCATAATTTTGTTGGTTGGGGAAATATTGACCGTCAAATTCAAAAAATAGTTTTTTTTTAATTTTTACGGAAAGTTAGCTTTTTGACATGAAATATCTTTTAAACTATTAACAATTTTAGAGTAAAAAAAATACTGGTAGTGTTAACCTTCAAGAAGACTTTGGAATTAGAAACACAAAAGAATTTTTGGGTCATATTGACCCAACTTGAAATTGCATAAAAAACATACTGAAAACTTCTCAAGTGGAAATTGCATAGAAAAGCTGAGGAACAAATTAAATAAAAAATGTGTTTTTTGATTTATTTGCTTTTTATTTAATGCGAAAATTGAATTGATGTGGAGCAACTTTCACAAACTGTGAAGCGATGATCCGGACAAACGTACTTCACGCATTTATTACATCGAATGCTGTGTTTATTTGAATTGGGTAGAGGTGGGCACATATGGCAACGTACTCTTTTGCGTGTTTTTGGTGCATGGACGAGCGGCTGTAGTTGTTGCTGCTGCTGCTGTTGCAAAAAATAACGGCACAGTTTGCGGGAATAGAATGAAAACACAACGTGAAAAATCACGCGATCAGTGCTGTGTCAATTTGATCCAAAAATACTTATTAGGGAAATTTTTTGCACATGCCAAATCTGACATGTGTGGACATATTTCTGATTTGAGCATAAATAAGCGGAGAAAGACGCGTTCAAAATTTTTTTTTGAGCAAATTGACCCAAAATTCGCTTGAAGGTTAAAATGTGAAAAAGAATCGTTTTCCACGTTTTGCCTTGAACTCCTACAACCAAGTTAATTGATGGTATACGTCGGAATGCCCACTGTATCTTTTTGGATACAACCATGTTTTCTTTAATAACTCGTAAACAAACATTTTTTCCAAAAAACTAAAAACGGGGTCGTGTTCAGGGGATAATTTAGCACAACATAATTTTTAATTAATTTTAATGAAATCGGTGTTGTTGGGCATTAAAGGGTTAAAGGAATTATTTCTATTATGTTTATTCTAGTTTTTCTATTATATTTCTTTTCTTACGGATTATTATATTTTTGCTTTCATATAAAAAATTACATAGAAATTTTGTTTTTATTTGCATATAATATAAATTGTACAGTAAGTATGAGAAACGGAAGCGAATAAGTTGTGTGGTCAAAAATTTATTTGTATTTTTCCGACAATTCGGCATAAATTCAGCTTGGTCTATTAGCAATAAGCGATTGAAGCTCAATTGCTTGCTGAACCGACATAAATTATGGTCAGCAACAATACAAAGTTTGCAATATGTTCCTTGTTCGCATAATTTTTGCCCCGTTTTTGCTGAATTTGTGTGTTCTTGCATCGATTAGCATGCATTATGTGCGTCATTAATCAATATTTTGTGGAAAAGCTTGCTATGACAGCCAATTATTTTGATTGGTAAAATCAATCTATGAGTACGGCTAATTGAACACTGATGCTGAAAACGGATTCCCACAATTCGAAAGCATTGCTGTGGCATTAACCAATGGGTGCATAGAAGAAGCAAACGCAAGCAGTTGAATTATACTCTTTAAAATTAAAAACATTTATTAATTACAGTGTTCAACACGAAAATAATAACAAGGTTCTGACATCGGATTCTGGTAGAGGGGAAAAAAAACAATATACGTGTATCGGCGTTTTGGAACTTTACGTCTGAGTCTTATTTTTAGGGGATAATTCATTTTCCCCCTTTTTGAACATTCTTATAGTGAATTGGCGTAGGAAATCATGTTATACTTAAATTTTGGGGATAGGATGTGTTCTGAGGATTTATGTAAAATACTACGAGAAATATTTTTGTGGAACATTTTAACCCCCTAACTTCTCGATTTATGGGTCTTTTTTGACATTTTTGTGATAAAAGGCAAAAAAGTCCCATAAAACAAGGTTATAACGGGTTAAAATGTTCAACAAAAAAATTTATTGTAAAATTCTACTATAAGTAAGCAAAAAGTAAGTCGATAGTCAAACCGTTCGGACGTGTTTTTAATAAGCTCCATAAAATTTACTTTTTTCCCTGACCTTCCTCAACAACCTAATTTCACAACTGAAAATATAAGCGTGCCGCAAACGTGAAAAACAAAAACTACTATAAAGTGCTAACGCTGAAGATTACCCACTAAAGCAAGTACAGTGAACTCTATGAACAGCAAAAGCAATAAAATAGTGCTACCCAATTGATTAACAATAAAATAAAATAAAAAATAATAAAACAACCCAATTTCACAACCGAAAACATAAGCGTGCCAAAAAAAAAACAATAACAACTATCTGTGCCAAAGTTAAAAAAAATAAAAATACAACAATGGAATCATCCTGTGGTAACCAAACCTGTGTCATTGAAGACAAAACAATCTCTATTATCACCTGCAAGGGTATTTGCGGGAAATCTTTTCATGATTGTTGTGTAGGGCTATCGAGAAGATGCCTCACGTATACACATGAACTAACTAGAAACTTCGTATTCTACTGTGACGAGTGCCAGAATATATCTCTTTCCGATGTAATGCTTGCCATAAAATGCATAAGTGACTCTTTGAATGCGGTTTCGTTAGAAAACAAATCCTTCTTCAAGAAAACCACAAAGCAGCTCACAATGCCCGATAGCGGCATTCAGATAGGGGAAGAAATCATCGAGGCCATAGATTCAGCTAAGGAATCAACTGAATCGAAACTTAAGTCGATGTCGGAAAACCTTAAGGCAATAAGAGATACGGCGAACAAAGATTGCAAATGTTCTGCAATTGGATCCGACATTAGAAAAATTTGCATGGAGATAGCAGAAAAGATCAAGGATATTACAACCTATGAACCTGATCGTCAACTCCATGACAATATGATTGCAATACGGAATGATCTTGATGCCTTGTTTCAAACTACATTCAATAAAGCAGATCATCCACACACCTTATTGGATTCCTCCCTAGTCGATATGTTATTCTCTAGAATGAGCGACCAGTGCTTTCCGCTCCACACTAGAGGAGATTGTAAACGTTGTGAGGCAACAACCACTCAGAGTCAATGAAGGTATAGACCTACAGCATTCCCATCTCGATAGCTCTTCCATCTTCGAAGAATTGTTGGAAGCTTCAAAAATTTCAATGGAAGCTCCGGTCACACCTCCTCCCATAATACCTACTTCCACCTCATCTATCGCAGCTTCTCCACCGGCAATCGAACGTTTCGGAACAATCTGGACCAATTCGGAATGGGAAAAAGGATACAACGTCTAAAAGAGTGCAATGATGAAAGCAGCACTGTACTTTTCGTTAAAGGATTTCCACTGAAGGCAAACGAAATTTGGGTACAAAACTACTTCAAAAAGCACCACATTAACATTCACGATTGCCAGAGGACCTCTTCTATAAAAGTTAAGAAAGTGAGCAGCTTTAAAGTGAGTATACCCACGAAATACAGTTGGATGTTCCTGACCGGGTCTCGTAGAGTACTTAAAGATGGAAACATACGAATATCCGAGTGGTCTAATAGGAAATTTCAAACTAATCACCCTAAGCCTTGGAGTAATAGAATTAAGACCAATAGAAATAAACAGGCTACTAAAATAAGTAAAACAGATTCACAGGATCCTAATTGGAAACTGAAAACAAATATCTTTCCCTCATTTTCCCTCTCAAAATATAATCCTTCACATCCAGTAAAGACTAATATACCATCACAGCCATCACATCCTAAAAACAAACGTGTCTCATTCAACTTATCACCATCAACTACCCCACAGAACAATCACTCATCCGTTCGTTATCCCAATTTTATTCGCTCACATGTACTAAATCCCTCTTTGTCAAAAATCACCCTTAATAAGAATGCAGCAACCTTCACTCCAGGCAAGACACCTGTTCCTCCCGTTGCTACTACTAGTATTTCTTCCATAGTTACGCCTCCCATAGCAATAAATACCGCTGATCCTCTTACAACCACACAGTCCCCTGTTTCAACCACACTTTCCGTAGCTAAGCCTATCATGACACCATCATTTCTTGATCCTCTCCTTCCACTTTAGCCAAATTAACAAAAAATCTCGCTGAAACTAGCACTGAAGGGCGCTTTGTCATGTCTCGGCTTAGAGACCGGAGGTTATATGATAACGTGCGTCTCTACTTGGCATACCTACATAACAAATCTGACTCCACTTGTATCGACGGTTCAACTAGAACAAGCTTTATGGTATTGATACAACAGGAAGGGCTTCCAACCGAACCAGCTGAACTTAAATAAATTTACATTCAGTACCATGAGAGCTTTAATATCTCACCAGCTGAAGTAGAAAAAGACTTATCACCTTATGCCTCACACACCACTTCAAAGCGTCTATGGCATTTGAACAAATCGCGTTCAAACTTCAAAAACTATTACTGCTCCTAATAATACTCCCCTAGATTTTTGTCCACCTTCTTCTAAAAACAATAGCCTAAAAATTTTTTATCACAATTGTGGTGGTATGCGTGGCAAACTTACTGATAAGATCGATTAGATTCAAGCAAAAAACTATGAAAAGCAAAATTAAAACAAAAAAGTTAATTTTAATCACCTCCTCCGATTCCCATTATTTCCCAAAACTTGTTACCATATACGCCATATATTTGTTGTTGTGTTCACATAGTTTAATTTTTTTTTTCAAATAATAAATGCTCATTCTGAAAAACACAACTCTTGCAAACAAAGTGAACTGTGCAGTTTAACGAACAAGAGCAAGTAAAATAGAAGCGTTAAATAAAGGAACTCCGAGAAATGCAGAGTAAAATCTCAAAAATTTGAAGGTACATTAGAGTCTGTTCTTTCCCCTTTCCTTATAATTTTCGCATCCGCAAACTCAAAATTTGACCTTCAAGACTTGACTAGTGGAAACCGGGACTTAAGTTAAATATCTGTGTTCAAACAACAACATTATTGCTACTGTTACTAAGCCCACGAGTTTGTTGTTATTTTATCAGAAATTCTAGTGGAATGTAAAAAGTACGGTATACTGTTTTATTAAACATTTTCATTTTCTCGGTGTATAGTCTTCAAATGATGGGTCTTTACTTTAAACTAAAAAGAGCTGGCAGTCCGAGTTAAAATACTTCGCTGATCAATTAAATTTTTTGTTTTTTTTTTTCCATCATATATAAACTCAGTTTAATCAGTGTATATGTGAATGTGTGGGGATTTAAGTTGTCTGATTTAAGTGGTTTATTCTGAATGAAAGCGTACATTAAGGTAAAAGTACGTTTTACAGTCATTTGAGCTGAATTCAAGAAGATTGCAAGCAAAATCGACATGCATGCGCATAGTTTGAATGTGTGTGTGTGTGTGTGTTTTTGTATGCATATATATGTACATATATATATATATATGCACGCTCCATCATGCATGTACTCCTCATATGAACTACTTTAATTACTTTACCAGCTTCTCATGTGTACCTACCTGGGTTTTGTTAAGACAAGAATGTTCCACCAAGTACAACAGGGCGTATGAGCAATCTTATCACGTGTCCCATTCAGAATAGCCATTCCATAGTATAGTACAACATAACGAGAACAAAGACATATTGAGACACGCACATATACACGAAACACTGGACATAGGACACTCGACCATGGACACTTGAACGTGTTGAACAACCAAACACACACACAAACACATTTAATAACAAGCACTCATGTTGTAACGTATTGAAGATTTTTCTGTTTTGCTTTTGTTTGAAATTTGTTTTTTCTTGTACAATCTTGTTATGACCAATAATGAACTTTGTTTTTCTTAGAAAATTAAAATATACATGGCTTATATTTCTGAAATTTGACATTGCTCGTTCGTATGTTGTTATTCTGATTAAGTCTTAAAGCCAAGCATTTGCATGGAACAAACTAATTTTGTAACTGGAAGAACTCAAAAATTAACACTTACCTCATGTTATCAAAGTGAAATAGTCGCATTAAAATTCACACCCAGTGACGACTAGCTCTCAGATTCAAAGAATTTTAATAAGAATCCTTAAGAATATAAAAATAATGGCATTTGCTCCCAAACCTCTGTAAGCCTAGAAACCGCTAATCGGACTTTGATATGAATTTGGAACATATGAACTAGATTTTGCTTCTATGATCAGCAAAATCTAGCTCATAATTTTTTTAAAAATAAATAAAATTTTTTTTTAACTAGATTTTGCAAGGAGTGTCATTATTTTTTATTTTTTTTTTTCCGTACTCGGTTTTCGGTACCATATTTCTCAGATATGCAGGATGAGCCAAATACATTTTTCATTCAAATGAAATGAACAAAATTAAATTTTTTACATGTAAAGGGTGGTTAAATTTTAAGGGCAGATGTTGAATGTGTCCATGGTTCAAAGGGCAATTTGAACCATGGAAAGATACACAATCGAGCAACGCGTAAAAGTTATTCAGGCTTATTATGAAAATGGTCTTTCAAATCAAAATGCATATCGTGCACTTCGTGATTTTTTTCGGTCAATTTAATCGTCCAAATGTGCGTACAATCGGAAAAATCGTGCAAAAATTTGAGCAAACCGGGTCTGTAGGAGATGTAAAAACACAAGTGCATGCTCGTATAGCTCGTACTGCCGAAAATATTGCTGCTGTTTGCGATAGTGTGGCTGAAGAGCCGTCCACCTCAACTCGTCGTCGTGCTGTGCCCAACAATTGCACCACTCACGCTCGTCGTTGATGAACATTATGCATAAAGACTTGCATTTACACGCTTACAAGGTGCAATTGACTCAAGAACTAAAGCCTCTTGACCATTTCAAGCGTCGTGAATGGTCAGAATGGTGGCAAGAAATGGCAACAGTGTATGATCAATTTTCGAAGAAAATAATCTTCAGTGATGAGGCACATTTTAACCTCAGTGGTTTCGTCAATAAGCATTATTGCCACATTTGGGCGAATGATAATCCAAGAGCGATTTTCGAAAAACCAATGCACCCACAAAGAGTGACTGTTTGGTGCGGTTTATGCGCTGGTGGCATCATCGGGCCGTATTTTTTCCAAAATGAGGCCGGTAAGGCAGTTACTGTGAATGGTGTTCGCTATCGTGAGATGATAATGAACTTTTTATGGCCCGAAATGGAAGATATGGATGTGAACGATATGTGGTTTCGACAGGACGGTGCCACTTGCCACACAGCTAACGAAACAATCGTTTTTTTGCGCGACAAATTCAATGGCCATGTTATCTCACGTGGTGGCGATGTCTATTGGCAGCCAAGATCATGTGATTTTACACCATTGGACTTCTTTATTTGGTGTTATTTCAAAGAAAAGGTGTACGTCGATAAGCCAGCAACAATTCAAGAGCTAAAGGATGAGATAATTCGGCACATAAACGGCATAGATCCTCACTTATGCCTCAGCGTTATCGAAAATTTGGACCATCGGATGGAGGTGTGCCGCCGAGGTCGCGGCGGCCATTTGGACGATATTTTGTTCCATACATAATTGAATGATACGAATATTATCATAATAAGAAGAAATGACAATAATCTCTTAAACAATTTGTGTTTTATTCAAAATCAACATCGGCCCTTAAAATTTAACCATCCTTTATTATGGCTTTATTTGTAAGAGCAAACATTCCCATTAATTATGGAACAAAACGTTGTTGAAGTGCCTGTCTCGGCTGGCTTTGCAGTAGCGCATTCTGTCACTTAAATTTTCAAAGACTTTGTTAATAGTTTCGGGCTGTACCTCACGGATTGCTTCGACAATATTGGCCTTAAGTACTTAAATTATTTGCGGATTGTTGTCATAACATAGGTCCTTCACGGTTCCCCATAAAAAAAGTCCAAAGTGGTTAAATCGCAGCTCCGATGAAGCCAATGGACTTCACCAAGACGGCTGATAACACGATTTGGGACTTTGCTGCGCAAAAGATTGATTGTGGCATGGGCTGTGTGGCATGATGCGCCATCCTGCATGAACCAGAGGTCGTCCAAATTCATGTCTTCAGTTTAAATAAAAAAAAAATTGGTTAGCATGGCTCTGTAATGCCCACCGTTGACCGAAACGTTGTTCCAAGCCTCATTTTCGAAGAAGAAATTGTCCAATGATGCCACCACTCCACAATCTGCACCAAACTGTCACTCTCTGTGGATGGAATGGCTTCTCTACCATAATGTGCGGGTTTTTCGAACCCCAGATGCGGCAATTTTGTTTGTTAACGTAACCGTCGAGATGAAAATGTGCCTTGCCAGAAAAGATGATTTTTTTGCCCAAAATCGTTGTCAAGCCGCTTTATGGCCCAAACTGCGAAGCGATAACGAAGCGGATAGTCGTACGCCTTCAATTGCTGAGTCAGTTACACCTTGTAAGCGACTAATTCGAGATCTTTGTGCAGAATTCTTCTTAAGCTAGTGCGTGAAATGTTGAGCTGTTGAGACCGATAACAAGCTGTTCGTCATTAGAGTCTCACACTCTCAGCCACAACAGCCACATTCTCGTCTGTGCGCACCGTAAGTCAACGGGGACCACGAGTGTTGTTCACTAGCATACCAGTCTCATGAACTTTTTGCACAAACTTACCTACAGAGAAAATAACCGGTTCTGAACCTATCACGTGATAGGTCCCCAAGGGAGAGCGATCAGTCCCAATTTTGCCACCAACATATGAAACCGACTGGTCCCTTTTACACGGCGTTGTCATTGACAGGGATCAATTGCCACCTGCTGCGTCACCTTGAACCTGTCCCGTAACCGGTCTGGAAGAAGAAATTTGTGATCCATCCCAACTATCCCGTTGAGCAATTTCGTTTGTTTGTTTCGCTTAACAATCTTTTTATATTACGATATTCGACAAATGCAAATTTTTTTCTTTTCAACTTTGAATTTCCACACGGAACAAATACAGCTTTGAGTTTTAATTGATCTGTCTCCGCTTGTATCATATTAAACTGGTCCCGTGCTGAGTAAAATAAAACATGACCCGTAACAAGCACAAAGAATCTGTTCGGTTACAAGTTATATCAGACCTGTCCTGTGATAGGTTACATTTGAGCTGTCACGGGACCAGTCACTTACGAACAATTGACTGTGCTTTCTCTGCAGGGTGCTTAATTTCGGCCAAAACTTCTTTTGAAATAACTCACTGTTTGGGCCACACAGCACTCACTTTGGAAATAAGTTTCCAATAGTTCCCAACGTTGTTCAAGCGAAAAGCGACTCATTTCTTTTCGCGGAGGTATGATAGCGACTTAATTGATGGCAAAATTTCGACCGGAGAGCAGCTTTAAGGAGAAAATAAACTTTTTTTTTATTTTTTTTTCCTGTGCGGTGAAAGCATCAAAAGCTGAAGTGCGGGACTGTAATCCGCTAAAACACCTCCCCTATTGGTCCCGTTTATCCCCCCGGAACAACCATAAAGTATTCCATCACGGGGCGGACATTTTTGTTCTCGTATCGTCAGTATTTTCCTATTTTCTCTTTTCCGTAAAGGAAAATGGGTGAAAATTCACAAAGCCCACCTAACCCAGCTAACTGTTAGTCATGGTGCGCTTTCTTTCAGCTTCGAGACGCCGTAATTTATGTTGGACGACGTCTATTATATTGGTGGCTATGTTCCATGCTTCGTGCGATCTTGTTATTGATTCAATGCAGTTTTCTGGGTCTTGGGTAGCATCCACATGCCGTCGGATGATTTGTCTCTCTACTTCAAATCTGGGGCAATCAAAGTAGACGTGCTTTGCATCTTCTTAAACGTTGCTGCACTCTTGGCAGTAAGGAAAATAGTCGTGGCCAAAGCTATAGGGATAGTCACGATATTCACCATGTCCAGTGAGAAACTTTGTTGTGTTGTTGTTTAGCTCTCCATGCTGACGAGATTGCCATGAATCTATTTTTGGAATAAGCCTGTGCGTCCACCTTCCTTTTTGTGAAGCATTCCATCGGTCTTGCCACTTAACCATAGAACGCTCTCTCTCTCTTTGTTTGATGATCCTATGTCTTTTTTTTTTAATTTGTAAAGGCATCTGGCCTCGTCCGTCAAAATGTCGATTGGAATCATTCCTGCAATTACACACGCTGCTTCGTCAGATGTCGTTTTGTATGCGCTTATGACTCTCAAAGCGCACAATCGGTAAATTTTTGCTAGTTGCCTGCGTGTGACGTTTCTTTTGACTGCATCAGCCCATGTTTACCAGCCATATAATAATACTGAGCTAGCTACTTTTGCCAAAAGGAGTCGCCTACTGCTCCTCGGTCCTCCGATGTTTGGTAACATTTTATTTTGGATAGCGCACTGTATGTCTTTGACGCCTTCTTGCATGCATATTCCGTGTGTGACCGAAAGTTAAGCCTGTCGTCAATCATAACACCAAGATATCGAATGGCTTCCTTCGATGAAATTTCATGGTCACCAACTTTGATTTTAGCTGTCTCCCTAATTTTTCGGCTGCTTATAAGGACTGCTTTTGTCTCGTGCTCGGCCAAAGAAAGGCCCACAGATTTTATCCACCGATTAATCAAGCTTATGGTTTCGTTGGCTATCTTTTCCACCTCATCCAAGAACTTTGCGATCACGACAATTGCAATATCATCAGCAAGTCCGATGACCTATGCTTCTTTAGGGATTTTTGGTTTGAGTATGTCATCATACAAAACATTCCAGAGTATTGGTCCTGCAACGGAGCCTTGCGGAACACCTGCTGTTACTGCATATTCTTTGTTGCCTTCTTCACTACCATACTCGAGTATTCTTTGCTCAAAGTATCTCCCAATTACCGTTCTGAGGTAGCCCGGAACTTTTAGTTTTAGGGGGAAAATAACCTATGATTTAGAAAGAAACCACTACATGGCCCACACTGTAAACAGTTTTCAGAAAATGAGAAAAATTGTTTATTTTGTTTCCCGTTTTCCCTATTAATCTATTAAATCAACTACAGTTTCCTATGATTCTTTTATTATCTAGCCATTTTACAAAATTCAGAGAGCAAATTGTTTTTTTCCAGAAAGTTGCTTAAAGAGTAAGTGTTAAACAATTTTTGCCTATGATCATGAAAAAAAAACAACAATTGTTGAGTCATTGCGGAATATAAAACAGTTTTATACAATGTTACTCTGATGGCCTCGATAGTCGAGTAGGTAATGCGCTTGACTGCCACCCGTTCTGGGTTCGAATCCTGGCCAGATCATGGTACGTTTAAAACTTTCTATGTTTTAAAATTGCTGGTTATTTTTCCTTATTTATAAGGAAATAATATTAAAAATTTATCAGTAATAACGACTTCAAAGTTGTAGTTGTTGGAAGAGAAGTTTGTGAATAACTAGAATTGACTGAGGTAAAGGCATAATACTTGCCTCAGATACAAATTCACATGTTTCTACAGCTTCCCGTCGTGCTTAGAGAACATCTTACACATATTTCGCTTAATTATTCGTTCTTCCCACCAATTTCGAAACTAATCAGACTTGACTGTGTAGGTATCGTTAAACACATGCTGTCTTTGGTTCAAGGCGATATCGTTCATGGTGTATCGTTCATCACAAATACAGGGTGGGGAAGATAATTCAGATATTTATATTGTATTGTTTATATTAAACCCCCTTGACTTCGTGGAAAAGCTTTCTGGATTAATATAGATTGAAAAAGGTTAAGTATTAAGGGTACCCTTGCAAAGTCATGGCTGGTTATTTGCTTGTTCATAATTAAAATCAAATTGAAAAATTAATATAATCAAGTCTGCTAAATTTAAGACGCACATATATTTAAATCTGCAAAAATAACAAAAACAACAGATGCAAAATAAATGTTTTAAAAGAGTACAACAAGTTATTATTATAAAAATCAAACCGCAAAAATACTTTAGAAACCAGCCACACACACACTCACATACACCCATATCCATGCACACATCAAACTCAATAATAAAGCCAACAAACAACAGTAAAAAAAATTATTAAAAATCCACACCAAGTTTTAATATAAAATGCTAAAATCCTTTGTTTCATGTGAATGGAATGCCACAGGTATGAAAAAAGAAAAAATATTAAAATAAAAAACATGCATAAACAACCGTTACAGCTCATGAAATACACACGTTCCATTGCGCAAATGGGAAATACACAAATACAATGGGGGAAAAACTGTGGCAAAGATAAATTCACTGAAGCGTGCTTGTTTTGATTTTTGTTCATTGGGTGAACAATGCCTCTTATTAATTTCTTATTTGAAACTTTCCAAATTAAATAAAACCCTAACATTGTAACTCACATAAGACTTATTATGAAGATTACATTTCATATCCAGCCAATTAAACTTTATGATCCGAATAATATGCGCTTAATCATAAACTTCTCTGCGATGAATGAAGGAATTCATATAAAACCTTCTGCTGAGAGAATAAAACAAAATGTGGACACCCACCTTTAAAGGTTTTTTAGAGCCCAAGGAATATCAGGGTTGTAAATCCGAACTCCAGGACTGCCACAATCATACAATGTGATATTCCACATTTCATATCTTTGCATAGGGGATAGGAATAGATTTCATTAAGTTTTTCCAAATTTCAAACTCATTGTTCTATTTAAATATGAAAGCTCATAAAAAGCCGAACGCCTTATGCTATGTCTACACAGAGAGTTCAGTTTGAATTTCCAGTACAAAGTTGAGATTTTCCATTGAACTCAAAATAAACTCTTGACATCCCGGTACAGTTATGCACCATGACACTCAACTAAACTCAATTTGTTTTCTGAGTTTATCAAAACTCAATTTGAGAAATGCCTAAAAGTATGCTTATGTTCATATAAAAATACGTTCAGAGAATTGAACGATTTTGTGCTGAGAATTGTCAAAAACAGAGGTTTCTTCAATTGCGCAATTTACTTTTCACAAAAAAATGAACAAAAAAGCGAAGAAAAGAACTTGGGCAAGTGTAGAAGATGAGGTCTTCACAGTGGCGTTCATAGGCTTGGTGACACCCGGGGCGGATACTCATGGTTTCACCCCTATAAAAAATTTCTAAATGCAAAAAGAAACCAATTCGATGAGATTAAGTGTTTTTATTATGATCTTTATGTTTTCCGGAAAAAAAAAACAATCAACATATGACAAACAATAAGAATTCGTAAAAACACAGAACAAAAATATTACATTTTCAGGTGTGTACTTTAGGGCGGGTCAATTTATATAAATGAAAAAAAAAATGAAAAATCGTAGGCGCTGAAAATGTTCTCCGGAAAATTCTGAGTCACTTTACCTAAAAAACCCTTAGTCTAAAATCAATTTCGAGCCTCCGGTTTTTCGATAGATGGTTTTAATTGATGTTTTGCTACAATATGTGAAAAAATTGGTAGACAGAGCCATAAAACCTCTAAAATAAAAAAATAAATAAATAACTGGCCATTTTAGCCCTTGAAAGGACTTTGACCTAGCTTCTTATGATCAATTGTGTTGTGCGTGTTATTAATTTTGTACACAATTGACCGAGAACCGGACCTACATGCTTAACGCCGACTCCGAACGGCGATGAACGGAATGTTCTCGTTCTCAAGAAGCTTTACATGGCATTTTGAATACTCTTTGAGGTTTGGCATTGTCTGCAGAGAGGTGGCGGCCGTACAGAAAAATTATTTTAGTTCAAATAATTTTCTGTCACTGCTGGGGTTCGAACCTGGGTCTCCAAAGTTCGTTGACATAGAGGCCACGCACTTTAACCAACCACGCCACGGACGCCACCATAAAACCTGTACTAGGGTACAACCTATTTTTCGGAAGGAAATCTTCATCGAATTTCCTTATTTAACAAAAATTTCAAAATATTATAATATTTGATCAAAATTCGAAATGGGTTATATTATAAAACTACTCAATAAGAAATTATAGACTTTCTGAGCAAACGTTTTCACCAAATAAAAAAATTGTCAAAAGTTTTAACTATGGTTTTTATTTTTAACTCGTTGACTGCCTAACACGATATAACTCGTGTTAGCGCTTTTCCTCAGGACGTCCAATACGAGTAATCTCGTAGTTTCTTGCTTTTGCGCCGCTACGAGTGAGTTTATCAGTAAAAATATGAATAGATGGCCTCTTGGAAGAAAATAAGCAATCAAGTTTGGCTTATACGAAAAGAAATTTTATTCAAAATGAACCAAAAATATGCACTCAATGTTTATTAATTAGTTAACAGAAAAAATATGATTAAATCGATTTCGCTTTTCGGGCCAGAATCCAAAAAGTGCCATGGCATTCAACGTGTTTAGCCCTACTCGAAAGCAATAAATAAAATCAAAAACCTAAAAAATGCATAATAAATAAAAATATTTCCTCTAAGTATAGCTATCTAGGTGTTGGTACATAAAACATTATTAAAAAAAAGTGAAAAGAAGCAAAAAAATGTTTGTACTTAAAGTTTAATTAAACTTAAGTTTAAATAAAATAAGGTCAAAATAAGTGAAAAGTTAATTATATGTGGTCCTGTTTGCTTTTAAGACATGGTATTTTTCTTCGACATTCTGCGATCACAGCCATAACCTCCTCGCGTTTTTTTCCAACAACTTTTCGAGATGCACTTGAACAAATCTTTGATGCACTGAATATAGCATGGAGTTTGTGGATCGGGAAGTAGTGGACGGAATGCTACTTGTGAACTTGTCAATTATATTTATATAATACTAGCCTTATCCCGGCGCGCGTTGCTGCACCCTGCAACTATATGGGAACATAATAGGTGTATTCAAAACTTTTCGTAGACTCATAGTTTGACACCACTGCCATTTTCCACTGCCCGTTACAGTTTCCCAGTAGCAGGAGATCACCAAATAGTAACTCCATTTTGAGTTTGTATGTAGTTTGTATGTATGTTTGTATGTAGAGTGGTGAACCTGCAGCTCTATCAATACATGCCCAGCTCCAGGAAATGGAAGAGCGACTGAGTGCAAATATGAAGACTGAGATTCGGAAACTGGAAGATCGACTTCTCTTGCATTATGACAACTCTTTTAAAAAAATCTTTGAGGAAATTGCGAGCGTAGAAACAAAGCTGGTAATAAAAATTGAGAGTGAAGTGTGTGCCATAAAAACAGATTTTGGTGATCTTGATAAAAGAATTCTCCCAATCGAAAAACAATTAAAAGATATCACCACAAGATGTGACGAACTAAAAAAATTGAGTTTCAATACACAGAAAAAAAAGAGTAGAACTTTTACCTAAAAATGTAGTGAATTCAGCTAAAGTAATCCGGTGATTTTCAGTCAACGAATTTGATTAGGTGCGCTACCAATTTCTAAATGTTAATTATATGCAATTATATTGGGTAGTTTAACTGCGAGAGTAGCTAAAAAAACCTAAATATTTAGGTGTACCTTCAACCATAAAATAGATAAGACACATAATTTATTAGAAGAATAAGCTAATTTTTTTTAAACTATGACCACTTCAGATTAGGCAAGCCACCAGTGTAGAAAAATCATCTAATTATTTAGATAGCATTCCCACTTAAGAGTGGGAATGCCGTGCAAAAAATATGCAAAAAATATGTTTTTTGTTTTGCAATTTCTATTTTGAAGTGAAACTTTCCTTAGGTGACTTTACTTCATTTCGTCACATGATAGAGAAGAAAGATTTGTTTTATAGTAGATAGAATGAGAGAGATATATACATTGTATAAATTTCTTTGCCACCGCTGAGAATCGAACCTGTGATCTCAAGATTTCAACAACCAACGCCTTATCTATTGAGCTAAATTTCCAATTGAGGAATTTACTCTACATACCAATTAATCAAATTGCTGTAGATACCCAGTGGAAAAATAATTTCAGAGTTGTGGACCTCATATATTTATATACATTTTGTTCACAAGTTATCAAACGGCGTAACAGCACAGCGGTAAAGCGTTTGACTATAACGCCAGCGGTCCCAGTTCAATTCTCGCATGAGACTTTACTTTTTGTAAAATTTTCTCACTTTGTTTTTATTTATGTTTTTTATAGGAGAGCGCTGTGCTCCTATAAAATTCAAATACGGGAAAAAAAACAAGTTGTAAGGAAAGCATTTGATTTAACCACGTAAATATTTATATAAAATTTATACTGAGGCGTGGATAATGCTAATATGCGTTATTTCCCTAGTGTACGAACAAATCGACAACTTGCATTAGGTAAAATAACTAGAAGAATTAGATGATTTAATAAGCAAAATTTTAGTTGAATTAACTAATTTGAATTAGGTGAATTACCTAATGCATGATTGTTAAATTAACTGTGTGAGTAGAAAAGTTGTTGAAAAGATTAGGTGAAATAGAAACTTTCACATTAGCTAAACTAGTTTAGGTAATAAATCAATTCTTTTATTTTCTGTGCAGAAAAAATATGATTAAATCGATTTCGCTTTTCGGACTAGAATCTAAAAGTGCCGTGGCATTCAACGTGTTTAGCCCTACTCGAAAGCAATAAATAAAATCAAAAACCTAACAAATGCATAATAAATAAAAATATTTCTTCTAAATATATATGGGTTTTGGTACCTAAAACAAGTTTAAATAAAATAAGGTCAAAATAAGTGAAAAGTTTATTATATGTGGTCCTGTTTGCTTTTAAGACATGGTATTTTTCCTCGACATTCTGCGATCACAGCCATAACCTCCTCGCGTTTTTTTCCAACAACTTTTCGAGATGCACTTGAACAAATCTTGAACAAACAAAAATTGAACAAATCTTTCAGTTCCTTGAATATAGCATGGAATTTGTGGATCGGGAAGTAGTGGACGGAATGCTACTTGTGAACTTGTTATAATTATATTTATATAATCTACACAACCAAAATTAATTTGAAATTTTTTACAAAGAATTTTCTGGGTGTGCAAAATATGAATTATGCTGAATTATGGCGTTGATTACTTCACATAATGGGATGGTAGGTATTGTGTGAAGCATATAAATTTAGCTAGGAGTAGACTACCATTAACAACAGAACTGTAGTATTTTATGTTGAAATACATAGGCACATAAATTTTTATAACATACTCTGCTAATAAAAAATAAACCCTTGAAGGCATTCCCGAATAGTTCTGATATACTTTTATTTTTCGATTCTTTTTGATATCCATCAATTAAATTGTTAAGTTTCAAACGATTCTAAATTTCAGTTTACTTTGTTGAGACTTTAGAAGTAAAAGTTTTGTAGGCAAATCTTTCGTTTCCTTTTTTGGAGCGTTCACAAAGTAAAGAGTAACATCTTAATATGTCACGAATGTTTGGTAAATTGAGACCACTGAAATCTTGTGGCGGGTCTAAGAGAACTAATATATAGAGATGGCATATGTGACATATTGGAACTGAATTAAGATTATGACTTTACATTCATCTCTAATACGTTCATCTCTAGTTTTAACAAAAATAAATAAAAAATAAATGAAATAATATATGGGTTTTAAAACAACATAAAACGAAGTTTACTTATTTTGTTCGTAGCAAAGTTTTTTCCAACAAGTGGAATAATTGTATTCCCATATTGCAGCAAAATACAAATTAAGATCTTCTTTTGAAAAAGAAGGCTCGAAAGAGATTTTAGACTAAGGGTTTCTTGAGCAAAGTTGTTTAGAATTATCCTTACAACAGTATCCGCGCCTAAGATTTTTTGAAAAAAAAATGTACCCGCTCTAGTGTACATATTTAGATATGTAGGCATATGGTAAAAAAAAAACATTATTAACTTCGCAGTCTTAAAAACTGACGGAACAAAAACATTACATTTTCAGGTACATATTTGTAGGTATAAGGTGAAACACAGAAATCTTATTAATGGGGTTGTCTTAAAAGCTAACTTTTCTTACTTTAAGAGCTGCAAAATTTGAAATAACCTCATCGAAATCAATATTTCTTGCAAGCTCGTTTTCAATGGATAAAATAGCAAGATCGCAAAGCCTTGCCTGTCCCATGGAAGACCTTAAATAAGTCTTAACTAATTTAAGCTTTGAAAAACTCCTTTCGCATGAAGCTACTGATACACAAATTGTTCGAAATAATTTCAATGCGATAAAATGGGACACTCATTTTTAACGTAATGTATGTGTACCTTTTTCTTTCTGTTTGAGAAATTAAAAAAAAAATAACGAAATGGTGTTACCCCTAAAATGGTGGTACACGTGGCGAGCGCCCCCACCCCCTCTCCCCCCCCCCGTCCTCCCTTAGGAACGCCTCTGCACTACATTATTTTTTGTGGAATTTATGAAGATTTTATTATTTTGATGACGTCACTTCGTATTAGAGGTACGGTTGGTTTTTATCAGATTTCATCCAAACTAAGAGTGCGTATTATGGCGTTTGTGCCCAAGTGCGTTTAGAAGTCAGTGGTCCACTGACTTTGATACCAAATTGAGATCAGGTGCAAGCCCCAGTTGACACAAACAATTTTTGGAATTGAAATTAATTCTCCTAATCGGCTATTACCTCTATGCAGACAATGGCATACCTCAGAGAGTAAAGAATTGCAAGTAAAGTTTCTTGAAAAACTGATTAAACTGTTAGTAGCATTTTTGTACAAACATTTAATAACACGCACTACACGATTTGGCGTCCGTGGCGTAGTTGGTTAAAGTGCGTGGCCGCTATGTCAACGGATCTGGAGACCCAGGTTCGAACCCCAGCAGCGACAGAAAATTATTTGAATTAAAATAATTTTTCTGTACGGCCGCCACCTCTCTGCAGACAATGGCAAACCTCAGAGAGTATTCAAAATGACATGTACAGTAGACCGTATCACCTTGTATGGAAGAAAAATAAACCTATTTTGACACCAACTCAATCGCTAGACATTTAAGAGACATTTTCAAAAAAAAAATTTTTTTTTTTTTTTAAGTGGTCCCTATGGTGCTATTTTGATTTTTTCGTTATATCTTTGGTGTTTTTCATCCGATCCGGAAAAAAATTTATGTGTGTGCTTGTTGATGTAATGCAAATAAATTTGCATTTTTTTTTTCCTCAAATGTTTTATTTTTAGACTTATTGCACAATCTATCTCAGTTCCTACTATGTCATCATGTTCCAAAAATACCAAAAAACGAAAGCTCACAAAAAATCATTATAACCATGGGAACAAGTGAAATCGAAAAAATGCATTTTAGAAGCACTTCCGACCAATTATATGCAAAGAATAACACTTTAATATCAATAAATGAAACGAAAAATTAGTCAACTGAACTTTGTTTGCGGCATGTACTTACGGGCAACCTATAAATAGAAATATGCAATGAAATATGTAACGAAAACGTTTAATGAAAAAAAAAGAAATTTTTAAAAACATACCGTGGCCAGAGCGGGGTTCGAACACGGGAGCTTATGGCTGCCAAGCAGATGTTTTACCTCTGAGCCAAACAGGCTAACAATTAAAATTTAGACAATTTAGTAGCGATCAGTTGTGATGGCACAGTCACAAACACTGGCTACAAAGGGGGTGCAATAACGTATTTGGAATCGTATTTGCGCAGACCATTGCAATGGTTCATCTGTCTGTTCCATTTCAACGAGCTGCCATTTACTGCTCTGCTTAGAACATGGCTTGGAAAACAGAAGGGTCCTGGGCTGTGGCCAGGAGATATCGGTGTTGGAATAAATTGCTGCATGGATTTTCCTGTATGTTTGAAATTGAATTTCAATAACATTCTGTTTGTATAATTTTTATTTATGCTTTGTTTATGTTTTTTCTTAGCCGCTACCGAATTTCGAGCCAATATCAATGGGTGAAATGCCTTCAAACATTGATACGTGGCTAATACGAAGCGATCAAAGTTACTTATACCGCATGGTTCTTGCGGTTGATAGTGGCCACTGTGGTAAGAATTTAGCCAGCGAACAGCCCGGTGCTACAAGTACAGCGCGATGGCTTACAACAGCATCTCGCATCTTGCGCTGGTACGTAACGCAAGCGCAGCCGTCCCAGAAATTAAGAGATCTTGCTATGTTCGTGGTCAGAGTGTATGCGCCATTCTGGTTTTTAGTCAAAAGCCAGCCACTTGCCATTCATGGCAGCCGCAATGTCTTTAAGTACATTTCATGGATACGTGATTTGCCGAACTACGTTCAGTTAGCCATCAAACCAACCATCGAAAGCAATGCCTATTATTTTCACCATGAAAATATATTACTTTCTATGATAACTGATCCGGATGCAACGGTGCGTGCAGATGGATACAGCAAAATTTTGCAAGCACGTTTAAACGCGCCAGGTCGAATTCGGCAATTTCGTGGGCCCAAGCACTAACCCTACATCAACTACTGCAGCAACATTTACACCGAAATGATTGATTGGACACAATTTGAGATCACTGAGCCACCATGCCTTCAATTTCACACCCAAGACCAACTGTCTGATATGCAATATTCTGATCAATTGATTAAAATTCCAGGTACGCACTGCAATACACTTTCATACTTGTATAATAAATTAATCTATGCGTATTTAACTTTAAAATCTAAATCGTATATTTCATGTTATATTTTCAACAGATTATCTTTGCCACTCGCAAAACACGGAGCGTTTCGTTCAAATTGTGCACCAGTCAGCTACAGCAGTCACTGACGAAAATCGTTTGGGGCACATTTTCGCGAAGCTTGATAGTTGCGAGCGCTACAGCTACCTTGAATCTCGAAGAGATTTGGAAGATTAAAAAACAATTTTTTATGATATTAAAGTGTTATTATTTGCATATAATCGGTCGGAAGTGCTTCTAAAATGCATTTTTTCGATTTCATTTGTTCCCATGGTTATAATGATTTTTTGTAAGCTTTCGTTTTTTGGTATTTTTGGAACATGATGACATAGTAGGAACTGAGATATATTGTGCAATAAGTCTAAAAAAAAACATTTGAGGAAAAAAAAAATGCAAATTTATTTGCATTACATCAACAAGCACACACATAAATTTTTTTCCGGATCGAATGAAAAACACCAAAGATATAACGAAAAAATCAAAATAGCACCATAGGGACCACTTAAAAAAAAAAAAAAATTTTTTTTTTGAAAATGTCTTTTGAATGTCTAGCGATTGAGTCGGTGTCAAAAAGAGGTTAGTTTTGATGATACGCTCTAATGTACAGCTTCTTGAGAACAAGAACATTTCGTTCATCGCCGTTTGGAGTCGGCGTTAAACATGTAGGTCCGGTTCTCGGTCAATTGTGTACAAACTTAATAACACGCACAACACAATTGATCATAAGAAGCTAGGTCAAAGTCATTTCAAGGGCTGAAATGGCCAGTTATTTATTTTTTATTTTACTACACGATTTGATTGTTAAAAGCTCGGTCAAAGTCTTTTCAAGTGCTGAAATGGCTAATTCGGGTTTTTTTTTTTAATAGTGCGTATTTAGTACAAACACGTTTTTATCAGTGTGACTTCAGACCTGATAAATCCTCTATCGACCAGATATATATGCTACTTTAAACCTTAGAAAGACTAGAGAAACAAATCGACACACACCATCTTTTTTTTTATTACAAAACCGTCTTTGTCAGTCCAATAAGGAATCACCAATACTCCACCATGTTTGAATTGGGTATTCCTGTAAAAATCATCCATCTTTGCAGAATGACACTGAGCACCAGCAGCACAATTCAGATCGGTAATAATCACACCCAAGACCGTCCACAGGGGGGATAAGGGGGCACTTACCCCTCCCCTGGACAGGAAAAATATGCTACATTTTCA
Organism: Pherbina coryleti; assembly: GCA_943735915.1. Taxonomy (NCBI): domain Eukaryota; kingdom Metazoa; phylum Arthropoda; class Insecta; order Diptera; family Sciomyzidae; genus Pherbina; species Pherbina coryleti. Next base: position 59,040,149 of record OX030951.1, read on the forward strand.
TATCATTCCTTTCATATAAGTGCACACCAATGCATACCTTTGCCCTCCCCCCTTGAAAAAATCCTGCGGACGCCTATGATCTGACCCCTCTATTCGATACCAAACGAGGTTAAAGACAAGGTGATTCCCTATCGTGAGACTTTTCAACATAATTGTTGCAGATACACTTAGTTTTAGTTATAACTTGTTTTATATTTGAATTTCGAGTAAGCTTTGCTGTTTGATTTTAAAAAGAATATTTTCTATTAATAAAATATGTTGTTCAATTTGAAATTTTGACTAAACTGGACTAGTTTTTCTTGTACAAACACAACAAATTGGCGACGAGGACTTGAAAAACTTACGCGGACATACATACAAGGACATATAAAATATAATTAAATCACAATGAGCACGCTGGAAAACATCGTTGGACAACTTTTGGTGCAGCAGCAGAACCTTATGGAAACGCTCACAAAGATGATGAACCAATCCACAATAGGGACTTCTGATTTGTCACAAAAAGCAACACAGCAGGAGGCTCTGATGGACATCATCGCCAAAGGAATGAAAGAATTTATATACAGCCCAGAGGATAATCTTTTCTTTTCAAGTTGGTTCAATAGATACGAAAATAATTTCAATGAAGATGCTAAATCCTTGGACGACGCTTCAAAGGTGAGGTTGCTCCTTCGTAAGCTGAGCACACACGTTTACGATCGCTTTGCAGATTGCATTCTGCCAAAAAAACCACAGGAATTAAACTTTGAGGTCACTGTACAACAACTTAAATCGCTTTTTGATCAACAAGAATCGTTGTTTAGTATTCGCTATAAATGTTTACAAATAGTTAAAAGCGATGCTGAAGATTTCATCTCCTACTCAGGTAGAGTTAATAAGCAATGCGAGAGGTTCATTCATGGAAGTTTAACGAGTGACCAGTTCAAGAGTCTTATTTTCATTATTGGTCTACAATCACCGACATATGGAAAGATCCGCAGCAATCTTCTCTCAATGATCGACAACAGTGCAGACAACATAACTATAGAAAAACTTGTTGCCGAAACTCAACGCATATTGGTACTGCAGAGCGATACAAATCTGGTAGAATCGAACAAACCAACAGTAAGCGCAGTTTTTTCAGATGTCATACATCATAAAAAGAACCATCAGCATAATCATAAACTACAGAATGATAGACATAACCACCATCCAGAACATCTTCAAGGCCATAACGACACACCAAGGAGACCATGCTGGCAATGTGGTGACATGCATTTTGTGAAGAATTGCAGTTTCACACATCATAAATGTAAAGTTTGTAGCAAAATAGGACACAAGGAAGGTTATTGCAAGTGTTTTCGCGCACGAAATCAAGAGAACTCACCAGACAACTCAAAATCTAAATCACACAATCAAGAACAAAAATACAAGGGAAACTTCCAGTCGCAACGTACACATGTAGTTTCTGTTATTCCACATCACAGTGTAAAAAGTGTACACACAACACACCGAAAATTTATAACAATTATTATCTATGGCAAGTCAATTACATTTCAATTCGATACAGCATCAGACATCACCATCATGTCAAAATCAAATTGGGAATCAATTGGAAGACCTAAACTTCTTCCATGTACGCACAATGCATCAGATGCATCAAGTAACCAAATTCCGCTAATTGGTGAACTTACGACAGAAATACAACATAACAACAAAACTAGAAAAGCAGTAATTTTTGTGACGAGTTTTCCAAATTTGAATATTTTTGGACTAGATCTCATCGAAAAATTCGGCTACTGGGAGGAATCTATCAGTTATATTTGTAACACAATCACAGCAGATATGAGCAAGGATTCAATATTCAAAGTCATCAAACAAAAATTTCCTGAAGTGGTCAAGTCCAACATTGGCCACTGCACAAAATTTCAAGTCAAACTAGAAATAAAACCAGATGCAGTACCAGTCTTCAAACCAAAACGGCCTGTGCCATACGCAGTCTTAGAGTCAGTTGAATTAGAATTGAAGAGATTAGAGGACGCAAACATCATCACACCAATTACACATTCATATTGGGCTGCTTCTATAGTCGTGGTTTGTAAGCCGAATAACAAGATTCGCATCTGTGCAGATTACTCAACCGGGCTAAACAGCTGTATGGAACCACATCTTTATCCTTTACCACATGCTAACGATATATTTGCAAAAATGTCGCAATGCAAAATATTCAGTACCATTGATCTATCTGACGCATATCTACAATTTGAAATTGATGACGTTTCAAAGAAAATCCTTACCATTAACACACACAGAGGACTTTTCGCTTTCAATCGTTTACCTTTTGGAGTAACATCGGCGCCTGGAGCTTTTCAGAAAGCAATGGATACTATCATCACAGGCCTTGACGGCGTGATTGCATACTTGGATGACGTAATTATTGCTACCACTACTGTCGAAATGAATTACAAATTAGTTATGGAAGTTATGCAAAGATTTCAAGATCACGGTCTTAGAATCAATTGGGATAAGTGCGAAATTTTTCAAACATCAATCAAATACCTTGGTCACATAATTGACGCTAAAGGAATTCATCCAGACCCAAAAAAAGTGGAAGCAATACAACATTTGCCAAGACCAACAAATATATCAGAGCTACGATCATTTTTGGGAGCTGTAAATTACTATGGCAAATTTATCTCTGGGATGAGGAATTTACGATATCCGCTGGACGAATTACTTAAGAATGACACAAAATGGAATTGGAACAAAAATTGCGAAGATTCGTTTCTTAAATTCAAGAACATTCTACAACCGGATCTACTTCTAACTCACTACGATCCATCACTACCAATTTTCGTAGCAGCTGAAGCTTCTATCGTGGGAATTGGTGCTCAGATTTTCCACAAAATGCCAAATGGAACAAACAAATTTATTTTTCACAGCGCTCGTTCTCTTTCACCTGCAGAGAGAAACTATAGCCAAATTGAAAAGGAAGCTTTAGCACTGGTATACGCTTGCACAAAGTTTCATCGTATGATATACGGGCGGAGATTCACACTTCTAACTGATCATAAACCACTTCTTACAATCTTTGGATCAAAAAAAGGTATTCCAACACATACTGCAAATCGATTACAGAGATGGGCACTTATTATGATGAGTTACGACTTTAATATTCAATACATCAACACGAAAGACTTTGGCAATGTAGACGTTTTATCTAGACTCATCGATAAACATAGACAGGTTGGTGAAGATTACGTAGTTGCTCACATCGAAAGTGATGTGAAAAACTTACTTCAAGACAATGTTGATAAATTACCACTTACTTTGAAAATGGTACGCATTGCAACACAAACGGATCCTACGTTATCAAAAATTATCCGTTATATAGAAGATGGTTGGCCAACATCACCAAAAGATGTTCCACCAGAAGAACAACAATTTTTCAAACGACAAGATTCCCTCAGCATAGTAGACAATTGCATCATGCTGGCAGATCGAGTTGTTATTCCTAAGAAATTTCAACGCAGGATTCTGAAACAACTTCACAGAGGGCATCAAGGAATTGATAGAATTAAATCCATAGCCAGATCTTATGTATATTGGCCGAAGATTGACGATGATATCAAGGGTTTCGGACAGCAATGTCAAAATTGCACAGCAGTTGCAAAGTCTCCAATGAAGACAACTCTCTGCTCATGGCCAAAAGCACAAGAACCATTAGAGCGAGTGCACATTGACATAGCTGGACCAGTTCGAGGGTACTTCTACTTGGTTATAATAGATGCATATTCAAAATGGCCTGAAGTAGCTCAAATAAATTCAATTTCATCAAGTACAGTTCTAAGTCATCTTCACGAATTTATTAGCAGATATGGACAACCAAAAACAATTGTATCAGATAATGGTACACAGTTCTCAAGCTTACTGTTTAAGCAATTTTGTGAAGAGAGGGGAATTAACCACATATTCAGTCCTCCATACCATCCACAAAGTAATGGACAGGCGGAACGTTTTGTGGATACAATCAAAAGAGCATTAGCAAAAGCATACGGGGAGAATACAGCAAATGACAAAAATAATCTGTTAATATTTTTGTCACAATATCGCTCAACGGATAACCCAAATACACCTACTGGAAAATCACCATCGGAATACTTTATAGGAAGAAAACTTTCAACACCTATAGACCTTCTCAGACATTCAAATTCAAATACCAATGATCGAAATACTCCCATGGTAAATGCATTTAATAAGAAACATAACGCTATCTATCGGTACTTCAAATGTGGTGATCAAGTTTATGCCAAAGTTTACAGACAGAACAAAATGGCTTGGGTTCCTGGTAAAATTCTTAAAAGATTAGGTAATGTTGTATACGATGTGTACATTGAATCCGAAGATCGCACAATTAAAACCCACGCTAATCAACTTCGGAAGAAATACTCGCAAGAAGTAAAATAAATCTGCAGTAACTTCACATTCTTTTAACAAAGAGGGATGTTGCAGATACACTTAGTTTTAGTTATAACTTGTTTTATATTTGAATTCCGAGTAAGCTTTGCTATTTGATTTTAACAAGAATATTTTCTATTAATAAAATATGTTGTTCAATTTGAAATTTTGACTAAACTGGACTAGTTTTTCTTGTACAAACACAACAATAATGATGGAGAAGAACATCCGAGCTGCTGATCTGAGAAGCTGTGTCACGATATTCCACTAGAGTTTTATGCTGATGATATCGATATCAATGGCCATAATACGTGCAAAGTCAGTATACAGTTCTCCAGATTAGCGAAAGGGTTGAATTAAATGAATAAAACAAACAAACACTCCCAGCATCTTGGAAACCACATCGCTATTGAAAACACCTCCTTAGAGGTTTTTAAGGACTTCGTATAACTGGGATCCAGCTTAAACTCATCCAACGGTATCAGCATTGAGTTTAAACGAAGGATAACTCTTGCCAACAGGTGTTACTTTGGGCTGAGTAGGCAATTGAGTAGCAGAGCCCTCTCTCGACAAAGAAAACTCACGCTCTAGAAGTCACTAATCCTGTAAGTCCTACTATATGCAGCACAATCCTGATCGTTGGCAGTTCTGATGAAAAGACTTTGGAAGCCTTTGAGAGAAAGATTCTTCGTAAAATCTTCGGTCCAATCTGCTTCAATGGAGAGTACCGAATTCGATGGAATCACGAATTGTATGAGCTGTACGCCGACATAGACATAGTAAGGCGCATCAAAATCGAGCAACTACGCTCGATTAGGTCATGTTAAGCGAATGAAAAACCAGAGAACGAAAATAAACAATAACAAATCGTTCTATTGATATGACATCTTCCAATCTTCCGAAGCTAACGAAACAAAAACGATTCAAACAACGAAAGAACGATTGAGCGTCTGTTTTGTTTTTCGTTTGCTGTTACTAGGGAAACTATAAACAAAACAAAATGACTGAGTGACGAAGCGAACGACAAATGAAACCGAAACAACGATTCGTTAAACGATCGTCGGATAACAACAAAAAAATTCTCTGCTTCGCATTATTTTGCGCATTTTGCATTTTTTGCAGGGTTCGTATCAACAATGTTGCCTCAAGCTTGTTGAATGTTTATCTTTCAATTTCAGATTAGCTTGCCTGCAGAAAAATTAAGCCGCTTGTGCGGTAAGCATTGACAGCGTGCTAATACTTACAAGCAGAGTCATAAAAAAATGCTCACAAGCTGCTCAGTTCGTTTATTTCGTGTTTCGTTTGCCCTCACTAACGAAACCAATGAAAAATTACATTTTAATATCATCCTCTCAGAAATCGGTTCGTATATTGTTTGATTTATTTTCGTTCTCAGTGCAAAACGACGCTCCAGTGAAAAAAAATATTCGATTCGACGCTCGGTGGCGATCAAAGTAGAAGAAGACGCCCACATCTTCGTTGGTAGGATCAAGTTTTGGACAACCTGACAACGCTTGGTGCTTCAAATTGGCTCCATCAAACGCAAAACAGAAACGGCTGGCGCACATTCTTGGACAAGACCAAATCGGTCGACGGTTGTAAGCGCCACATAAGTAAGTTAATAAATAGTGTATGCGTCATCAAAAACTCATATTTTATAGAACAAACAAAGAGGAGAATTTGAAAGACAAAACCTAGCCACTTAATAACAATTATTTTTATACTCTCTCACAAAAAGGTACTCGCATCATTTAAACAGCTTATAAACTGTTTTTGCAAATGACTTGACAGGTCTTTAAGGCTACTTAGGAAAATTTATCTTCCAATGTGCTCAAGCAAGTAACTGTTGTCTCTTTTAAACATCATTTTAAAACATCCCTTTCGCATCCTTAAATATTTTATGTATACATTTCATGAACTATTTATGTTATATTCCTCCGCCTATAATCATTAAATTGCAATTTCATTTGTAAAACTCCCAAAGAATTTCAAATATTTACCTGTTGTTGCGGTCGACAACGACCTACTCGTACCGTATTTTTTTTGTTTGGTCGTTTGGTATTTTATGTCCAAAGGAATATAAAAATAAAACATTTGAAATAAATAACTAATTTCATGGAACAAATAAACGACTCCATTCAAAATGGGCTCCAATTTGCCGCTACGCTGAAAAAAAAAAATAAAATAAAAATAAAAACAGCTTAGAAATTCCACATAAATATGTAAGTTTGTTTTAAAACATACATAAAATGTACAAAAAGGTGAGGCAGATGATTGAGGCTTTAAGGTCCTACATTTTTTTCTTGAAAAATGTTGTTTACTGACGCTGTCACTATATTAACCTAAAAGAAAGCAAGTCAAGACCAAGGTTAAAATACAAAACATTGGCCTCCAGAGAGAATAACGTACAACATATCCCATAATTGACAAAGGAAAAGAAATGAAAGAAAGAATTGACAGAAAAGAATGGAGGTAGATAAGTAGCACTATGCTTCACTTTGGCACTAAAAAAACGAAGAACACATGATGTGTTCTAAGTTTCTTCTGAAAGTATTAATAAGTTTATAAGAAAAAGTATTTTTTTTTTTTGTTTCACCATAAATGAAAAACAAAACAAAAAAAATTGTTTCTTGCTTATGTTGTTTGTGTTACGATTGGTACACCTGCGAGCACACTGTCATCATTATTCTTAATTGTATTCTATGTCAGGCATCTCTAAGCTATCCAAATATTTCCATACCTTGGACAAGCATAATTTTATGAGCTCAAAAGTTAGACATAGTTCGACAAAACATCGAATTAAGACGTGGTTTGCTTATAAAGCACACAAAGGTTATCCAATATGCACTAGATGAACTCTCTTCCAAAAATTTTTCATAAAATACCTACTATATTCGGACACATTTGTATCGTGAGCACGAGTTGCTCTTACCACTTGGCACTATTTTCGCCACCATAGTTAGCCAAGTTTTCTATGTTCTCCCTCATTCATTCATTTAGTCATTCATTCATTCATGGCCATCGTTTGTTTGCTTAAGTTTTTGGCAATATTGTGTTTATCATTGTGTTTTAGTTTTTCAAAGTTTTCGCTTGAGTTCCATTTCTTAAGAGCATTCAGGGGACTGACTGTCTTTCTGTGAATTTCGTTAACTTTGTCTGGTTAAAGTTTTCAAATCAATTTTCTGTCTTCAATGCGTGCAGTGAATGTTAAATGCAAGTTTGATATTAAAATAAGTTCGCTTTATCTGAAAATATTCTATAATAACAGCGAAGTAAAATAAAACCGTTAGAATAATTAAGCTTTGAAGTTCATTGCGCTTGGAAAGTATGGAATAAATTAAGTAGTAAATGGTAAATGGTAAATAATAAATGGTAAATGGTAAATGGTAAATGGTAAATAGTAAATGGTAAATGGTAAATGGTAAATGGTAAATGGTAAATGGTAAATGGTAAATCATAAATGGTAAATGGTTAATGGTAAATGGTAAATGGTAAATGTTAAATGGTAGATGGTAGATGGTAGATGGTAAATGGGAAATGGTAAATGGTAAAAGGTAAATGGTAAATGGTAAATGGTAAATGGTAAATGGTAAATGGTAAATGGTAAATGGTAAACGGTAAATGGTAAATGGTAAATGGTAAATGGTTAATAAGAAATGGTAAATAAGAAATGGTAAATGGTATATAGAAAGTTGTAAATGGTGGATCGTAAAGTAGATGGTAAATGGTGGATGGTAAATGATACATGGTAAACCGTAAATGGTAAATGGTAGATGGTTAACAAGAAATATGCTGCTGCTGCGAATGCTGACCTTACTGCTGCTGCTGCTGCTAATAGTTTGGATATATTTGCTGGCTCAATGCTCTCTAACAGTAGTACTCTCTCGCCCTCTGCTGCATCGGAGCTTTCGTCAACTAACACTTATGCTAGCGTTGCCGCTCTCGCTGCTCAAAGCGCTGAACTTGATATGGCGCCTAAACAAACCAAACAAACAAAGAAACGCATGCCTGCGCTTGTTGTTGGAAATAATGCTGTTACTGATCTGGATGTTATTGCTGCTAAGAAATTTGTGCATATTTCCTCTTTCAAACCAACTGTCACTGAAGAGAATATTATCAGCTATGTTCAAAAATATACCCAAATTGCAAGAGAACATATTGAGTGCTATAAACTTGTAAGAGATGATGTGGACTTCGAAAAGTTAAAATATATCAACTTTAAACTTGGAGTATCTCCAAATTACTTTGATTTGCTTTTTAAACCGACTTTATGGCAATCCAACATTAAGGTGCGCCCTTTTCTGTTAATTCAAAAACCACCAGGGCCGAACCTATCCTAATGGCCCTGGATAATCTAAAATAGAACGAAAAATTTCAATCGCTTAGAATCTATTTGCATAATGTATCGGGAATGAGAACTAAGACTGATAATGTTTTGGCATTTTCCTCAGTGAGTGACTATGATGTATTTGTCTTGGTGGAAACGTGGCTAAATTATGATTTTCGTGATGAGGAATTTTTCGATCCAAATACTTTTGTCGTCTATCGGAAGGATAGAGATGCTTTGAAAACAGAAAATTCTAGAGGAGGTGGCGTACTGGTAGCAGTAAGATGCCTGTTTCGTTCATCTTTAGTAAATTTATCTGATATGGATACGGTATTAGATCAGCTGTGTGTTAAAATCTGCGGGGTTTCTGGTGATCTCCTAATCTGTGTTTCATACGTGCCGGCAAATAGTTCTTATGGACTCTATGCTGCACATGTTAACAATGTCACTGAATTGGCTATGAATTTTAATGGCAATAATAATAATATTTGTATTTTTGGTGATTTTAATCTATGCAATATAAACTGGTCTTTCGTGTCAAGTGATATCTATTTAACCCCAGCTAACGTCAATCGTGAGAATGAAATTCATTTAATAGATCATTTTGGGAATAGACTCAATAGGATTCTTGATCTGATTTTTGTAACTGAAAACATTAAATTTTCTATTGATATTTGCGCTTTTCCAATCTCACCTTCAAGCGTCCATCATGAACCTCTAAATGTAACATTGGAATTTTTTGAATTTATTAAACCTGTAGCCCTAGACGCTGGGTTAAAATATAATTTTAATGTGTGCGACTTTAATTTCATTAATTATGTGATAAATTGCGTTGATTGGATCGATTCATTTGACACTAGAGATACAGGAGCGTGTTTTGAAATTTTTATAGAAACAATCAATAGTATTCTCAAACATAACGTTCCGTATTTGCCCAAAAAAATCCATAAATTACCATGGTATACTAAAGGCCTGAAAAGATTGAAAAATCAAAGAAATAAATTTTATAATCTTTTCAAGGCTACGAAAAGTCCTTTGTATCAAGACAAATACTTATATTTTTCGCGCGAATTTGATTTTTCTTTCTATTGAGCAAAATATCAAATCCAATCCGAAGGTTTTTTGGCGTTTTGTTCAGGCGAAGAATAATAGCTCGTTTATTCCTTCGACTTTAACTTTCCATTCTAAAATTTCGGATAATATCCAAGATTCTGTCAATCTGTTTGCCGAATTCTTTAAGTCCAATTACGATGTTGATAATGCCATTGATTCTCATGATGCTTTATTTAAATCTGAGTTGGAAAACACTATTAATATAGGCGCGATTTCTCTGGTAGAGCAAGATGTTATTAAAGGTATTGAGAGTATGAAAAGCTCAATGAAATCAGATATTGATGGATTATCCGTATTTTTCTTTAAAAAATGCGCATATTCTCTTGCGAAGCCTTTATTATTTTTTTTTTTAATAAATCGCTGCTCTCTGGTACTTTCATTAAAAGTTGGAAAATTGCTTCAATAACACCAATTTTTAAAAGTGGACGTAAAAATGATGTTACAAATTATCGGCCAATATCAAAACTGTCCAATGTGGCTAAGCTATTTGAAAAGATTGTTAAGGTTAAACTTAATTACGCCGTAAGAAATTTAATATCCCCAGCACAACATGGTTTTGTACTTAAGTGGTCGATCAACAACTACGAATTTGGCCGTTTTCACAAATTCCTGTTTATCTTCACTTGCTGATGGCTTTCAAGTTGATACTATTTACACCGACTTCTCAAAGGCATTCGATAAGGTATCTCATAGTTTATTGATTGCATCGAATGTATCGATTTTCATTCTGAATTTTTGAGTTGGATAAGATCTTATTTGGCCGATCGGGTGTGCTTTGTTGAGTTGGAAAATGCCAGATCCTTCACATTTAAAGCGACTTCAGGCGTGCCACAAGGAAGCATACTGGGTCCTTTACTTTTCATTTTATTTATAAATGACATTAGCTCGTGTTTTTCTTTTTCAAATTTCTTATTGTACGCGGATGATTTAAAAATTTTTAAGACTATTCGTAATTGTTTTGATGTCTATCTGCTACAGATAGATTTAAATTGTGCTTTCAATTGGTGCGTGAGAAATCGCCTGTTTCTTAATATTAGTAAATGCTATCATATTAATTTTGCTTAAACCAAAAAGGTTTTTTCATCTTCTTATTATATTGGAAGTACTCAACTTAAAATTGTAGATGAGATCAAAGATTTAGGTGTAATTTTGAACTCAAGTTTTTCTTTCGTTCAACATTTAACGTGCGCACTTTCACGATCATATTCTGTATATGCTTTCCTGAGAAGAAATTGTTCTAACTTTTCTGATCCCTACACCTTGAAAAATCTTTTCATGACATTTGTAAGATCGCGTCTTGAATATGCATCCTTTATATGGAACCCATATTACATGGTTCATATAATGAGAATTGAGCGTATTCAAAAGAAACTTTTAAAATTTGCTTTGAGATCAGTAAACTTTGTTGAACCACTACCATCATATAACGCTCGATGTTTATTATTAAATTTGAAGTCGTTGGAAATAAGACGGAAAATACATTCACTCGTTTTTTTATATGACATAGTTTGTGGAAATATTGATTGCTCCTATTTGCTTAAAAATAAAATAAATAACTGGCCATTTCAGCCCTTTGAAAGGACTTTGACCTAGCTTCTTATGATCAATTGTGTTGTGCGTGTTATTAAGTTTGTACACAATTGACCGAGAACCGGACCTACATGCTTAACGCCGACTCCGAACGGCGATGAACGGAAAGTTCTCGTTCTCAAGAAGCTTTACATGGCATTTTGATTACTCTCTGAGGTTTGCCATTGTCTGCAGAGAGGTGGCGACCGTACAGAAAAATTATTTTAATTCAAATAATTTTCTGTCGCTGCTGGGGTTCGAACCTGGGTTTCCAAAAGTTCTTTGACATAGCGGCCACGCACTTTAACCAACTATGCCACGGACGCCACCATTTGCTCCTATTTGCTTGGTATAATTAATTTCAATGTTCCTAATAGAAATTTACGAAAATTTAATTATTTCAAAATTAACTGCTGTAGAACAAATTATCTGTTATTTGAACCTATGAATAGATGTTTAAGTGAGTTTAATTTACTGAATTCAAAAATATGTATTGATTTTTCTTACTCTAAAAATGAATTTATGCATGCACTTAATCTATATTATAACTGATTAATTAACTTATTTAATTTTAAATTTAATGTTTGCTTGTCTGAAAAAATTGTAAAAATTTATAGACAATAAACTAAACTAAACTAAAAAAAAAATAGCAGATTGTAAATGGTAGACGGTACATGGTAAACCGTAAATGGTAGATTGTTAATGGTAAATGGCCATCTCAATCTCCATAACTTTGAAAATATCTGACAAAACGAACTTTATTTTGCTTCCACCATTAAAGCTCTAATAATAATTAAAAATCAGTGCAGGGGTTAAAAGGGTAAAGCAAGGGGTAAAAGGGTAATAACTAACAACTAATTCGTACGGTGAGTTTAAAAACATTTTGAATGAAAACAAAAAAACAAAATAATAACCAAGATATTATTGTTGGGATGTCTTATTTGTTGCAAAAGGAGATCATAAAGATGAAGATTATAAAAATATCATAAAACTAGATATCATTACTTTCATTTTGAGTATTGGTAAAAGTCTTAAAAGACCTATGGATCCAAAATTCGACATTTTTAAGATTCGTAAAATTTTTAGACAAACGCCTTATACTTATCTTACTCCTAATCCAGATCCTTGCCCAAATTTTTGTTTTAATCCATTATATAATCTTTGTTCCACTTATTATCCCAACCCTAAGCTTTGTCCAAATTCTTGATCCAATCCTTTTCTAAATCCTTATCTGAAACCTTGTCTGAATCCTTATTATTATCATTGACCAAATCCTTGTTATCGTCCTTTTTCCATTTCTTGGCCCAATTTTTGTATCACAGTCCTTTTCCGAATCCTTGTCTGAATTCATTTCCTAATCTTTGTCCAAACCCTTGTCTTTATATTTTCCTGATCTTAAACGTTGTGCAAATCCTTCTCCTCATTCCTTTTCTAATCCCTGTTCCAAACCTTATTTGGATTTCAATGCTTATTCTTATATATGTCATGTTTAAGTTTTTATTTTTATTTTATATAGTTTATAGTTTATAGTTTATAGTTTATAGTTTATAGTTTATAGTTTATAGTTTATAGTTTATAGTTTATAGTTTATAGTTTATAGTTTATAGTTTATAGTTTATAGTTTATAGTTTATAGTTTATAGTTTATAGTTTATAGTTTATAGTTTATAGTTTATAGTTTATAGTTTATAGTTTATAGTTTATAGTTTATAGTTTATAGTTTATAGTTTATAGTTTATAGTTTATAGTTTATAGTTTATAGTTTATAGTTTATAGTTTATAGTTTATAGTTTATAGTTTATAGTTTATAGTTTATAGTTTATAGTTTATAGTTTATAGTTTATAGTTTATAGTTTATAGTTTATAGTTTATAGTTTATAGTTTATAGTTTATAGTTTATAGTTTATAGTTTATAGTTTATAGTTTATAGTTTATAGTTTATAGTTTATAGTTTATAGTTTATAGTTTATAGTTTATAGTTTAAAGTTTATAGTTTATAGTTTATAGTTTATAGTTTATAAATATGTATGTAAATGAGTAGCTTACATTACTATATACTCAGCGAGTAAAAATTCAATGCAACGCCGTTGCGTGATAGCGGGATTTTCTATCTTGACGTCAACAATGTTTTGTCCATTTTTGTCCCAAGGGCGAAGAACCAGCCTTTACTGACATATAATATATAAATAATATAAATTAATTTTTATTTATTTTTATTTTTTTTTTTTATTTATTTATTTTATAATTTATAATTTAGTATAATAAGAACAAGTTCTTTTAATATACAAAGATATAACTTAGAATAAAATATTACATATTTTAGAAAAATTTAATAATATTTGAGAAAAATTATTTAAATATTACATTGAATCATTTAGAAGTTTATATTAAGTTATGTAAATTTATATTAGAAAGCATATGTATGTAATTTTGCTATAGATTTTAAGTGTTTAAAATGTAAAAATTGAAGATAAAGAATATTATGACAAAAACAGAAAAGAATCGAAGAAAGCAAATGGAGACAAAGATAAGAATTAAGAAAGATACAATTAAGAAAAGTAAAATTAAGAAAAGTAAATGGTTACACTAACAAAGGCTTTGAAGTTAAGTAAACATACTAAATATAGCTTGCTTAAAGCTTCCAATTCCATCAAGTGATCTTAAATGGTGCGGTAAAGAATTCCACAATCGAATTGCATTAACGAAAAATAGCCTCGTTGAATTTAGGAATTTAAACGTAGGAACTATCAGTGCATTACTACGAACTGACTGGGAAAACTGCAATTTTTCGAAGAGATACAGAGGCGTTTTTGACCTAATAAGTTTATGCAGAAAGATACAATTTCTGGCATTAAGGTAGCTAGTTAAGTCACAGCCAAGAATAGATTCTTGTATTGTGAGATGTGATCGAATTTTCGAATGCCATAGACATATCGCGTTGCATGGTTGAATGCCACATGCAGTTTGTGTTGAGAGCGTGAATCTAATTTGCTGTATATCAGTTCAGAGTACGTTATTATAGGTAATATCAACTGTACCACAAGCTTGCGCCTGGTTTCTAAGGGCGTAAAGTCTGCAGACATTCTTAGGTTTCTAAGGCAAAAATACATTTTGCGGACAATGCTGTTTACATGATCGGTGCACGATAATGTAGAGTTAATGTGGAAACCAAGACTCACAACATTAGATACAAGCTTTAGTTTTTTATCACCAATAAACAAGTCAGGGATATTTTCAACATATATTTTGGATGCAGATATTGGTAGAACACAAGATTTAAGTGCATTTAGCTGCAAGCCGTTTCCTATGGCCCACTGGTTAATATCATGGAGGTCTTCATTGAGTCTACAACTTAAGTCTTCCAAGAGGCCAGTTCTACGGGAAATATGTAATTGAACATCATCCGCATAAGCATGCATTGATGAGTGTTTGCAAGTTGCGAAAATATCATTCAAGAAAACAGAAAAAAGCAATGGGCCCAGAATCGAACCTTGGGGCACTCCACTGTGTACTAATTTAAATTGAGAGCACTTATCACCCACCCTAACTCTTTGCGACCTATTTGACAAATAGCTTTTCAGAAGACTAACAGCATTATCACAAAAGCCATACCAGCACTTAAGTTTTTGACACAATAAGTAGTGATTAACGGTGTCAAAAGCCTTAGAAAAATCGAGCATGCAGAGAAGAGTAATCTGATCTTCATCATATGATTTACGTACATCGTCCAAGACTTTCATGGTTGCAGTTGAACAACTATGGCCGGCTTTGAAGCCAGATTGTTGGGAAGATAGCATATTATTGGAGTTCAAGAAAGTTGAAATTTGATCTGCCATAATCGCTTCACACACCTTAGATAAGGAGGACAGAATACTAATTGGTCTGAAATCGTTGGCTTCAACCGCAGATGATTTTTTTGCAACAGGAACCACCTTAGCTATTTTCCAGGAGTAGGGGAATGAAGACGTGGTAAAACAGTGGTTAATGATGTGGGTTAATGGACTAAGTACGTAGGCTATAATTAATTTAACAAATCTTATTGAAATGCCATCCTCTCCAACAGCATTAGATTTTACTTTCGAAATGTACTTGCCAACATCATACTCACTTACTGCAGAAAATTGGAAGTGTGGCTCAACTAAAACATCAACTATACTTCTGTATTCTGGAGAAGAATAGTTTACAGCAGCACCTATATATAGCGTATTATAATTCCATGAAACAAATTTTTAGTTGCATTGCTTAAGCAGCTCCCTCCGCATCCCGAAGGTGGTTTAATTTTGTTTTTATTTTTTTCATTTTTTTTCAAGTCAAAAAATCTGCCTTCACTGTTGTACTATTATTTTTGTCATAGCACCTATACTCGGTGAGTAACAATTCCATGCAACGCCGAAATATATTGAAAAAAATTAATTTTTAAACTTTTTTTGAAAACTGCGCAGCAAAACGTAACGTTGCAACGTCAAAATATTTAATTATAATATTTAAAATAAAAAAATTATTTAAGTAAATTTCAGCGTTTGTTTCTACATATACATTATACCATTGACAGTGCAATCTACAAAAAAAAGACGAGATTCATCAAAAATTCATCTAATTAACAAGAACACCCATCCTAATTCTTACCTATGAATAAATGCTAAGTCTTAAGTTCATGAGACACTTGATTGATTGAATAACTGCCTATCAACTCACTATCCTTTTTTTTTCTTTCTCAATCTCATTTATACAATAATTGTGAATGAATGAATAATACATGAATAAATACGAATGTATTCAACCTTCCATAACTAATTAATATTGTTTTGTTTATCTGATATAAAAAGAATTTTTTTCCATATTTTTTCGATTTAACCTTTTTTATGCATGACATATTTTTGGTATATTAATTAGAATAAACATTTTGTTATATGGAAGGAATCAATGAATAAATCAATTGTTTTTAGCTGACACAAATAAAAACAATGCCAAAATGCGACGAATTAGGAACTCAATTATCTTTCTTTGAAAATTGCTTTTCTTAATCAAAATTCTTTCTTCATTTGAAGTAATGTTTTACTGATAGAATATAACATTTTTCTTTATGATTACAACAAAAAAAAAAAAAAATAAATAAAAATAATGTTAGCTGTATCGTGGATACAACCGTAGGTTTTGACGTGACCGCGTACCTATGTCTTTGTTCCTTTAAAATTTTGTTATTCATAAACATGTTTGAACGAGCATTGTCATGCTGCAAATTATATTTGTCGAATCTTTCAAAGTATCACAGTCGTGTGGAGGGTCAATTCAGCTCAAGCGCATCAATTGCAGTCGGTAGTAGTGATGGTTTTATTTACTTTCAATTGCCTTTTGGCAATTTCAAAAGATCACTTGATGGTGTTCGAGCGCAATAATAAGATCTTTTGTGCCGATTGGCAACCATGTGTAACACATGGTTTCATCACAAAACAACAGAGAGCAAAGAGCAGTCGAAACAGTGGACTTATCTTGGTGGATCTAAGTCGAAAAAAAACAAATTAAGTTTATCGGCCAACAAAATCGTGCATATTGATAACAACCAAAAGCGCGAAACGATCACCGGCAATTATATTGCAGAGCTGTTGAATCGATTCGACGTCAATTTAAAGCGTAAGCGGCCACATTTGGTAAATAAAAAAATTGCTCCTTCACCTGAATAACGCACCGACACAGAAGGCCGCAAATATAATAGCAACAATTGTATGAATTGCCGTACAAATTAGTTCGTCGGCCACCATTTTTTCTAGATTTACCCCTTGCAAATTTTATCTAGTTCCAAACATTAAGCATAGCTCAACGTAAAAATATTTAGCTTGAACGGGTCGCCGCTGAAACCAATGGCCTATTTTGAAGGATTGACGAAATAGTATTAATATTTGGCGGCCTCAGCAGTCGAGTAGGTAGCGTGTTACAAAAGGTCCCGGTGTTGAATCCCAGCCAGGCCATGGTCCTATGCTTTGACCATTCAACATTTTCTATCCTCATTTCTAATCAACTGAAATTGAGAGATCATCAATATTTACGACTTGAAGTTGTAGTTAGTGGTAGAGAAGTTTGTGGGTGAGATTGCCTCATAACCTGAATTGACTTAAGGTAAAGACATAACATTTGCCTCAGACTCAAACTCATATGTTTCTACGGCTTTCCATCATGCTTAGAACATTATAGACATGTTTCGCTTGATATACTCCCCTTCTTTCCCATATATATCACTCGTTTTTGAATCCAGGCAGACTGACTGAATAGGTATAACATGTGAAATCATTGGTTCTAAGCTAAAAAAAAACAAAATATCTACAAACAGATTCAAAAATTCTATAAACGACATCATATTAAGTTGCACCAGATTCTGCATTTTTCCTTATAATAAAGAAATACACAGTATATCCTTGCAAAAAACAAAAAAAACAAGCACTCAATTGCTTTACATATAATAAAAACTCCTCTTAATTTTAATGGCTTTAAGTGGTTTAAACAAAAGTGCACTTAAAAAACTTTACTCTAGGGAATACACCGTTTTCAAAAAACATAAAAGTAAGAAAAAAATGTTTGCTGCAAAAGCCATTTCAAACATATCACTTAAGAGACTGATGTACATTTTTAATGTTTATCTCATGTGCTCTATAAAAACAAGTTCTCTGAAACATTTGTTAGTTGATGTTGTTTTCAATGAATTTAACATAACAACACTAGTTCAATTAAGCACGACCAACCACAACAACAAAATGACTGAAGGTTTGCATTTACGAACCATTTCGTGGTTTTAATTTTGTTGCAATAGCATTTTACCACGATTTCAGTTGCAGGAAATTAAGTATTGGTCTTGCAAAAGGTAGGATTTGTACGAGTTAAAGCATTAATCAAACAAAATGCAAGCAATTAAAATATGTGTAGCATAACAACAATAAAGAGGTACATTACTTCTACTATAAGAGGCAAAAATGCCACTTGAAATATTAATAATTTAACTTGAAATAACTTTAGAAATGTCTTTCTGAGTTAATGTTTTTCAGAAATTATATTGGATATGCTAACAAGCATGGTTGGAAACCGAAGTGAAATATGACCGAATATGAAATAACAATGTGAACCTTCGTTATTATATTGCATTAGAGCAGTGATGTTCACGTAGTACCACGCGTGGTGAGACTCGAAAGCTTTATTCGAGAATCGAAACACGTACACGATCGAGTGCACGAAGTTCTCTCAATCAGATGGCGCTAAAACTTCAAGCAGACAGGTTTGTGAAACTGGGTGGTGTTTTTTGCACTGCACAAAATCTTTGAGGCATATGAAAATGTGTTATTTACAGAATTATAATAATAATAATGATGATGATAGTGACAATGATAATGATAATGACAATGATAATTATAACACAATTCTTGCTTCATACCTGCACAACAATTTTTATCAGTGCTAAGAGCGAGAGAGCTACAAACACAAGCACAAAAGTCGAAAATTGTAGTATTATGCGTGTGAACACCACTGCATTAGAGGTAGGTATTATTATACCCCCACGTTTAAAAAACGTAAATGGGGGTATATTAATTTTGTCACTCCGTTTGTAACGCCCATAAGGAGGCGTGGTAGGTATAGAAAAGTATATATATTATTGATCAGCATCACCACCCGAGTTGATTTAGCCATGTCCGTCTGTCTGTCCGTCTGTCCGTCTGTCCGTCTGTCCGTCTGTCCGTCTGTCCGTCTGTCCGTCTGTCGTCACGATTACAGCCGTAATTTTCAAGCTATCATCACGAAATTCAATATTTAAGCTTTTATCTAAAAAACTAAGGTCAAGTTCGAAAATGAGCCAAATCGGATGAAAACCACGCCTACCTCCCATACAAAGTGCCTTTATCAAAACGGTAAAATCTCCTTGAATTCCACAAAAATTAATATATGGACTTGAAATTTTGCATATGAGCTCCGATATTTAAAGTGCACTCTAAGTATGAAATTCAACCAAATCGGATAAAAACCACGCCTACCTCCCATACAAAGTGACTTCATCAAAAAGGTAAAATCTCTTTAAATTCCACAAAAAATAATATATGGACTTGAAATTTTGCTTATTAACTTTGATATATAACATGCACTTTGTGTATAAAATTCAACCAAATCGAGTGAAAACCACACCCACCCCCCATACAAAGTGAAATGAAAGCGAATATTTTCTGTTAAAACTATGTAGGTATAACAAAAATGTTTTATACAAATAAACATTTTATTGACGGCTTAAGACTTTGAATATACTTCGGTTCGGACGTGGGGGTATTATAACTTCGGCCCAGTCGAAGATCATTTCTTACTAGTTTTTAAATATTTTTCTCTCTCTATTAGACTCATGCCTCCGTTTGTGACAATTTTGTGCTTCGAGAACAAAATTTTGAAAAATTTCTAAGCTTCACATAAACAGGTTTTACTTTGTATATTTGTGCAAACGTGGTAAAATTTAATTTTGACGGATATACCTGAGCATTATACTGAATTATGATTTTTTATTGCACTAAAACTATTTATTTTTATACCCCCAAATTTAAAAAACATTATATACTCCAATTTTGTCACTCTTTTTTTAACGCCCATAAGGAGGCGTGGTAGGTATAGAAAAGTATATATATTCTTTATCAGAATCCCCACCCAAGTCGATAAAGCCATGTCCGTCTGTCTGTCTGTCTGTGATCACGAATTAGTAATTTTCAAGCTATCATCACGAAATTCGATATTTAAGCTTGTATCTCAAAATAAAGTTCAAGTTCGAAAATGAGCCAAATCGCATGAAAATCATGCCTACCTCCCATACAAAGTGACTTTATCACAAAGGTAAAATCTCTTTAAATTCCACAAAAATTAATATATGGACTTGAAATTTTGCAAATAAGCTTTAATATGCACTCTGAGTATATAAAGGGTGATTTTTTTAAGAGCTTTCGAATTTGATTTAAAAAAAAGCACATAAAATTTAGAGAAATGTATGAAATTTTTATTTGAGTCGATAGAACCATCTATATAATTCAATGTTTAAAGATGATTTCATGTAAATGTTGACCGCGGCTACGCCTCAAATGGTTCATACGCTTGGTCCAATTTTCACAAACTCTCTTCAACATATCGGCCGGTATTTCACGAATAAATTCTTCAACTTTAGACATGAGCCTTAACGTGACACAAAAAAAAATAGTCTAAAGGCGTTAAATCACACGATCTATACTAAGGGAAATAATGCATATTAACATTATCCACGCCTGAGTATCAATTTTATTTAAATATTTACGTGGATAAATCAAATATTTTCCCTACAACTCGTTTTTTTTCCCGTATTTGAATTTTATTTATACCACACACGTACACACATATTCCATACAAGCAAGCAGCAACAGCATCGCACACATACACACATATTCCAACAAGCAGCAACAGCATCGCACTCTGTTCTCTTGCAGTTGCAACCTTAGTTCTTATAATTCTCATTTCGTTTTTGTTGCAAGGGTAGTATAACAGGGATATTTGACCGTACGTATGTTATGAGCGATTGCGTGCTGAAATAATGCAATTATATGTAGGGTGGAGTGACAACTCGACATTTTCCCACGAATGTGATGCACCGATTGTCATTTGCCTGCATATTTTGCTTTATTAGTTTGCTTTATTATTGCCATTAGCATGGTTACTTTATTTTCTTTTTTCGTTCTTTAGTTTTATACTATTTTTGACATATGGTGTCATAATATTGCACCGACTGTCAAAAATAATATAATATTAAGGAACGAAAAAAGAAAATAAAGTAACCATGCTAATGGCATTAATGGACGCAGCTTGTGAGAAATATTTGAATATATTGTTTTTTAATTTCAATATTTTTTATATAAATTTCCTTTAGATGTGATAGTTTTATTTTCAAATAGTAAATTTTTAAAAGATATTTAAAAAATTCGTGCATAATTTTAATATATTTTTTTATTATTTCTGTTTAAATATTTTAATATTTTATTTAATTAAAAAAGTTTTTAAATGAATTTTAAATATTTACGTAGTCGATTTATGCAAATGCGTTATTGGTGCAAAAATGACTCGCTTTTTGGATAAAGTAAAAAAGTTTTTGGATAAATTTAATATTTTTTTCCCTTAGTGTAGGGGACCAACTGACTGGTCCCGACGTGAAATAAACTGTTCAACGAACTCGCCTCTCAATTGGGCCATGGTTTCGCGTGCTGTGTGGCATGTGGCACCGTCTTGTTGAAACCACATATCAGGCAAGTCCAGCTCTTCCATTTTGGACAAAAAAATTTTGTAATCATCGCACGGTAGCGCTCGCCATTCACAGCAACGTTCCTGCCTTCGTCATCTTTGAAAAAGTACGGTCCAATGATGCCACCGGCCCATAATCCACACCAAACAGTGCCTTTTTCGGGATGCATTGGTAGTTTTTGCAATGCTTCTGGCTGCTCCTCACACCAAATACGGCAATTTTGCTTGTTCACGTATCTATTCAACCAGAAGTGAGCTTCGTCGCTGAACATAATTTTTCTATAAAAAAGTGGATCTTCATCCAACTTTGCCAGCGCTCATTCACCAAAAGTTAACCGTTGTGGTAGGTCCTGTGGCTTCAATGCTTGCACCAGCTGTATTTTAAAAGGTTTTACACCTAAACTCTTTCGCAAAAATTTTTCACGTAGTGGAGTAACAGAGGCCCATTACTGCGAATGGCGCCGAATCGATAATTCATGGTCAGCAACAACACTGGCGGATACAGCTACAATATTTTCCTCTGACCGCACTCTACGTATGCGTGTTGGTGGTTTAATGTCCAGTAATGTAAATTTGGAGCAAAATTTAGTTTCAAGGTTCCGAATAGCCGCCTGAGAAGTTTGCCCTAACTATGAACTATAATAAAGTAATGATTATACATGGTGTTTTATATCTGGTTGTATGCTAGACTACTTGTGTGTGTTTCAATTGTATGGGAATTGCACGACCACTTGTTCATTTACACCCAAATTTGACACGTATCCTTCAAATTATATAACTGATTTTTGCTAAAAGCTTTGTTTTCGTAGCTTTAATGGTTCTCCCGATAATGCGAAAAATGTATTCTAGTTGTATGGGAGATGCCATTCCTACTTGTCCAAAATTCTTAAAAAACCTTTTTTTAAACTTTGCTATGCCTAAAATACCAAAAATGGCTGCAAAAATTAGCAAATAAGTTCTTTCTTTTAAACAACTCGTTCCACTGTCCAAGCTTAGCTGTCAACAATTTTAGAAGAATTTAAGAGTTAGAAGTATGAACTAATGAAGTGCATGAAACTTTTTTCCCTACTCACGTGTGAAGAAAACCGGAAAAATCCTTAAATCAATAAAAATTCAATTTTCTCGAAAATGCGAGCTAATCTAAAAAAAAAACTGAGTACGCAGTTGAATTTTCCACGCTTCAATTATAAAGAAATGGCTCCTATATCCCGGGCAACAAAATCAGTGATGAGCTGTGTAGTTTATCGATATTCACGACAAAAATTTAAACGTCTCTAGTTGGCATGCTAAATAAAATTACACGCTTAACGGAAATTGCCAAAGCTTACACACACAAACATGACTGCTTAGGAAATTTGGTGGAAAATGTGTAAAATGTGTAAAACGTCAGGCAAACATTGACAATAATGGCAACAACAAACACGACAGCAATACAATAGTAACAACAACAACAACAACACCGATGGCAACACAACTACGATAAATAAAAGTAAAACAACAAAAACAACAATAACAAAAACAAACAATCATAAACTGCGGTTCTTTGATGGCAACAAAGCAAAGTGGCTAACATGAAAATGAAGTATAAAAAAACATTGGACCCAAAGCAGATCGAGCTACATTTGGTGGCTAAAATGATACTCGTGGCAAGAGAGGTGTCTACATTGGCAATGTGTGTTAGTGTGTGATGGTGAATGTGTGTTAGTTTTTGTGAGTTTAAGAATGTAATAATGACTGCATGATTTCTCTTGCGGGTGGTTCATTGGCTGATGCTTACTGGATGGTTGGCCTTGCTGAAGGCCATGGTCATTATTATGTTCACCGTTTCGGGCAAAACAAACAAATTGTGGCATAAAAAGTTAGTGCCCGAATTATAGAAACCATTGAGCTGTAGTTTGCTTGTGTTTTTATTGTTTTTGAGTTGCTATAAAAATTGTAAAGTAGGATTGTGGTTTAAAAGAGATTCAAAGAATAGTCATGATAAAAGGAGAGTTAATCTACAGTTTGCTGTCGAGTGAAGCCAAAATAGTAATTTAAGTGAAAATACGTAGAATGCTATTTATAAAGTGATTGTTTGTTGCAGTAGACCCATTAATTGAAGGCGGCTTTGGTAGTCAAGTAGGTAGCGTGCTCGACCGCTACCCCAGAGGTCTTGGGTTCGTAACCCGACCAGGTCATGATCCTATGCTTTAATCTTTCTACATATCTTTCTTCGTTCTAGGTAGAGAAGTTTGTGGATGAGATTGACTTATAATTTAAATTGACTGAGGTTAATACATAACACTTGCCTAAGATTCTAATTCACATATTTCTACGGCTTTTCACTATACTTAGAACATTCTACACATGTATCACTTGTTTGCCCCATTCTTTCCGCTAATCTATCACCTCATTTCAAAATTCAGGACGACTTGACTGAATAGGTATTGCACCTGAAATCCTTGGTTCGAAGCTGAAGAAAAGAATAAAACCAAGGGAGAAGTTCTTTTCTGAATACTACGTGACTTTGACAAGGTAATTATAAGGAATGTAACGGAGCTTCGAATTTGGTTCTGAAAAGTTGGAACTTCCTATTGATTTTATACCTCCGACTCCGACTTCGGTTCCGTTAATTTTGAATCGGAGCTATAACGAAGATCGAAACGCATTGATTTGATCAATTCGATACGATTTGACGTGTCTCACACACGATCGCAGTTATCCGTAAAATAATTTTGATTACTTATAAACTCTTTGGCAGCACTGTTCTTCAACGTTAACGTTTGCTTATTTTCGTTTTCTTTTTTCCGTTTTCCTTTTCGGTCTATTTCGATCGAATCTAACACATCTTTCTTTTACTCCGATTCCGACTCCGATTCCGACTCTGACTCTGACTTCACCTCCGGTTCTGACTCCGACTCCAATAAATCAAATTGAAAAACTTCGATTCCGACTTCGGTGCCGGTAAACTTACCCTCGTAACATCTCTGGTAAGTATATACTCTAGAATATATAATTTCATCTCGTTAATATAACTTTTGAGATGATTTCTGAGTGAATGGTTATCTTTAGTAAACGGCTAAGATTTTAATTCATGAATACTTACGACTCTCAAATTGTAGTTGGTGATAGAGAAAGATCAAATAAACATGTTCCTACGGCTCTCCGCCACGTTAAGAACATCCTTAACATATTTAATTTGATTCTCCCTTCCTTTCACTAATCGATAACTCTATTTCGAACCATATTAATTCGAAATTACCTAATTACCCATAAAGCTTTTTTGGTTTGAAATTTACACTGTAAGAAAATTTCAGGTCATTTTCGTATAGATTTTTGCAATGTGCGTGGACTAAGGATGAATTTTTTTCTCGGTTTTACTCTTAATAAGCCTCAAATAATGGCACTGAATAAGACCCAGGTGAGCGAGGATGCAGATCCACTGGATTATCATATACCTGGGTATCATTTACTGCCATTGTTTTCGCTGCATAGGGGGATCTCCAGGGGGACGTGCATTCGGTGCACGTTTGCTACGTGTATAGTAGTCCGAATTTAGGGAGGGAGTTCACTTTTAACAAATTGGACTCTCTCCCCCTCCATCTCTCTCTCTCTCTTTCTTTCTCTCTCTCTCTCTCTCTCTCTCTCTGATTCAATAAGGCACATTTTGGGGTTGTTCCTTGACAGCGACAGCGATGTCCACAACTCGGCTTGGTTATGCCATTCGGGGGCAACAACACCAGAGGGACCGAAATTCCTAATATGTTTTACGTGGACACCTGCCGTATAGGCTTAATTCCACGTTGCTCCATAGCATGGGACCGAATCATTGCGTCGGCCAACGCCCCTTTGAGAGTTCAAACGTACCAATTTAGCTTCATGTTGTGATGACATTTCGCAACCCTTGGTTTGGGTGGAGGCCTATCTAACACCTCTTCCGTACTTAAGGGTACCGCACCCGAGTTAAGAATGCAACTCCACACCGAGCAGGATTACTCTACCCGCGATATAGGTGGTAAACCACAGCCATCACGATGCTCCCCAAAGAGCGAGCCCATTAAGTCAGCCTGGCAAAGCCAAGGGCCGCTGACTACCCGTGGTACCAATTTTCAAGTCCTTGGTCAGACCTCGTAGCAAGCTACTACCAGTTGAAGTCATCACAGTTCCGGAATGGTCGCCACTGACCTATGTTGAGCTCTTTGCTGAATAGAATCAAACTGATTCGACTAGTGAAGGAACCAACTTTTATCCCTAGAGTTGGTCTGCAAAATCACAAAGTCCTAGACCTTTTTCTGACTTTGCATCATGAAAAATAAGTTATGAGTGTCCATGTACCTCTAGGTAATAAGGATCACTGTACCATATCTGCTGCTTTTTCATATTCTAACCTATGCACTTCTACGCCTAAAGCCGCGAAGAGGATCGCTTGGTTTTAAGGAAAAGCAAATTGAACTGCGTTAAATAATTTGTACCGTAATTTCAATGGGAAATTATGTTTCGCTGATAGAAATGTAAATGCCGCGTCTTTTATGGTATAAGCAATAATTTTTTCGGCATGAGGTCTATCAGCTCCAATGAAATGAGAAGTATTAAGCCAAAAGACCACTCCTGGTTTAATGAGACTTGCATAATTGCAGTCAGGTCTTAAGAGAAAGCCTTACAGAATTGGCGTTCCAACAAGAATGCTGATACTAGAAGACTTCGCAGTCTTAAAACGCGAAAAGTTTCTTCACGAAACTCGCATCAGAGAACAGGTTCTTCTCTGCCCTAAAGAGAAGAAAAACCGTTGGTCATTCATTAAAAGCGTTAAAAATAAGACGTCCTTGTCGATTCCTGCTCTTTTAAAGGGTGTCCAAATATTCAATGACTCGGCTGATAAAGCGAACCTATTGGCTGGAATGTTTGCACAAAATTCCACAATTCCGACTAGTAATCAGCCACCGCCTTCTATAGAGAATAGATCGTCTTCGATCCAGGAGATATATTTTCAAATGAGAGCAGTTAAAAGAGTCTTTACAAACCTTAACATAAACAAATCTTCTGGCCCCGATGGTATACCACCAATTCTTCTTGAAATGTATGCTTCAACACTGGCTCGACCTTCGCGAAACCTTTTCAACATCCCATAGAAATGAAACCAATGTGTTCACTTCTTTGGTGAAAGCAGGGTTGTTGCTCTGGATATTTCTAAGGCGTGTGGCATAAAGCTCTCGTGTCAAAACTAATTGCATATGGTGTTGGTGGTAACTTTGGTCAATGGATCACGTGTTTTCTTAAGGACAGGTCGATTCGTGACATGGTCGACGGCATTTCGGCTAGTGAACATGCCATCGTTGCTTGAGTGTCGCAAGGTTCAGTCCTATCGCCAACTTTATTTCTGGTTTTTACCAACGACCTTCTGTCGTTGACTCATAACCCAATTCATTCGTTTGCGGATTACAGTAACATTTATAATTCATAATCTCTAAAAAAACGCCCGAGCTCTTTGGAGATTTGGAGAAAGAGGCTTAATATGCATGACACACTGCCTAATGACTTTGAAAAAATCTCCGAGTGGGGAGTTGCAAATAGAAATGAGTTTAATGCTAGGAAGACCCAGTGCTGTATGTTAACCCACAAACGAGTGAATTGCCCCTTAGCTCCCCTCAATATGAACGGTGTGGATCTCGCGGAGTCAGATGCTCTTAACGTTCTGGGCATATCAATCAGATCTGATCTTCGTTGGAACGATCATATTTTCGATGTGTCGAAAAAGGGGCCAAGTGCCAAGGTTTTTCAAAACGGTGTAATAAATACTTCACTTCAACTGAGCTACACGTGATCTATACTTTATTTATATATGAGGCCGGAAATGGAATACAATTCGCACATTTGGGCAGGAGCTTCAAAATCTTATTCAGAGCTTCTGGACTGAATTCAACGACGTGCGATGTATCTAATAGGGGCTGAAAAGATTTCATCTTCTCTCAACTCTCTTGGGCATCGACGCAATGTTGATTGCCTAAGCCTTTTATACAGTTACTACCATGGGAAGTGTTTCTGGATTATCCGCATCCAGAAAAGATCTAGATCGAGAAAAGATCCTAAAATCAGATCCAGGAGATATGTTTGGACAAATTTTAATAAAGTCTAATGACCTACATCAGTCTTTGATTAAATTAAACCTCTTTTAAGCTAATTTCATTGGTACTTCATGTCTGTCCCCTTGAGTAGAGAAAAAATGCTCTACAATTATTGGCTATAATTTTAATACGCTTAGAACGATTTAAATATTCTTCACTTTATTTCACACAAAAATTCATCATAATATTGACATAAGCTCCTTGTTTGCGTGTTTTTCACCCTCCTTTTTCCCCTTCCATCATTTAAAATCTCATTTATATCTAGCTTAAGTTGATTGAAAAGGTTCCCAAACCTTAAGTCTTAAAAATACAGCCGCACGTGTAACTTGTTGTCACACATTACATTGGTTCTTGTCATGTCATATTTTCTGATGTTCAATACAAATTTCCCCCCGGCATATTTAAGCCCTAAGCCATAGCTAACAAATATATACAAAATAAAAACAAAAAAATTGTGTCCTAAGCCTTTTATTGCTGCTAACATAAGCCGTATGCTCCCAACACTTGTATCTTCCATATAACTTCTTGGTAAGAAAACAACACGGAACGAAAAACAAACTCCTCTTATTTCTTTACTCTTGAACTTATTCACTTTAAGGTTTGCAAATATTCATTGTTCTTAAAATAAACAACTCCCTCTATTTCCCCTAAATTTTTTCTCTAAGAAAATTTTGTCGTATAGAAATATTTTTTTATACTTTTTTTCCGACAGCTTATTTTTGCTGTAGCTGGAACTTTAGTTCTGACAAGGATGTTGCTAGGAAATCTGAGCATAAGTGTTTTCAAGTTCACGTTTAGGGCTAACGTGTTAAAGAGAGCATAAGAAAAATAATGCGCTCAATTGTTCTCTTTACACTAAGCTCTCTCTTTCGCACTTGATTCTGCGCCCGCATAAAAAGCTCGCTACGCTCTCATCGACAATTGTTGCACGAAAGCTTTTTCGAACTTCTGCTGTGAAATTGCTGTGAACTTGACTATTTACACCGACCCCCCTCACCCATGTTTCCTCATTAAAGATGTAAAAAATGCACACTACTACAACAAAGCAAAAAGCATCTTCCTTGGCAACTTTCAAGGTCAAGTCCTGGAGTCCTGTTTACCGTTTTAATACCATTAACCTCGTCGCAATGTAAGGCAACCACCTGGCTTGCAGTAACAACATTAATTATGAGGTCACTTTTTTTTCTGCGGTACTTTGCCTAGATTAGTGTTTGCTATATTTCAGTGTAACTTTTTCGAAGAACGCACAGACACAGAATAACGCATGCATTTACAATTGCAATAAATCAATGTCAAAAATTTTGAAAAGGTAACTTAAAAGCTTTGAAATTTCTTAATAATTCAGCTTAGTGCACATAAAAGTTTGTGTATGAAATGGAGTACATAAGTAACAGAAACTAAAAATAAAGTTTTGAAGAATGTTTTGCACTTAGTTCCCAGAACAATGGCCAGATGCGGCAACTTGTCCTCAAGAAAACTGTTGGGTGATGGAGTTAAATTGAGAAAAAAACGAAAAGTTTTTGATGCAACTTGGATTTGATGAAGAAAGGAGAATTGATGGTTAGACATTATAGCATTTTGTAATGTTTCCTGAAAGTTTCAATATAAAGGATATTATTATCCACACATTCTTTTTATAATTTATAGTTTATTTTATAACTCCTTCAATCCAAGAAGGCCATCACTAAATACGTGTCAATGACACAGGCCCAAACACACACCACAACTGAAACCATGAACCAGAAACGTTCCAACATTTAAACACACATTTACACCCACACCCACTCATACATATTTTTTTTCTTTTTCCAACTCTGTGTAAGTTGAATTTGAGTCAAGAAGCTCAATGAGCTCAAAAAGTTAGACTCAAAAAAAATTCAAGCACGTAAAACCCACACCATCACAATTGTAAATAAAAACTTTTGAAGAACTTTACAAGAATTAAAAAAATTTAATCGAATTTCGATTAATATACATAAAAACTCTGAAAAAGTAAACTTGTTCAAAAGAATTATTCTGAGTGGATATGGTTGAGGAAAGTAAGCAGAAAAGTTGCAGTGGACTTGGAAGTTAGACTAGCTTAATCTCTTTAAAGAAATAGCTCAACTTTCATAAGATTTTCCGCATTTGGTGAAGAACGTGCTCGTCATGCCCACAATAGCTTATTTTCAGGGTAAATATATTTTTTTTTTCTGATATGGTTCAATGAACTTCATTTCATCTAAGGTCAGACTTCATATTTTTTTATGCCATCAAAACTATGGATGCTGTCCATAATAACAACAAACATAAATTTGGAAGAAAAATGTTTAAAGCAAGGAAAACATTACTGACGAGTATGTTTAAAAAAAAACTACGAAGAAATGTTTAACAAAGAATTCCTATAAGCTTTAGGTTATTTTCAGAGCCGAATGAAAGCTTTGGAAAGCTTTTATGCAGAAAAACAATGATTGATGAATTATTGAAAATTCATTATATATTAATGAAAATTCAATAAATATTTATGATTGATTGAGAATGATGTGGTCGAAAAACAATACAATAAATTGGGCTACAAATGCCTAGCTAGAGGGAATCCTATCTAATATTGTACTAAGATTATTTGCCATTGTATCGTATAACAAAATGAAAACAAAAATATAAAAAAAAAAACGTTGTGAGTCCACCTTACATGGTAGCATAAGTGTTGCCATAAAAAAATTCAAAACTGTAACAATTGAACTCAGCTCGTAAGATTCTTGCCAGATTCTGATTTAAGCCGTAAATAAAGAAATTGTTTCGATAGTATTGTCTATGTTATAATGACTTGTCTGTGATTTATTTCAGGAAATGTTTGCAAGACAGCAATTTGAATGAAAAGCTTAGATCTTTATTGACTCCTTACATCTTTGTTGATGATATAAAAACTTTTTAACAAAAAAAAAAACCGACCTCAAAATCACTAAAAAGTAAAAAATAATTTTAAATAACTTTTCCCATTCATTTCTTGGTCATATTTTAAAAGCTATTTATATGTATTATAATATTGGAAATCTTATCATCTTCATTTTTTTTATTTTGTTTTATTATCATCAATATATTAATTGCTTTATGTACATAAAAGCTCCGAAGTCAGCGCTTATCTTACTATTCGACATCTTTTTATTTTAATTTTTTCTAATTTGTTTTATCATAAAAATATTATTAACTTTATGAATATAAAAGCTTCTTAGCGATTTTGTTTCTTTCAGGTGGCAATTTTTGAGTGCGCTGAATGTAGCCAATGTGTTCCATGCATTATTTGTGCAGCTGTTACACACTATGTCATATTCAATATGAGCTTTACAAGCTCACCCAAACCAGTTTAGAGAGAAATTTAATGTGTACAAAGCTTTTAAACTTACTACAGTGTCACCAAGGCACCAAATAGTACACGGATGGTAAAAGATCATGATTGTGTATCAAAGATGAGCGCCGACTTCAAAGCTTTTATGTTCATAAAGCAATTAATATATTGATGATAATAAAACAAAATAAAAAAAATGAAAATGATAAGATTTCCAATATTATAATACATATAAATAGCTCTTAAAATATGACCAAAACATGAATGGGAAAAGTTATTTAAAATTATTTTTTACTTTGTAGTGATTTTGAAGTCGGTTTTTTTTTGTTAAAAAGTTTTTATTTCTTTCTTTTTAGAGAATATGAAATATTTAATGTTATTGTATTCTTGAGGAAAATTTCAAAAATGAAACTTTGTTCTTAAAAAATTTGTTTTATTAATTCCTGAAAGTTTGTTGGGTATTTTCCATTTCTGTTTCTTTACAATTAGTGCCACACCCTTTATATAATCCCGCCCACTTTATTTACCGTACCTTATAATGATTCTACTTAGCCCTTTGCCAAATTTCAGTTTCCAAGTATCAATATTAACCGTAATATAGTACTTTAATTAAAGTTTCACACCCTGTGTACAATCCCGCCCACTTTTTTAATGATTCTACCTACCCACCTACCTGCATACCAAATATTAATACGCTAGTGTCAATATTAACTAAGATATAGTATTTTTATAATATTGACACGCCCATTTGTTGAATAACGCCCACTTCTTTGGCCGTAATTTTTTTTAACTGTACCTACCCATGTAATAAATTTCAGCACCCTAGTGTCAATATTATTTGATATATAGTGTGATTCTAATATTTCCACACCCCTTTGTCGAATAACGCCCACTTTATTTACAGTAATTTTTAAAAATTGTGTCTACCCCTGTACTAAATTTTAGCACCCTAGTGTCAATACTATTCGAGATACAGTGTTTTTCCAATATTGCCACACCCCTCTGTCAAATAACGCCCAATTTATTGACTGTAATTTTTAATAACTATGCCTACCCATGTACTAAATTTCAGCACCCTAGTGTCAATTTTATTCGATATATAGTGTGTTTCTAATATTGCCACACCCCTGTGTCGAATAACGCCCACTTTCTTTACAGTAATTTTTTAAAATTGTGTCTACCCCTGTACTAAATTTCAGTACCCTAGTTTCAATACTATTTGAGATACAGTGTCCTTTTAATATGACCACACCCCTTTGTCAAATAACGCCCACTTTTTTTATCGTAATTTGTAATAACTGTGTCTACCCCAGTACTTTTACTGTAAATTTCAGTACCCTAGTGTCAATATTAACTGAAATACAGTGTTTTTCTTAATTTGACACGCCTCTTTGTTGAATATCGCCCACTTTTTTAAAAAAGGACCTCCGCGTTCATGATATCTACCTGTTGACAAAAAAATTACGGAAATCGAGCAACTGCTTTAGGAGTTATCGATGTACATACATTTCAAAAAAAAAAAAAAAAAAAAAAAAAAAAACAAAAAAAATAAAAGCGGACAAACTAACGAACTTGAGAACCGCCTCCTTTTTGAAGTCGGCTAAAAATATCTGTTTGAACAACATGTTCCCTGACGTACCCTAAGATTAAAAATTCATCTTATCTCGTTATTTTTAAATAAAGTGCATGCAATAAAAAGAGAAATAAGTTGCACAAACTTTGGAAAAGAAACCCCTCTGCTACAAACTGGGAAATATATTGGTCTGAAGCGGTTCTTTTAACAAGACAGTCTAAATTTTGATATTTTACTTCCAAGATAAATCTCTCACTTGTTACCAAATCTTGGAGTAAGCAATAAAAATGCCTCCGACTGTCACACTGATGCTGATATACAGTGTGGGCCATCTAGTAGTTTCTTTTTAAATCATATCTGACACTGACAGCTGTTTTTCGCTCGAAATTTTGACATTAAGTCAGTATCATACCTCCGCGAAAAAAAATGAGGCACCTGACGCTTGCACAACTTTGGGAAATATTGGAAACATATTTCCAAAGTGAGTGCTGTGTAGCCCAAACAGCGCGTTATTTGAAAAGAAGTTTTTGCCGAAATGAAACACCCACCGCACCCACAAAAAAAGAAAATGTGTGCAAAAATGTCATGAGACTTGTATGCTAGTGGAAAACACTCATTGTCCCCGTCGTCGTACGGTGCCCCGAGAATGTGGCTGCTATAGCCGAGAGTGTGAGACTCAGTTCACGAACATCAACTTGCCATCGATCTCAACAGCTCCACATTTCACGCACTAGCCTGAAAGAACTCTGCACAAAGATCTCAGATTATTCGCTTACAAGGTCCAATTGACTCAGCAATTGAAGACGCACGACCATCCGCTTAGTTGTCGCTTCGCAGTTTGGGCTTGAATTGGACAAGAATTTTGGGCGAAAAATCATCTTTTCTGATGAGGCGCCAATGAAACAATCTGTATAGTCAAGCTGTGTGATTTGCTCTATACAGAGCCGTTGTTGTTGTTGTTGGTTGTTGCCTTCTTTGTTCTTCATGTTGTCTTGTTGTCAACATGCTTGGCCTAGAGCTCGAAAAATTTGTTTTCAATATAAATTTATATAAAATTTGTGTTACATTCTGTTTTTTCAATAAATAAATTTCAGTAAATAAAAAAAAAATTTTTTTTAATCGTTCAGCTTTTCTTTTGTTTTTTTTTTTTTTTTGTTTTTTGAGAAAAGCAAAAAAAATTAGGAGGGGGCGGCAAATTAAGCTCTTCTCAGGGACGGTTTCTGGTTTTAACACCGCTCTGCTCACATACAATAATAAAATTTGCTTATGTTTAAGCTGATGTAGGTACTTATTAAAAATAGTTCATCAAAGTTAAATGCAATCAACTTGAACTTTGGACACAACCGGATATTTAATTCTTTCTTTAATCTGTGTAAGGCCCCGCATATTTCAGTTAAAGACTGAGAAGCGGAATAAGTTTTCTAATTAATTAATGTATAGTTAAGTTTTTATTGTTATTATTCAGTCAAATTTACTCACATCCTCATATTTCAAATTTCATTTGTCTCTAATTATCTACCCGCAGGTCTTAAGCTTACGAAAACAAAACTGACTAAAGCAAAAAATTTCTGCCACAAGCTAAGACATCATCAGCAAAAGTGTTGACAAAGTTTTGAAATAGTTCAAATCAAGAACACAAATACTACTTAAAAAAGCTGTAAGAAACAGCAAATTATATCGAAACAGCCAAAAATTTAAAAATAGTAAAATATGGCTGACTTTATAAGGACTTAAAGCGCACTAAAAACAAAAAACAACAAAAAAAAAAGCAAACAGATAGGAAAACAACGGAAAAGTTAGCAAAGCAAAAGTGTTGAAAGAAATTAATTGAAGCACACCATGGAAAACGTAGTGGAAAAGTCATTAGAAGAGGAAAACCAAGCAACCGCAGTCATAGACACCGAAGCGACAACAATTCGCACACCCACCACACCGCTGACACCACTTGTGCAAACCTTCACCACACCGTTGCATAGGAAAAAGGGACGCCTACAGCGTTCGGAACGCTTGCATACGCTAGATAGCTCAACAAGTTCAAACAATTCCAGCACTACGCCCACCACTACAACTACATCCTATTCAGCCTGGGAGGCATTGGTTAAGGAGAGTTTTGGGCAGATAGCGTGGCCGATAAA